>CM053793.1:631898418-632498418 GCA_028749045.1 Cupressus sempervirens
TTGGACACAAAGTGTGCTTGAAATAATGAAGTTTAATCATATGCCATTAGTGGACAAATATAATAAATATACCAAAATTAATTTCTCACTTGTTACAAATGTTCAAAGGCAAACACCATCTTACAAAGAAGATCAAATTTTCACATTCACAATGATCTAATGACCAGGATATTCACTGATCTAATGGACGGATCTAGACTAATTGCAGTATTGAATGCTTAAATAAAATCAAATTTTAGCGGAAGTCTTAATACATTTAACGTAAATGAAATTAAGCATCACAAACTCAAAAGCTTGAGGTGAAATAAATAGAATTGAGAGAGAGAAGAAGATAGTACACGCAAATAAAGTTTGATTTCGGAGTTCGCCACAAATGTGACTACGTCTCCAGGTCGACTCCAATAGAGTGCGACCGATCTGATTAATCTCCAAAAATCAATTACAAATGCACCAAGTCCATTCCTTCGAGCACTTCGGCAGCAACAAAACTCTGATGTACAAGAATGGCTCAAAAATCTCCTTACAAGACCTCTCTATTCTTTCAAAACTTCACCAAAAACCAATTTCTCTACAAGTCTCCTTCAAGAATTACAATAATTCTCCAACTTTGATTGCCCTCCAAAATGAAATCCTACCCCCCTTTTTTATACAAAATAAATTGCCTAAATTGGCTCAAAACCAATTAAAGATATAAAATAAAATATCCCCTTCGAATAACCCCCTTTGCCATTTTTACATTTTGGCATTATATAATTTTAGGGGTTAATGTTATTAAAAATAACAAATAAATCTATTTTAAGGGGGCTACGTTGTTTGATACGGGTTAAATAACACATTTGCCATGCATTTAACAAGCTACATCAGTGGTGTATTGGCATGCAGTTATTTTAGGGGCGGCCAAGTCATGGGTTCAACTCCCACCTATGCATCTTTTCAAATGGCTTTGGCGGCATTCATAGTTTAAATAGAAAATCTATTATAAAATTGCTAAATGCTCCATGTGGTCTAGTGGCAAGGAGGGAAAGTAGGGAATGAGAGGTTGAGGGTTCAAACCTCCTCAATGAATTTTTAAACCACCAAATTCGAGCTTGAGGTGCCATGTGGCACTATTTTATTTGCTCATATTTTTGACATGTGTCATCACTTGAGTTGCTGATATCATGATGACATCATCACAGTTACATTTTGCCTCCAAAATTCAAACAACCATAACTTTCACATATGAAGTCCATTTTTGACGAAACGAACGCCATTGGAAAGCTCTCATCAGGCTCTTCATTTTGAAATCCATTGTTAACCACTTCTAAGATGGTCTGATTTTTTCCCTTATCTAGCCCTCTAGTCTGCCTGTTGACCAAAACTTTGACCAAGCATAACTTGCACAAATGGACTCCTTTTTGCTCCGTTCAAGTTGCGTTGGAATCAGGATGCTGAGATCTTTTTGATGGTGCAAAAATTTGGAGATTTGAAGACACTTCAATTTTCACTAAAATTATCCACCGGATCAGGCCTCCCCATTGAAGACCTTTTCGACCTCCAAAAGTGACATTTACGCTGACATAAAGTGAGGACTTGGCCTCCCCACCTGTCCTGTATCATCTGTACATTTGAATACCTGGCTCACAAGCACAATGAAGACTACAACAACATTGTTGATTATAAACATTATTCTATCACTTCCATAAGCATCTACATCAATTGTCGTAGCCACTAACCAACAAACATTGACTAGCATCAAGCTGAACAATAATGCAGAAATGAAACAGAATAAATCAACAACATATCGATCCTTCACAACAGGAACATTTTTACCCAAGGAACCATCAATGCTTTCAATCATCATTCCCTCATGCTGTACTACGGGTGCATCTTGCAACATGTGACTCTGGTTAGCTACTCCAAGTTCAAGTGTAGAACCAATTGTACTGACAGACATAAGAGTTAACTCTTTACTTGCATTAATTACCCTCTTTAACTGTCATGTGTTTGTAAAAGAACGATCAATCTTAATCCTGTGAGAATGCACAATATACTGAATGCCATCTTTAAACAAGTGATAATGATTCTTCTCCTTGTAGAAAATTTCTTTTCTATCATAAAGATAAGAGCTACCAAGCACTATCCCACAGATATGCAATGGAACCACATCGAACTGGACTTCATCCACAAACTTACTAGTGATCGCGAATCTTAAGGTGCATTGTCTTGTTACTTGCAACTTATCATTTTCACAAATCCAACCTAGTGGATAAGGTTTCTTATGTAATGTAGTTTTCAATCCCAAGTTTCTTACAATACTTTTAGAAATCAAGTTCACTTGAGAACCACTATCTATGAGTGCATCAATTTTAGTGTTCTTAGCAACAACCCTTAAATGAAAAAGCTCATTCCTTTTCTTATCTTCATATAAATCATTTACTGTAGAAGTAGAAGCACAACTAGCAACAAAAACACTAGAAATAGGAGCTTTACCTTTCAAATGCATAGCTGTTATCTTAGTCTCATCATCTGAATTCGAACCAAGTAACAACATTTGCTGCTTTCTCCTTACCTTTCTGTTTCTGATCAAATTTCTAAGCCCACTTAGGCTTCAATTCAGGATGTAACTTCCAACAATGTTCTTCATCATGACCCTTCCTATCACAATGAGTGCAAGAAAGCTTATCATCCTTCTTGAATGTAGCTACTTTCTTTCCTTTCTTTGTCTCTGCATTCTTAGAAGATTTCTTTACATCATTATCAAAGTTATCAATAAAAGATCCCTTACCCCTTGACTCTAAGTGTGTAGCTTGAACAGACACTTCATCCAAATTACAAGGGTTCAATACCAAAATAGAATGTCTAAGGTAGGAATGAAGACCTCCTATGTACTTCAACAAATTATCCTGGGTGTACAAAGGAACATTCAAAGCAATAGCCCTTTTCCTAAATTCATGGGTGTACTCTTGGACAGTTTGACCTTTCCCTTGCCTAAAGATTTTCCAGTCCATCATTAACTGTTGCATATGTCCTAGGGGATAAAACTGCTTCTTAAGAGCATTAACAAACTCTTCCCAAGTTAAACTGACTCTACCATGCTGTGAAACTTCTGCCTTAGTCTTACTCTCCCACTAGGTTAAAGTTGTACCTCCTAACCGAAGAGTAGCTAATTGGATCCTATCAACATCATCTAATAGGTTCTGGACTCTACAATAGACTTCTACTTGTTGAATCCAATCATCCAATTTTTCAGCATCAAGTTCACCACGATACTTAGGCAAGTCAAATTTTACATCCAGTTTGATCTTAGGCTTATACCCACTCTTGAAAGGATTAAAAGAAGTAGAATGAGGAGAAGAAAGAGAAGATGAAGAAGATGATGGAGATGGGGATGGAGGTTCAGGAGGGTCACTACCACCTCCTACTCCTTTGGCTTTGTAATCCTTTAATGAGGATTTTGCTTCCTCCTTCTTCTTAGCCTTATGTGTCTTTCTCAATTGTCATTCGTGTCTCTCTTGGAGAAGAATGTCCACCTTAGCCTTCATCTCCAGGAATGCTCTTTGAAATTCTTGCTCACTGATCTCATCAGGAACCTCCATTCTAGAAATGGACATCTTTGGAAAATTTCTTCGCTTTCCAATCTCAGGATTAAATTCTTCAAGCTTGCCTTCGCCTTTCTAAATCCTAGATCTTGTTAGCATTCAAGAAAACAACTGCAATAATAGTCAACTGAGCTCTGATACCACTTGATCTAATGGACGGATCTAGACTAATTGCAGTATTTAATGCTTAAATAAAATCAAATTTTAGCAAAAGTCTTAATACATTTAACGTAAATGAAATTAAGCATCACAAACTCAAAAGCTTGAGGTGAAATAAACAGAATTGAGAGAGAGAAGAAGATAGAAAATGCAAACAAAGTTTGATTTCAAAGTTTGCCTCAAATGTGACTACGTCTCCAGGTCGGCTCCAATAGAGTGCGGCCGATCCGATTAATCTCCAAAAATCAATTACAAATGCACCAAGTCCATTCCTTCGAGCACTTCGGCAGCAACAAAACTCTGATGTACAAGAATGGCTCAAAAATCTCCTTACAAGACCTCTCTATTCTTTCAAAACTTCACCAAAAACCAATTTCTCTACAAGTCTCCTTCAAGAATTACAATAATTCTCCAACTTTGATTGCCCTCCAAAATGACATCCTACCCCCCTTTTTTATACAAAATAATTTGCCTAAATTGGCTCAAAACCAATTAAGGATATAAAACAAATTATCCCCTTCAAATAACCCCCTTTGCCATTTTTACATTTTGGCATTTATATAATTTTAGGGGTTAATGTTGTTAAAAATAACAAATAAATCTATTTTAAGGGGGCTTCGCTGTTTGATACGGGTTAAATAACACATCTGCCATACATTTAACAAGCCACATCAGTGGTGTATTGGCATGGAGTTATTTTAGGGGCGGCCAAGTCATGGGTTCAACTCCCACCTATGCATCTTTTCAAACGGCTTTGGCGGCATTCATAGTTTAAACATAAAATCTGTTATAAAGTTGCTAAATGCTTTACGTGGTTTAGTGGCAAGGAGGGAAAGTAGGGAATGAGAGGTTGAGGGTTCAAACCTCCTTAACGAATTTTTAAACCACCAAATTCGAGCTTGAGGTGCCATGTGGCACTATTTTATTTGCTCATATTTTTGACATGTGTCATCACTTGAGTTGCCGATATCATGATGACATCATTACAGTTACATTTTGCCTCCAAAATTCAAATGGCCATAACTTTCACATATGAAGTCCATTTTTGACGAAACGAACGTCGTTGGAAAGCTCTCATCGGGATCTTCATTTTGAAATCCATTGTTAACCACTTTTGAGATGGTCTAATTTTTCCCTTATCTAGCCCTCTAGTCTGCCTGTTGACCAAAACTTTGACCAAGCGTAACTTGCACAAATGGACTCCTTTTTGCTCCGTTCAAGTTGTGTTGGAATCAGGACGCTGAGATCTTTTTGATGGTGCAAAAATTTGGAGATTTGAAGACACTTCAATTTTCACTAAAATTATCCACCGGATCATTCACCCAATCTAATGATAGTTCATTTTATTGTACCTGATTTGATGAAATTTCTACAAGAATTTTTAATCAACCTAGCTAATCAGCAACTAGACCAATTTAACTAGGTTATGGCTTGGTCGTATGCTATTCTCATTTATCATATGGTTTCAATGTTGGAGGCAGAATTTTTTCCAAAGTGGTAGTAGGTAATTGTTCTTGGAATAGGGAACAAGTTATTCCCCTTTATCTAAATGTAGCACTAGAGGTGTACTCTCTGGTAAGACCCGCAGTCCCACCCCTTAGTGCACTGACCATGTTCCTCTCCAATTTCGATCTTGGTTGATTACACATCAACAACATACAATGCCTTTTCTTCAACACACACCTTCCTCTCACCGAATACTCTTCATTCATAGAGCACATAAAAAAAAGCCTCTCATCAATTTTAGTGCATTTCTATCCACTTATTGGTCGATTGAAGAAGGGAAAATCTCATGGCAGATTACAAGTTGATTGCAATGATGGATGGGTACGTAAATGGAACTAATGCAGTAAGATCTCCAAGATTTCTATTGTACGAGGTTGATTTTGGATGGGGAAAGCCATCGGATGTGTAGATTGCAACAATGAATGAAATTGGATTAATATTTTTGTCATGTGGAAAGGATGGAGGAAAAAGCATTTTGGTCTCCACTTGCCTTCCTCAACACCAAATGCATGTATTACATAATCTTCTCTCTGTTTAACTACAATGACTTGAAATATTCCTTTGTAGGATACAAATTGTGGACGATGACTAGTAATAATTAAGGTTATTACTAGAGGCAATCCACAGAAACAATACCAAAAGATCTATATTTAAGTCTACAGATGATTTCCAATAGCAATCCAACATACATGAAAGTCAGACTCATAATTAATTTATAGCATAAACATCAAATCATTAAAAAAAATCTCTATCTACTTCACCATACCAAAAGATTTATAATTTACATATGAACCATTTCAACTTGTATGAAACTCATCTCCGTTGTTAGATCATCAGGAACTTCTAATCCTTTCATAACCTGCAAACATATGTACTAATTAAAGTTGAAATTAAGAAACTCATCTCCATTAGTAGATCATAAACATGAAATCCCTTTACAACCCACACTACCAAAAGCTCTATTGAATCTACAAATGAAATACAACATAACCACCAATTGAAAATCAATTCCATAGCTAGACAATAAAGAGATTTTCATTTATAATCCACAATAAGACAATAAAGAGATTTTTATTTATGATCCACAACATCAAATGATAATCCTTTTGAGTCCACAGGAAACTTACAAAAAACCCTAATTTAGTTAAATGTGGGATGTGTTTTAGTGTAAGCATACTCCCATTTTCTAAATATATAACCGTACCCATTAGTTTCATCACCTAATACAAAATGTGATGGATTCTTATAATAAAAATAATAAAGAAATGGATGATAAAAAGCAAAATGTATATGAAAATTTAATAATGGAATTCACCTTGAGGAACTTGTGTATGCTCTTGGCAAACATGTCATCGAAAATGTTCATGACCTTTTTTGCTTTTACATGCATGGAGCCTTCACACACCTAGTGCTCACAAATGTCTACTTAAGAATGTTTTATTATTTGGATTCTATAATATATATGCAACTAGATCAATTTTTTTGTTGTGCCAAGATCTCTCTATGTATATACACACATATATACATACATATATATACATAAATAATAGTAATATATGTATTGTATCTACATTTTCTTTGTCATTGCTTATAAGAGTGTTTCAAGATTAGGAACCACTTCAACATCCTATGCATGGTTTAGAGGTAATGTCATTGTCGTATAGGATTTTGCAAGGGAATAAGCCTTGTGAGTTAACATATAATGTCTTAAAATAGTTAAGTGCTACCTAACTATGTCCAAGGCATCTACACACTAGAGGCATACTCCACCTACTAGGCTACCTACATACTCGTATCCATGGGATCAAGACCCTTGAACTACTCACTCTAATGAATATGTAGTTATGGTTTCTAATTGTTTTGATGTAGTTGTATTCCTATAACCACTGGTGAGCTCTACTAACCTAATACAACTCTTCACCATCATACACCCACTTGAGTAAATCGGGCAATTTTCTATAATTACAATACCATAATACCCTAGTGCAACCTTTGTGTTGTAGTTTACAGTCAATGTAAGGTTAACCTATATACGTCCTAACTCACTCCTTATAAAGTTATGTTTAAAAGTTGGTTTTGAATCACATATTCCTTTTATTAAATGTAAGGTTGATTACCTAAACATCCATGCATGTATAAGCATGGTAAGTTACCTAGAATGTCATGAGATCAATCTTTAAAGTACTTGGAATGTCTTCATCTCCTCCTGCTACCCTTAGGGGAAGTCCATCTTCATTGCTCACGAGAAATTCATCATGTGGGTACATCCAGGAATATCCACATTGCCTCCTGCATAAAATGAATCCAATATTACAAAAATCCCCCTAAGAAATAATAGTTCAAGTGAAATAAACACATGAAAAATGAGAGAGAGAAAGAGGAATATACTTACCAATAGGCATTTCCATTACATCTGTGGCCATGCTACCTGTTGAGTGAGTTTTATTATTTTTCTGTTATGCCAAGATCTCTCTATTTATATACATAAATACATACATACATATACACATATATATACATATGCATATGTATGTACATACATACTTACATACATATACAGAGATCACAAGGGCACGACAATGAGATGCAGAGATCACAAGGGTACGGCAACAAAATTCTAGATCTCCACTAATCTCCATAATCCACGAGATCTCTCTCTATATATACATACGTACATACATAGACACACACATATGTGTGTGTGTGTGTATGTATGTATGTGTATAGACATACATATACATATGTATATACATACATACATACATACATACATACATACATACATACATATATACATATATATATATATATATATATATATATATATATATATATATATATATGCATACATACATACATCTGCATATGCAATTTAATCACCTTGGAAATTTGTATTTGATCCTACTAGCTGGGAACAGCTGATTGTTCATTTTATTATACCTAATATGATGACTATTCTACAAGAATTTGTAATCAACCCAACTAATCAACAACTAGACCAATTTAACTAGGCTATGACTTGTTTCTTTCTAAAAATATCTGCTATGATATTTTATCTAAAATTTCTTGCAAACTCTACCCATTTTTCTTGGTCTGCATTATTTTTGTGTAGGATCTTGAGCTAAGTCACTTAACACAGGTTGAGTGAGTTTTATTGTTTAATTATTTGAATTCTGGAATATGTATGTAGCTAGATCATTTTTTTTATTGTTCTAATATCTAATAAGCACCTTAAAAAAGATCTCTTTGTATATATATATAAAGACTACAAGTTGTGCAATTTGTCATGTATTGCATCTACATTTGCTTTGCCATTACTTATAAGAGTGTTTCAAGGTTGGGAATGTGCTTCAAGTGTAGTATTCAAGTGATGCATCTGCATATGCAATTTTATCACCTTGGAAAACTAAATTTGGTCCTACTAGCTGGAAACAACTAATTGTTCATTTTATTGTACCTAAACTTATGACAGTTCTATAGGAATTTGTAATCAACCTAGCTAATCAACAACTAGACTAATTTAATTGGGTTATGGCTCAGGCATGTGATATTCCCATTTATCATATGGTTGTAATGTTGGAGGCAACATTTTTTTCAAAATGGTAGTTGGTTTTGTATCATTGGCTTTGTTCAAGTCTTGATTTTAATGAAGTAAGAAAGTGGTTTTTAAGGTGGAAATGACTATATAATGAAGAGGAAACTTGAAAACATGAATGTTGAAATGCTTAAATGAAAGCTATTGAGGATCAAACAACTATGCCCTTGTGATTGCTGCATTTTTTTGCCATTCCCTTATGATCTTTGCATTTTTTTGTCATGCCCTTGGTGGAGATAAGTGGAGATCTATGATTTCATTGTCGTGCCTTTGTGATCATTGTATTTCATTTTCATGCCCTTGTGATCTCTACATTTTTTTGTCATTCCCTTGTGATCTTCGTGCCCTTGCTCTGTAATTTTTTTGTTGCATCATGCCCTTGTGATCTCTGTGCCCTTGCACTACAATATTTGAAGTTAAATTGCGACGATAATTTACGATGACAGTGTAATTTGTGGTGTATTCGAGCCCAAATGTAGTAAGGCTCTGTGATTTTCTTCAAGAGGAGAAGAGGTACCTATGTAAATTTTATTTTCTTCTACTTCTAAACATGTATCTCTTTATATTTCCCCCAACAAGTGATTAGAAAAGTTTCTCTTTATGTATATGTATGTGTATATATAAATACATACATACACACATATGTGTGTGTCTATGTATGTATGTATGTATGTATATATAGAGAAGCTTCTCTTAATGTATATGTATGTGTATGTATACATACATACACACACACATGTGTACATCTATGTATGTATGTATACATATATCTCTCTATTTATATACATACATGCATACATAGACACACACATGTGTGTATGTATATATACACATATATACATATACAGAGATCACAAGGGCATGACCAGTTGGAAGGCATGAAAGTTGAGATCAAAGAACAAGTTGTTATGTTTTGTGGTAATACAAGTGCAATTAACATATCCAAGAATCTAGTGATGCATTCCAAAACCAAGCATATTGCTATAAAATATCATTTTGTCAGAGAATTGGTGCAGGATAAAGAGATCATACTAGAATATGTCCATACAAAAGAACAAATTGCAGACATATTCACTAAGTCATTACCTAAGGATGCATTCTTGTATCTAAGAGGTAAGTTAGGGGTCATTCCCCTATCTGAAGCTCACTAAAATAAACTTTTAGTGATGCATCAATAGGAACCAAGTTGAAGATCTATCAGTTGATGCAGCATAGTCATAGAAACATTGCATATAAATTAGTACTTAAGGTATATTGTTACTCATTTGGTATGTGTTGTCTTTGGCATGTGTTGTTAAAGAGGGAGAGTTTACTGTCATATCTTTCTGAAATTTGAATTTGTTTAAGGGAGAGTTTGATGTCTAGAAAAGAGGCTATGTAATTCCTTCACAGAGGGATATTACTACATTAGAGAAGTTTGTGGCATAAAATCTAAGAGGGAGAAAATTTCTACCAAGAAAAGACTTGTTTTCAAATTTCATTGTGCTATGACATGTTGTGTTGCCAACAATGCCAAAGAGGGAGATTGTTGGATACAATTGTCCAATTGTGTGTTTTCTTTAATGTTATACAAATGTCATATCAGTTGGCAGACAGTGCTTACCGAGCTTAGTTGGTGAGCAAAGCAATTTTCAGAGTCTATCAAGCATTCCTAGAAATTACTCTGTGGAAACAGTGTCTATCGAGCTCACTTGGGCATCAAAGGAAAAGTGGCATAAAGTAGTGTTAACCGAGCTCACATGGTTAACAAAGGAAAGTCAATGTTTATCGAGTTCACTCAGTCTTTAAAGGATTTTGTAGGGTTCATAATGTTAACCGAGCTTCAGTTGGTTAACATAGGAAATCATTTCTGGAACAGTGTTTACTGAGCAGGGTAGGTCAATGAAGGATTTTGTTAATTTGGGAAATAAAGTTTAATTGTTTTAAGTATTAATTCTAGCCGAATGAGGTAATGTTTATTGGTGATTGTAACATGTAATTGAGCCAACTTGATAATCTAAAAATTATAAATAAAAGGTCAATTTGAGAATTCTAAAGTGTAATGAGCGAGCATGCAAGTGTATTGATTGAAGAAGAAAGTGTGAGCAAACTTTGAAGGATGGTCAGATATCCTTGAGGAGTAGCAAAGTTTTATTTGATTAGTAAGGATCTAGTGGAGTAGAATAGAGATCTGTATCAATAATTCAGTTGCATCTCATTCAGGTCATTTCATTGTTACTTTCTCACTATTGTAGCAATGATTCCTAAATCTCTTAGCAGAGTTGGTTTAACAGTCATTTGTAAAACCTCTAACAAGGTGACAGTTATATTGAAATGATCTAAAGACCTTCAACAAGCCCACTCCTAACAGGGTGATTAAATCCTCTAACAAGGTCACACCTAACAGTGTGTATTGTAACCTTTAACTAGGTTGGCTCCTAATAGGGCTCACTTCAGAAGAGTGAAAATCAATAGCTAGTTACTTGGTGGTTTTCCCCATATTGGGTTTCCACATTAAATTTGGTGTCTCGTGTGTTCATGTTATTTCTTTTATGGTTGCATGTTAATCATTGTGAATGTTTAAAGATCAGTAATAAGTTAACATACACTGTATTAACTGAGTTACAACAATTTTTAGTATGTTTACCGAGTGACAATAGTAACTAGTTTTATCAGACATCTAAGGGATCTATGGATTCTTTTTTGTGGTAACTGATGTTAGAAATGCTTTAGAATAATTAAGAGGGGGGGTGAATCAGTTATTCAAGGTCCAAATGTCCTATTCAAACATTTCATTAAGTATAGTGAGCCCATTCAATCATTTATTCATCCAATATTTAACTTTTCTAATCAGCAAGTTACTGTAAATCAACATTCAAGCATAACACACAAGAAATCAACACATAACATAGTGATTTACGTGGAAACTCAATTTGGAAAAAACCACCAGTAACATGCTACTCAATTCTCACTCTTCTGAAGTGATGCCCTGTGAAAGGCCTACCCTATTAAAGGCTTACAACACATTATTAAATGTGACCTTGTTAGAGGATTTATCCACCCTGTTAGAAGTGGGTCTGGTTAGAGGACTTTAGAACATTCACTTGGAATGTCACCCTGTTAAAGGATTTACAAATGGCTATTAAACCAACCTAAGTCCATAGGATTTTCTTATCTAATACAATTGCTAGAGAGTATTAGAAAATCTTTGACCTAACTGTAGCATAAAACTTAACTTGCAAATCTCAAATCACTTCTCAGCTCATACCATTGTCTGGCGTTCAATCACTGCAACCCTGACAGCTTGCCCTCCTTTCAAGTTTAGTCTCCTTGACTCTCCATGCTCAATGAACCAGTGCAATCATCTCTTCATGGCCACTTATAGAAGTAGAGCCTCTATGCTCTTCCTTCTCCTAGATGTCTTTTTCTTGACACCCTTCTAACCACTTCACAATTTGGCTCTTCAGTAGCAATAGTATCAACAACATTTGCTTCTTGGTCTATGACTCCTTAAATAGAAGTCTTAGAGTGCTTTTTCTGCTTGATTCTTCCTTCTTTTAATTTCAATTCGTATGGATTAGGTAGGATTCATTACATCTAACCCATATTTTGTTTCCTTTATAAACTTCTTAAATAATCCTCTTGAAATCACCCAAAAATGGTTTACATAGAATTTTGTGCCACTAGCTCATCATCCTTATCTTCCAAATCGTTCACAAAATTCAAGGTAATCACTTTTTCAGCTCAGATTTGGTGAATCTTCGTCATTTGAAATAATGCAATAGCTCGGCACTATTGAATTACTGGTGCTTGGCACATATTGTGTTACTCGGCATCAACTATGTTTTTCCTAATGCTTGGCACCTGAAGATCACTTGGCACCAACTAAGATTTTCCTGATGCTCGACACCTCATCTTCACTTGACACCTGAAGATCACTCAACACACACTAGAATTTCTTGTTACTCGGCTCCAACTGAGAATTTGCTAGACTTCAACTAACTTGCTCAACACCCAATAATGGTCTTAGTTTAAGCTTTGCAATCAACCTTGTTACAACTTCTTCCTCCAATGTTTCTAAGTGTGACCAACCTCTGTATCTTTGAGTATGCTATCAATACATCATTTAACCATTGTCTTAACTAATCCTTGCACTTTATTACAACATCATAACTCAACCTTTCCCTTAGGTAATCTTGTTACATCTTGTTGATCAAATCCTCTTCATCAATAAATTAAGTGATAGTACTTGGATCTTATAAGAAAATCTCATTCCTACAAATAGCAGGTTTGACATCAATGACAAAACAATGATTAAAAACAACAATCTTCTTTCTCTGCAACAATCTCCCTCTTTGATCTTCAACAATGAGCTTTTGAATAAGATTTCCAACAATCTCCCTCTTCGGCATTAATGGCAAACCAAACCGATCAACCATCAGACTAAACTATTCAACCAAATGCTAACTAGGTTAGAACAGTAAGGCAAATGCCAAAAAGTAAATTGTGGCTTCAATCTTAAAATCTTGCTTTTGCCTCAAGTAGCCTTGGCTAGGGGTATCGCCCCTAATTTACCTCTAAGATACTCAAAAGCATCTTTAGGTAGTGTTTTTTTGAGGATGTTAGCAATCTGTTCCTTTGAGCTAACATATTCCATCTTCACTTGTCTGTCTTCCACCAACTCTCTTACATAGTGATACTTGATTGTAATGTGCTTGGTTTAGCATGTATTACAGGGTTCTTTGATATGTTGATAGCACTTGTATTATCACAATAAGCTATCACATGCTCATTTACCTCTTCCTTCATACCTTGCAACAAATGTTTGATCCATACAATATTGGTGCAATTTATAACAGCTACAACATATTCAGCTTCAATAGTGGACTGTGAGGTGTAGCTTTGCTTTTTGTAGGTCCATGTAATCAACCTTTTTCCTAAGAAAAGTGCTCCTCCACTGGTGCTTTTTCTATCATTAATGTTACCTCCCCAATCTGCATCACTCTTGTAATACAAACCAAAGTCATCAGTTCCTTTTAGGTACCTCAATATTCTGTTTACTGCCATTAAGTGATTTTCTCTTGGATTTGCAAAAAATCTTGCCACTATTCCAATAGCTAATGCAATGTCTAGTCTACTATGTACAACATATTGCAGTTTTCCAATCATTGATCTATACAATGTCTAATTCACTTTAGTTGACTCATCATTCTTGGATAACTTATGTCCTATTGCCATTGGTGTGCTAACTAGTTTTGACTCTTCTAATCCAAATGTTTTGAGTATCTCCTTGATGTATTTGGATTGGGTTAAAAATATGCCATGTTTCAATTGATGTACTTGTAATCTTACAAAGAATTTGATTTCTCCAAACATTGATATGTCAAATTCATACTTCATTTGATCAGCAAAATGTTTGCAAAGAACATCTTTTCCTCCAAATATTATATCATCAACAAAGATTTCTGATATCAAAATGTCTTTACCTTTTTTAACTTTTATGTACAAGTTGTTATTGTCATATGTTCTCTCAAATCCTATCTTCACAAGATATTTGTGCAATCTCTCATACAATGCTCTAAGTGCTTGCTTCAATCCATAAAGTGCCTTGTGCAGTTTGCAAACCATTTCCTTGTTCTTCTCATCTACAAATCCCTCTAGTTGTTCTATGTAGACTTCCTCTTCTAGTATACCATTCAAAAAAGTAGGCTTAACATCCATTTGGTACATTTTGAAACCTTTGTATGCAGCATATGCAAGTAATGTTCTTACTTCTTCCATTCTTGCAATAGGGGCAAATGTTTCCCCATAATCCAGTCTTTCTTCTTGTGCATAGCCTTTGCAAACTAGTATGGCTTTGTTTCTTGTTATCTCACCATTTTCATCAAGTTTGTTTCTAAACACCCATTTGGTATCAATCACATTCTTATCAGCTGGTCTAGGAACTAGAGTCCATGTTTTATTCTTTTCAATCTGATCTATCTCCTCTTCCATGGCTTTATACCAGTCATCATCTCATAGTGCATCTTTCATTGTTTTGGGTTCAACCTTGCTTAACAGACATGATTCATTCCTCAGTGTATTCCTTGTCATTGGTCTGGTATCCTTGTCACCAATGATTTGATCTGCAGGTGATGTCTTCTCACATACTTGGCTAATCTTGGTTCTATCCTTCTTTCCATGTTTGATCCTTCAGCTTCAGAGTCATTTTGTTCTTTTTCATTTGGCACTTCATCATTTTCTTCATGTATACTATTTTCAAAATTAGAATGTGCATTTTCTACATTCTGCAACTCGGCTTCTGAATGCAGCTCAGCAGTCACTAGTTATGACTTGGTAGATACTGAAGTTTGTTGCTAATTCCCAACTTGATTTGTAGCATTGTCTTCAACTATCATTCCTTCATATAAATATACAAAGGATCTATAATCCTCTTATTTCTTGAACTCATCAACTTGGACTTCTGCATGCTCATCAAAATTTACATTTGCACTCTCCACAATCTTGTTAGTGTTAGTATTCAAACACTTATATGCTTTGCTTCTAGTGGAGTATCCAAGGAATATGCCTTCATCACTCTTTGCATCAAACTTGTCATTTTTAGTATCTTTAAGAATATAGCATTTACAACCAATTACTTTGAAATATTTAACATTAGGTGAGTGACCATACCATAATTCAAAAGGTGTTGCATTTGTACCTTTCTTGACTTGAACTCTATTCAGTGTGTAGACTGTAGTACTTACAGCTTCTCTCCAGTATTTTAGTGCAACATTTTTCTCCATCATCAAGTTCTAGCACAACCAATCACTTATCTATTCCTTCTTTTAGCAATACCATTCTATGGTGGAGTTCTTGGTACTGATGTTTGTCTTTTGATACCTTTGTCATTGCAGAATATTTCAAACTCTTTTGATGTGAACTCACCTCCTCTGTTTGACCTTAGGCATTTCAGGTTTTTTCTTATTTCCTTCTCAACTCTAGCCAAATACCACTTAAACATTTGAAATGCATTAGATTTTTGCTTCAAGAACATAGTAGTCATCATCTTGGAATAATCATCTACAAATAGCATTATGTATTTCTCTCCTATGTAGCTTGGCACTTCTATTGGACCACATAAGTCTGTATGGACTAACTCTAGTACTTCTTTGGAAGTGTATGTTTTGCTTTTGAAACTAGACTTAGTCATCTTCCCTAGTTGACATTGTTTGCACATTGTATTTTCATGTTTCTTTAATTTTGGCAACCCTTTGAATTTATTCTTCTTGCTGATACTGATCAGATTATCAAAGTTAACATGACATAGCCTTTTATGCCACAACCACACATCATCAAATCTAACAACAAGACATGTTGCATCTTCCATATCTAGGTAAAATAGATTACTCCTAGTTTGTTCACCTTTTCCTATCAAATTTCCATCAGTGTCATAGATCTTGGCAACTTTATTTCCAAATTCAACTTTGCAACCTACATTGACTAACTGTGATACACTCAACAAGTTGTAGTTCAATCCTTCAACATAGTATGCATTATCACATGAAATTTTCTTTGTAAGTTTAATATAGCCTTTTCTTTTGATTTGACATGGAGCATCATTACCAAATCTAACACTATTTCCATCATATTGTGTAAAGGTAATGAACTTACTTTTGTCTCCTATCATGTGATGTGAGCATCCACTATCTATGATCTACTTGTAATTTTTGTTCACATAGGTAACCAATGTTGTTGCTTCATCTTCATCTTTATTTGATTCATCCTTCATGGGCACATAGACTACTTCATCATCATTCTCATTAGAATCTTCTTCAATAATGTAGCATCTCTTGCTTTTTTCTTTGTAGTCTTTGTTATCATCTTCCCTCTTGTTCCTGTACTTGTTTCCTTCTTTGTAGTTCTTCTTCTGTGTACATCTTGTAGCAATATGACCTACTTCATTGCAGTTGAAACATATGATAGGGAGCTTACCTTTGAATTTACCTTTGCCTCTATGAAATCTTCTAGCTAGTAGTGCTTCTAACTATTCCACATCTTCCTCATTTGCCCTTCTATCACTGGATGCATATTTTCATTTTCTTCTCTTCTTGCTTGATGTCTCCTCCTCAATGTCTTTTATAGTCATCTTGGCCTTGAAAGTAGATTTAAGGTTCTCAGGTTTGTAGTTATCAAAATTTGATAGTTCAAATGCAGTAAGTCTTCCCACTATTCCTTCAAAGGTTAGTGTGTTTCCTTATACACACCTTAGCTCTTGGATGGGTGAAACTCTAATAGCATAGATAGGGAGCAGAGTTCTTAAGTATTTGTTGGTGACAGTTTCTTCTTCCAATTGACCACCTAGATTTCTTATTGCACTTACCACTTCTTTCATTCTTGCAACATATTGAGTAGCATTTTCACCTTCCTCCATTTTCATGTCATCAAACTTTCCTCTTAGGCTTTCTCTCTTTGCTCTCTAAACATTCTGATCTCCTCCGTAGATATCTGATAAGGCTTTCCACATCTTGAATGCAGTGTCACAATCTTTGATGTCATCATATTTTGCATAATTAGGTGCAGAGGCAATCTCTAGCATTGCTTGATTGTGCTCCTTTTTTTTGTTCAAGTCATCTATAGTAAGAGGTCCTGTTGGATTTACATGTTCTGTTCCGATTGAGGTTTGTGCATAGTCACCTATTGATCCAAAGTGCAATTTCATCAAACTTTGCCATGCAAAAAAGTTGTCTTTGTTGAGCTTGGGAACTTCTCTCTTGGACATCTTGATCTTCCTGATTCTCGTACCTTGAAACTAAATCAACAGATGGCTTTGATACCAATTGTTAGAAATGCTTTAGAATAACTAAGAGGGGAGGGAGGGGCGGGGCGGGGCGGGGGGTGCGCGGCGGGGGGTGCGCGGCGGGGGGCTGGTTGGTGAATCAGTTACTCAAGGTCCAAATGTCATATTCAAACTTTTCACTAAGTATAGTGAGCCCATTCAATCATTTATTCATCCAAGCTTTAACTTTTCTAATCAACAAGTTATTTTAAATCAATGTGCAAGCATAACACACAAGAATCAACACATAACACATTAATTTACGTGGAAACCCAATTTGGAAAAAACCACCAATAACATGCTACTCAATTCTCACTCTTCTGAAGTGATGCACTGTGAAAGGCCTGCCATGTTAAAGGCTTACAACACACTGTTAAATGTGACCTTGTTAGAGGATTTATCCACCCTATTAGAAGTGGGCCTGGTTAGAGGACTTTATAACATTCACTTGGAATGCCACCCTGTTAAAGGATTTATAAATGGCTATTAAACCAACCTAAGTCCATAGGATTTTCTTATCTAATACAATTGCTAGAGAGTATTAGAAAACCTTTGACCTGACTACAGCATACAACTTAACTTGTAGATCTCATATCACTTCTCACCTCATACCATTTCCTGGCCTTCAATCACTGCAACTATGACAGCTTGCCCTCCTTTCAAGCTTAGTCTCCTTGAGTCTCCATACTCAATGAACCAGTGCAATCATCTCTTCATGACCACTTAGAGAAGTAGAGCCACTATGCTCTGCCTTCTCCTAGATGTCTTCTCCTTGACACCCTTCTAACCACTTCATAGTTTGGCTCTTCAGCATCAACAGTATTAGCAACATTTGCTTCTTGGTCTATGACTCCTTAAATAGAAGTCTTGGAGTGTTTTTTTTGCTCGATTCTTCCTTCCTTTAATTTCAATTAGTATGGATTAGGTAGGATTCATTTCATCTAACCCATATTTTGTTTCCTCTAGAAACTTCTTGAATAATCCTCTTGAAATTGCCCAAAAATAGTTTACATAGAATTCTGTGCCACCAGCTCATCATCCTTATCTTCCAACTCGTTCACAAAATTCAAGGTAACCACTTTGTCAACTCAGATTTGGTGAATATTTGTCATTTGAAATAATGCAACAGCTTGGCATTATTGAATTATTGGTGCTTGGCACATACTGTGTTACTCGGCATCAATTGTGTTTTTCCTTATGCTCGACACCTGAAGATCACTTGGCACCAACTAAGATTTTCTTGATGCTCGACACCTCATCTTCACTCGGCACCTGAAGATCACTCGACATACACTAGAATTTCTTGTTACTCGGCTCCAACTAAGAATTTGCTCAGCTTCAACTAACTTTCTTGGCACCCACTAATGATCTTAGTTTAAACTTTGCAGTCAACCTTGTTACAACTTCTTCCTCCAATGTTTCTAAGTGTGACCAACCTCTGTATCTTTGAGAATGTTATCAATACATTATTTAACCATTGTCTTAACTGATCCTTGCACTTCATTACAATGTCATAATTCAACCTTTCCCTCAGGTAATCTTGTTACATCTTGTTGATCAAACCCTCTTCATCAATCAACTAAGTGATAGTACTTGGATCTTATAAGCAAATTTCATTCCTACAAATAGTAGGTTTGACATCAATGACAAAATAATGATTGAAAACAACAATCTTCTTTCTTTGCAACAATCTCCCTCTTTGATCTTCAACAATGAGTTTTTCAATCAGATTTCCAACAACTGATTCACCCCCCCCCCTCCCTCTCAATTACTCCATCTATAATTCCAACACACTGAACTTATCAAATATATGAACCTCCTTGAACCAATGGAACCATTTTGAAATAGGTTCAATGAGGTTCAAAACCCAAGAGGGACTAAGATATAAACCTCAAACAAGTGTTGTGTGCTATCGTGGGGTAGGAGGAAGATGGTTGTGTGACTGGTTGATATGGCAAGTTGTAGAAAATCAGGGTGTCAGTTACATGTAGTTTCATTATTTTGATAAGGGAATCAACTTTGAAAGTAGGATGATCAAAATTGGCATCTCCATCCTTATGATAAATGTCTCTATCTCAAAATAGAAAATTACCTCAAACAACGAGCGACAAATTATCAAATGTATGGAAAATCAGAAGAACATTCACCTATAATATTTTTGAAGGACAAAAGTATAATAAAAATATAATTTGGTGGAAAAATCCATGAGCTACATGGCTCCACATTGTGGCTATTCCACTATCCAGTAGTGGAAACTCTTCAACTTAAATATGAAGATCTTGAAATTAAAAAACATAACTATCAGAGATCTATTTTTGTAATTTAGTGATAACAAATATACAGTCTAATTTTAAGAAAAATAATAATCTTAAATGTATAGAATTAAGTAAAATAAACAAGAGTACTAGTTGTAGCTGTAGAATTCTAGTATTACTAATTATGTTAAACAAAATGTTCAATAAAATAAGTATGAAGTAACATAAATGGATCATCTATTCGATACTATTATGACTTAATGTGAATGCATCTGATCATTACCTGGATGATATTATGCACAAGATCTTTACTCAATCACCAAGAGATAATATAATATGTAAGTATAGATTGCTACATAGTTTGTTATGAATAATTCCAATTAAATGAAAGGATAATTGCTTGTGTGAATTCAAGACATGAATGATTAATTTAATTTAGCACAGGTACTATTCAAGTGTGTATGTATGCATGTAAAGTAGTTCACATAATGAACTAATATCAATACATACATGCACCTATGAATACAATCATCATAATCAGTTATCCTTGAATTTGACCAAAGCTATTATATATGAACAAGAGATACATGTTTAAAAGGAAAAAAAATATTTACATAGGTACCTCTTCTCCCCTTGAAGAAAATTGCAAAGCAAGGGCATGAAGATCACAAGGGCACAACACAACAATGAAATGCAGCAATCATAAGGGAACAACAACAAAATTCTATATCTCCACTGATAGCCACCAACGTTCAAAGCTCTCCACCCTCTTTCCCATGTAGCTCTCCAGAATCAATCAAAACAGATGGGGAATGATTAATGTCATATTTTCTTTTCTTTTTTGTTTATAATCCATAATCCACAATCCACAAGATCGCTCTATACATACATACATACATACATACATATACATACATACATATACATACATACATACATACATACATACATATAAATTCATATATACATACATACATGAAAACAACAATGCACTTTCTAAGACTTTACAATTGTTCAACAAAATTAATATTTTACAAGATAATGCACCTAAAAAACTATTAGCTCAGAAGCAAGAACATGGTATTGAAATAGTATATAAAGTGCTTAACATGAGAGGTTCGCAAGTTAGGGTGTTGACCAATCTTGAAAACTTGAATGTTGAAATGAAAGCTATTGATGATCAAACACCTATGCCACAGTTACAACACATTGTGAAGTTGATTTTAGATAAGGTAGAGATAGATATTCAAAAGTTTGATAATCAAAATTTAATTCACGAGAGCGAAGGAGGAGTAGCTTTAGAAAGAGAAGGAGAAAGAGGTTGCATGGCTGAAACAACAACTAGACAACATAGAGAATATTATGGGAGTCACCAGATAGAATTCAAGAAAGTATTCTAGTAGGTACTATGACATTGGAAGCACTGGTTAATTTGGTCTAGTTGTTGATTAGTTGGTTTGATTACTTCAGTACTATATGATCCAATGGTAATGTTAGTTATTATTTTGACATACATGAAAAAAAATTATTTATTATTATATATACATACATACATGAAAACATCAATGCACTTTCTAAGAGTTTACAATTGTTCAACAAAATTAATATTTCAAAGAAAATGCACCTAATGAATTGTTAGCTCAAAAGCAATAACATGGTGTTGAAACAGTACAGAAAGAGCTTGACATGAGAGGTCCACAAGTGAGGGTGTTGACCTAATCTCATGACAATTCTACAGGAATTTGTAATCAACCCAACTTAGTAGCAACTAGACCCATTTAACTAGATTATGGCTAGTTTCTTTCTAAAAATATCTGCTATGATATGTTTTTGTAAAATTTCTTACAAACTCTGCCCATTTTGCCTAGTCAACATTATTGTTGTGGAGGATCTTGAGGTAAGTCACTTCGCATGGGTTGAGTGATTTTTATTGTTTTATTATTTGGATTCTGGAATATGTATGCAATTGGATGAACTTTTTTGTTGTGCTAAGATGTAATAAGCACCTTGAAAAAGATCTCTAAATATACATGTTTAGAAGGAAATACAAAGAGATACCTATTTAGAAGGAAAATAAACCCACATTTACATAGCTCCCTCGAATAAAATTGTAAAGCAAGGGCACAAATATCACAAGGGAATGACATGGAAACAAAATTGCAGAGCAAGGGCATGACAACAAAATCACAGAGCAAGGGCATGTCAACGAAATGCAGAGTTCACAAGAGCACGATAACCAAATCATAGAGTAAGGGCATGACAACAAAATGCAGAGATACACAACAAAAAAATAGCAAAGCAAGGGCATGACAATGAAAATTTGAGATCACAACAATGAAATGTACCAATGACAAGGGCACGACAATGTTAAGAGCTCTCCACCCTCTTTCGTGCATAGCTCTCCACCATAATAAAAAAAATGGGGAATGATTTATGTCGTGTTTTCTTTTTCTTTTTTGTACTCATGTGGGTGTCACAATTACAATACAAACATCGATATTTCAACAACGTTGGGGATAATTGCAAAAGAAAAATATGAAAATCACCACAAATTACATCGTCGTCGCAAATTGCCATCACAAGTTGACCCCAAATGTTGTAGTGTCATTGTGCTCAGTACATACTAAATAAATCAACACATGTATTCTCAAAACTTGTTTGATCACTAATGACTTTCTTAGTTGTTGATGAGCTCGACTCGTATACAAAAATAATCTATGACCCAAAAACTTACTTGGCTCCTATAGAGCTAGGTACATACTTATGTACATGACTCGACCTATATAAAGTAACTCGATGGAAGTGATGACCATATGACTCTGCCTTGTAAATGACTAAGTTATTGACACTAATAGACAACAATGGTTAGAGATACCAACAAAGGCAACCCATGATGCTCCTGCATCAAACAATCGGGTTGAAAAGAAATGATTCTTATGAATCATGAAGATATCACAATCTAAGCTAAATCCAACTTAGATTGTGGAATTCATGTAGCATCTTGAACTTGTCTATTCTTACACTTTACCAAATACTCATGGTAATATTTTCCTATTTTACTCTTGCTAATTCTTTGGTCTAATATATGTTTAATATCTTCAATCAACTTCTTAGGATTACCACTTGGTACAACAACTTCACCATCTAACTCACAATACTCATAAGGATCAACAACATTAAATATAAGAGACATATCCATGTCATTAGGTATCTCAACTCCATATGCATTACCAATGTCAAACTTCCTCAAATTCTACAAGGACCAAACTTTTCATTTTCAACTTACTATATGTACCAATACGAAATATACCTCTTTTCAAATGAACCATCACATCATCACTAGCTTAAAAAAATGGTGTCTTCTAGACTCGTTTGCACTCTCCTTATACCTATGGTTACTTTGTTCCAACCTTAATTTCACTTCCTCATGCAAAGACTTCATAACATCAACAAACACTTCTCCTTCAACACTTCTCTTCTCTTCACTAGTAATATGTAATGTCCCTTTTTTGATTTTTGTATGATATTTCCAACCTTTAATCAGATCTTTAAGATCAAACAACTAATATCACAAAGATCCTCCAAATTTCTCAAGAAACCCCAAATCGGGTATGCCAGAAATGGTGCCAAAAGCTTCACAGCTTCACCTATTATTAATAAATCTGAAAATGGACATTTTTATAGAAATTTCAGCAGCATAACAGCCTAAAAAATGACATTTCCAGATCTATATAGCCTTTACACAATAGCTCACAAATGTAGGACAAAAACTATGCTCATCGGGCTCCCGAAATTAACAAACAATGCCCGGAAACACCACAAAAACACTAATAAACTATCTCAAAAGTTTAATCATGTCCCAATACATATATTCAGCTCTATTTTAACAGCTTAAAGTCTGAAATACAGCAGCAACCAAAACTGATATGAAATGCTCAACTGAAATCACCAAACTCATGCAAAAAACACACCCAAAAACCCACAAATCTACACTGTTCAGCACAAAGGCAAACTCTGTATGAGCATGCACATGGAATGGCTTCAAACTCCCATCCTTAGCCTTCTTGGAAACCTGAAAACTCCCATTCTTGGGTCTCCCTGGAAACCTGCAAACTCCCGTTCTTGGGTCTCCTTCTCCACAGGTTTGGCAGCCTCTGAAGAATAACAAAGAATGAGCGAAAATCAAGTTCTGGAAATCTGCCCAAAATGCCTCCAAACCCCCTTAAAAGAGGGCATAAATTTAACTCACGTCCAAGAGAGGTTAATGAAACATATTTTAATAATAATTTTCATTTATTAGTCCAACGGTTTCCAAAGATTAACTCCCTTTTTCCGAAACTTCACTTTCTTGGGCCTGGCCTACCTTAGCAAAGATTATTATTTTTTAATTATTTGAAAAGGGGACATGACAAGTCCTCCCCTCCCCAAACATTGCTTGTCCTCAAGCAATGGCTGAATAATAAACCAATCAATCCACCTGGATCCCAAATGTAGTCATGAACTATACTACTACCAATTAACACAGGCTCCTGCAATATCCTCTGCAATATGACCAAGAGGAATCCATAATCAAACTGACAATTATAGCTCAACCAAACTCCAAAATCACCACCACCATAGTCAAAAACCCATGAGACACAAACTCTTAGAACATTAGAACCCAAGTAAAGTGGACAAATCAAACTACCAACACAATAAATACCATCAACGCATCCCACTGGCCTATACAAAATGTACAATCCAACTCTGCAACAATGGTGAATGCTCTCATATGAAACTATACCAAGTATGGAGAATCCACACACTGTACAACTCCTGCAATCAACACAACTCTGTAGATCATCGGCCACTGTCTCATAACCATAACTCCCATGCACCCCTGATGGTGAAAAGCCATCACAAGATGAACAACAAGAAATGGAACCCAAACCAAATTTTCCTACCATCAACTCCTCAACACAAGGATCAATTGCTAACTGATGTACATACCCTGCTGAAGCATCACTCCAAAACTCCTGCTCTAAGTCATGTATTATCAAGCTATCAACTGCAGGACCTATCACCATGTCGTGCCCATCACAACTCTCATCCTGAGGCATCAAACTATTCCATAACTGATGATAAGCACTAGGAACCAAAGTACATCTCTGTATCATAATCTCATTAACATGGTCATCAAAGGTAAATTGATGAGCGTACCTCACAGTGTAATGCCGATAGAATGCGCCAATCTCAGTCAGTGGCTCAGACTGTAATCCAGATGAAACTAACTGCAATTGATCATTAACCATGTTGGAATTGACTACTATCTCTGAAGATATCACCAAGGGAGTAGTATTACTAGTAGGAACCATGCCAACTGTCGACTCACCAACATCACACATGCTCTTTGATACATCTCTAGTCTCTGTGCCATCAGTACTAGAGGCCACCACCATGTCAGGCATACAACAATCTGCTACAAAACCCAACTCAACTGAACCTGACTCTAGTGGGAATGAACTTGATATGCCAATGTTAGTATCAAGGATGGATGCATCCCCATCTCCACTGTCTCTGAAAATCTCGGCCATGGACATCCTCGGATCACCAAACACCATAGCTTGTGACTGTATAGAATTAGGTAAAGACTGTAGCCACTCTAACTCCATGGTCGCCTTAGCCAAATGAAACTATGACTCCTTGAAAGCCAACTATGTACTCTCAAGAATCTCAGAAGTCACCTCAAGTTGCTCAGTAAGCTCACTCACCTCATCTTCCTTGGCCAACAATGCATCATATGCTGTACTGCCCCACTCCATAAGATAATCTCTGTCAGCTACCAACTGCATATAATTCTGTCTCAAAATCTGAATAGCCTCCCATAAAGAGTGGATCTCTGTCAAGGAAAGATAACTGCCTTCCTGCTCATCACTAGTAGGAGAACCCCATCCATAAACTGTTAACAACTGACGAGCAACATCAAAATGCTGGCAAGCGATAGCAATGTCTCGGTCACTAACTCTTAACTGATTAGGCACATGATGGCACTGGCTTGACTGTCTCCTACAAACCTCCTCTGATGCACTGTCTAAAGGAGTATCCTCAAAGTCACTAGTCTCTAGAGTATTACAATCCGTACCCTGTGAATTAAATCTAAAGCTCATATCAACATACGGAGTATCAAAAAAATTAGCACTACTGTCCAACTCCTCTGTACCCAAGGAGACTAAGTCTTCAAAACTGCCCACTACATCCTCCTGGATGTCATCAATGCCAATATGATCCTGGGACTCATCTGTACACACTGCCAAATATGAAATATCATCAACACATTCCAGCAAGTATGGTCAACTAGATATATGAACAAAGCCCAACACCGGTGTATAAAAACTAATACAAACATCGGATAAGCTCCTGGCACAAGAAAAGACAACACCGTGCAATCTGCTAATCAAATCCATGGTAGCACCCAAACAATCACTGCTACCAAAAAGTGTTAATGATTTACAGTCAACTGAACCCCAAATGCCAATATAAGAATCTCGAGTCCATATCTGTAAACTAGAATTAGCTGGTAACTCAAGCAAAATCCTGACTTGAGTAATATTACTAATACCAACTAACTCCACATACCTATCATGATGAGATAATGTAGTGAGAATACTGTCTTCACACACCTTCAGCTGGCAGGATAAATCATGTGAAGTACTACTAGCCTCAACCTCATGTGACGAAGCATCTAACTGTGCCTGGTACTCTCTCTCAGAAAATTCATGAATGCTCAATGTCTGATCATCTACACTAGGTATCTCACCATCATGCACAACAACATCCTCATAATCATCATCCTTGAGGTCAAATCTATCTATCACTCTTTGACTAAAATCATCAAATGTAGTTACCTGATCATGACCTTGAGTAGTCATTCCATGATACCACCAATCATAGGCTGCATCTTCCAAGTGTAGACTTGCAATTTGAACAACATCACTCTCCTTCGTGGGGTTAAGTGTGAAGAAGGTCTGTAATTTTTGTAGCCATGCTCTAGCTGAAATTTTATTTGTTCCATCAAAAGTAGGTGCTATAAACTTGCTTATTTTATTTTTGAGCTCTCTTCCACTTATGACATGCTCCCTTCTATACTCTTTCTTTGGCATCAAAGTGTTCATCATATCCACATATTCTCTAAAAGGAACTGAACTATGAAAGTCATCATATAAGCCATTATAAGTAGCTCTTAATGTAATCAAGTTACCTGTAACCTCTTCCATAGGATTAATGGCTGGATTTGGTACTGGTGGCTCATCTGCAGGCAAGAAAATAGTTTTGGTTGATTTAGATGGTGTGGATTTCAGATTTCTTGGCTCCTCTGAAGTGCTCCCTTTCTCATTAATAGATGCAACTCCTTGTAGTTTTTCTGTCAATATTCGCAAAGCCTCTCTAGTTTCTGCCAAACTATCCACTGTTTGCTTCTGAGTATTTTGGATGTCTTGGAAGAATTTCTTTACCATCTCATCTGGATCAGCCATACTTTTCCCTTCCTTGGATTTTGTGCTTTTACTTTCAACTGGAGGTTTGATCAAAATTTCTTTATTCTTTTCTCGCTGCAAATATCTTTTTTCTCTTTCACTTAGTTGCATGCAACCATAAATTTTGACATGCAGCTGATTAGAAGCAACATGCAACCACCAAATTCACCAAGAACTAACATGCATATGATTAGAAGTAGAATGCAACCATAAATTTTGACATGCAAGATTTGGGTAGTTATCAAAACTGACATGCAAGATTTGGGTAGTTGTCAAAACTGACATGCAAGATCTGGGTAGTTGTCAAAACTGACATGCAAGATCTGGGTAGTTGTCAAAACTGACATGCAAACTTCTACAACCACCAAATTCACCAAGAACTAACATGAAAATGATTAGAAGTAGAATGTAACCATAAATTTTAACATGCAGCTGATTAGAAGAAACATGCAACCATAAATTATGACATGCAAAATCTGGGTAGTTGTCAAAACTGACATGCAAGATCTGGGTAGTTGTCAAAACTGACCTGCAACTTCTACAAACCCTCAGGCTGGCAAGATCATGGCTCTGATACCACTGTAATGTCCCTTTTTTGATTTTTGTATGATATTTCCAACCTTTAATCAGATCTTTAAGATCAAACAACTAATATCACAAAGATCCTCCAAATTTCTCAAGAAACCCCAAATCGGGTATGCCAGAAATGGTGCCAAAAGCTTCACAGCTTCACCTATTATTAATAAATCTGAAAATGGACATTTTTATAGAAATTTCAGCAGAATAACAGCCTACAAAATGACATTTCCAGATCTATATAGCCTTTACACAATAGCTCACAAATGTAGGACAAAAACTATGCTCATCAGGCTCCCGAAATTAACAAACAATGCCCATAAACACCACAAAAACACTAATAAACTATCTCAAAAGTTTAATCACATCCCAATACATATATTCAGCTCTATTTTAATAGCTTAAAGTCTGAAATACAACAGCAACCAAAATTGATATGAAATGCTCAACTGAAATCACCAAACTCATGCAAAAAACACACCTAAAAACCCACAAATCTACACTGTTCAGCAGAAAGGAAAACTCTGTATGAGCATGCACATGGAATGGCTTCAAAATCCCGTCCTTAGCCTTCCTGGAAACCTGCAAACTCCCGTTCTTGGGTCTCCCTGGAAACCTGCAAACTCTCGTTCTTGGGTCTCCTTCTCCACAGGTTTGGCAGCCTCTGAAGAATAACAAAGAATGAGCGAAAATCAAGTTCTGGAAATCTGCCCAAAATGCCTCCAAACCCCCTTAAAAGAGGGCATAAATGTAACTCACGTCCAAGAGAGGTTAATGAAACATATTTTAATAATAATTTTCATTTATTAGTCCAACAGTTTCCAAAGATTAACTCCCTTTTTCCGAAACTTCACTTTCTTGGGCCTGGCCTGCCTTAGCAAAGATTATTATTTTTTAATTATTTGAAAAGGGGACATGACATAATATCCCGCAAATCTGATATACCTCTAGGCTGCATTCCAATAATAATCTGAAAAGGTATTTTCCAAGTACTACTATTCACATAATTTTTATATGCAAACTCAACTTGTGCCAATATCATATCCCAATTACTCGATTTATCCCCAACAAAGCATCTCAGTAAATTACCCAAGATTCTATTCACAACCTCTATCTATCCATCAATATGTGGATGGAATGTAGAACTAAACTTTAACTCAGTATCCATTTTATTCTACAAAGTCTTTTAGAAATAACCAACAAACTTACTATATTAGTTAGAGATAATGCTTCTTGGAAATCCATGCAATCTAACAACCTCTTTGAAGAAAAGCTTCGCAACTGTTAGAATTCTTTAGAATAACTGAGAGGGGGGGTGAATCAGTTATTCAAGGTCCAAATGCCCTATTAATACTTTTAATAATGAATCCATACTCTTTTCATCTGTTCAAACTTAAATCAGTCATATAAGCAAATTACTATAAATCAACATGCAAAGATAAAACATTCAAGATCAACACATGACACAATGATTTACGTGGAAACCCAATTTGGGAAAAACCACCAGTAACATGCTACTTGATTTTCACTCTTCTGAAGTGATGCCCTGTTAAAGGCTTACAACACACTGTTAAATGTGACCTTGTTAGAGGATTTCACCAAACTATTAGGAATGGGCCTGGTTAAAGGTCTTTTAGAACATTCACTTGGAATGCCAACCTGTTAAAGGATTTATCTAATGGCTGTTAAACCAACCTAAGTCCATAGGATTTATCTTACTGTTACAATTGCTAGAAAGTAACGATAATGGTCTTTTGATCTGATATAACTTACAACATAATTTGCAAATTTCAGATCACTCTTTCAGTTCAATCCTCATGCTTGGCTTCAATTACTTCAACTCTGACTGCTTGTTTCCCTCTCAAGCTTCGTCTCCTTGAGTCTTCTTACTCATTCTGCCAATGCAATCATCCTTATGGTCGTCAATTCAAACATAGTTCCTATGTAATCTTCTCCTTAGCACATTCTTCAGCATTTCATGCTTTTATGCTTGATCACTGCTCTTTTTCTCACTATCCCCTCTATTCTACTCTATTTCTTCATTAACTTATGTCTTCTTATATACAAGTCTGATTTGCCTTTGCTGCTCAATTCTCCCTCTCCAATTTTAGGATTTCAAAATGGATTAGGTAGGATACAATGTATCTACCCCATATCTTGTTCTCTTCTTGAAACTTCGCCAGTTGTATCTTAAAAATGTTCTACATGGTGTTCTGTGCCACCAACTCATCATTCTTATCTTCCTTTTAATTCACAGATTTCTAGATAACAACTTTTTCGGCTTAGACCTGACGAATCTTCGATTTTCAAAATAATGCAGCAACTCAGCATTATTGAGTTACTGGTGCTCGGCACCTCTGTGTTACTCGACACCTATACCTGCTCGACACTTGGTTCTGCTCGGCACTTGATTCTGCTTGGCACTTGAACTTGCTCGGCACTTGAACTTACTCGGCACTTGAACTTGCTCGGCTCTTACTAGCTTGCTCGACACTTGAACTTAGTTTGAGCTTTACAAAAGACTTAGCTAAAACCTTAGATCTTTGATATGTTTCAGTGTGCTCATTCTTTGTATCTTTTAGTATGTCATCCAATACATTGTTTCATCAATGGCTTAACTGATCCTTGTATTTCATTACAACATCATAACTTCAACCTTTCTCTAGGTGTTCTAGTTATATCTTATTGATTGCCTCCACCTTGACAATCAACTAATTGATAGTATTTGGATCACTAAAGCAATTGTCATCCCTGCAAGTAGCAAGTTTGACATCAATGACAAAACAATGATTGAGGACATTCTTTACCAGTTCCATAAATTATTCCAACAACTTTTCTTATGATCATTTCAATCATTTCCAATAATCTCCCTCTTTAGCATTGATGGCAAACCAAACTGATCAAGTAATCAATTCAGTTACCATCAAGATTGTATACGTTAGCTTGCTGCATTTTCACTACTGATCTCATATATCTCCCTCTTTCATATATATCTCCCTCTTTCTTTGCATTGATCCGTTTTCTACATATTTCTCCCTCTTTGACATAAATGCCAAAGATGTAGCATCTTTATCATGCAAAATATAAGCTTTGGCTTCTTGTTGTTTTCTCCCTCTATCAGCATGCTTGTGACTGATTTGGAGTTTTTATTCCTGCTATCATCCTTTGCATCAATCTGTTGATATTTCAATGATTTATTCTTGTTGATGCAAGGCATCTTCCTTGTTGCCTTAAACTGCTTGACTTAGGGGTATAACCCCCAGCTTGCCTCTAAGATATTCATAGGCATCCTTGGGCAATGGTTTGGTGAAGATATATGCAGTTTGTTCCTTTGTGTGAATGTATTCCAACTTCACTTGTTTGTCTTCTACCAATTCTCTGACATAATGATACTTAATTGCAATATGCTTGGTTTTTTCATGCATCACTGAATTTTTGGATATGTTTATAGCACTTGTATTATCACAATACAATATCACCGGTTTTGTTACTTCTTCTTTCATTCCATTCAATAGATGTGTGAGCCATACAATGTTTGTACAATTGACTGCAGCTGCCACAGATTCTGATTCTGCAGTGGACTGGGATATACATGTTTGTTTCTTGCTAGTCCAGGTAACCAACCTTTTGCCTAAAAATAATGCACCTCCACTTGTGCTTTTTCCGTCATCAATGTTTCCTCCCCAGTCTGCATCTGTATATGCATTGAGTTCAAATTTTCCATTCTTTTTGTAGTATAGACCAAAGTCATCAGTCCCTTTGAGATATCTCATTATTCTTTTTACTTCTATGAGATGATTTTCTTTAGGATTAGTAGAGAACCTAGCCACTATTCCAACTACTAACGCTATGTCTGGTCTACTATGTACAACATATTGTAGTTTGCCAATCATGGATCTGTACATTGTTTGATTGACTTCAGCTGACTCATCATTTTTGGATAGCTTATTTCCTATGGCCATTGGTGTGCTGACTGGTTTGGATTCCTCCAATCCAAATGTTTTAAGAATTTCTTTGATGTATTTTGATTGTGTAATAAATATTCCATGTTTGAGTTGATGTACTTGCAATCCAACAAAAAAATTGATTTCTCCAAACATAGACATCTCAAATTCATGTTTCATTTTGTCAGCAAAGCCTTTGTAAAGTACTTCCTTACCACCAAATACTATGTCATCCACAAAAATTTCAGATACAATAATGTCTTTACCTTCTTCAGCTTTGATGTACATGTTGCTATTATCATCAGTTCTTTCAAATCCAATTTGCACTAGATACTTGTGAAGTCTCTCATACCATGCTCTAGGTGCTTGTTTCAAACCATAGAGTGCTTTATGTAACTTACACACCATATCCCTGTTGTTTTCATCAACAAATCCTTCTGGTTGTTCAATGTAGACTTCTTCTTCTAGTATACCATTTAAGAAGGCAGATTTTACATTCATCTGATAGACTTTGAAATCTTTGTAGGCAGCATATGCAAGTAAATTTCTTACTCCTTCCATTCTAGCAACAGGAGCGAATGTTTCTCCATAGTCTATTCCTTCTTCTTGAGCATAACCCTTGCATACTAATCTGGCTTTGTTTCTGGTAATCTCACCATTTTCATCTAGTTTGTTTCTGAATACCCATTTGGTGCCAATCACATTTTTGTCTTTTGGTCTGGGAACCAAACTCCAGGGTTTTTTTTTTTTTTATTTGATGAATTTCTTCTTCCATAGCTTTATGCCAGTCATCATCTTGTAATGCGCCATGTATTGTCTTGGGTTCAGATTGGCTAATCAGACATGATTCATGTCTTAGTCTGTTCCTTGTCATTGGTCTTGCATCTTTGTCACCAACTATTTGTTTAGCAGGGTGATGTCTTTTTACATATTTGGATAATCTTGGCTCTGTCCTTGTTTCTATGTTTGATCTTTCGGATTCAGGATCACTATGCTCTTCATTGTCAGGTTGTTCTTCATCATGTATGCTATCTTCAGAATCGGATTGTGCATTATCTTCATTCTGTAACTCGGCTTCTGAATGCAACTCGGCATTCACTGGTTGTGAATCGGCTGAAACTGACACTTGTTGTTGATTTTCAATTTGATTGACATCATCCTCATCAGCAGTCATTCCTTCATAAGAATATACAAAGGTTCTGTATTCTTCCATTTTCTTTGGTATTTCAGCTTGGACTTCTTTCTTGACTTGTACTCGGTTCAGTGTATGAACAGCTACACTTATAGCTTCTCTCCAGTATTTTAGAGCAACATTCTTTTCCATCATTAATGTTTTGGCACAGTCAATTACAGATCTGTTTCTTCTTTCAGCAATTCCATTCTGTGGGGGAGTTCTAGGAGCTGACGTTTGTCTTTTGATTCCATTGTCATTGCAGAATATCTCGAATTCATTTGATGTAAATTCACCACCTCTATCTGATCTTAGACATTTCAAGCTTTTTCCAGTTTCCTTTTCAACTCTAGCCACATACCACTTAAACATTTGAAAAGCATTAGATTTTTGTTTTAAGAACATAACAGTCATCATCCTAGAATAGTCATCAACAAATAACATTATGTATTTATCTCCTTTATAGCTTTGTATTTCCATTGGACCGCATAAGTCAGTGTGAACTAACTTAAGTATCTCTTTAGATGTATAGTTTTTGCTTTTGAGACTTGACTTTGTCATCTTTCTTAGCTGACATTGTTTACACATGATATTATCAGGCTTCTTCAATTTTGGTAGACCTTTGACTTTCTTCATTTTACTGATTTTGACTAGATTGTCAAAGTTGACATGACATAATCTTCTATGCCATAACCATTCATCATCAAATTTTGCAAGTAGACAAGAAATATCATCCATATCAAGGTAAAACAAATTACTCGTTTGTTGATCTCCTTTTCCTATCAGTTTACCATCATTATCATAGATTTTTACAGTTTTGTTTTCAAACTCCACTTTGCAACCTATATTGCCTAATTGCGAGACACTCAGTAAATTGTAGTTTAATCCTTCAACATAATATGCATTGTCACATGAAATTTGGTCTGTGAGATTAATGGAACCTTTTCCTTTGATTTGACATGGAGCATCATTACCAAATCTAACATTATTTCCATCATACTGAGTAAAGTTAACAAACTTACTTTTGTCTCCTGTCATGTGATGTGAGCATCCACTGTCTATGATCCATCTGTCATTTTTGTTTATACATGTTATCAGTGTTGTGGCTTCTTCTTCATTAGATTGGTCCTTCATGGCTACATAAACAACTTCATCATCATTGTCATTAGAATTTTCTTCAACAATATAACACTTCTTACCTTTTTCTTTATAATCTCTCTTGTCATCATCTTTTCTATTCTTGTATTTGTTGCCTTCCTTGGAATCCTTTTTCTGTGGACATCTTGCAGCAATATGACCTACTTCATTGCAATTGAAACAAATGATAGGCATCTTACCTTTGAATTTTCCTTTGTCCCTGTGAAATCTTCTAGCGAGCAGTGCTTCCAATTGTTCCACATCTTCCTCATCAGTGCTACTGTCACTAGATACATACTTCATTTTTCTTCCTTTCCTTGATTTCACCTGTTTGGCATCTTTCAGTGATAACTTGGCCTTAAAAGCAGATTCAACATTTTCAGGTTTGTAGTTATCAAAGTTAGATAACTCAAATGCAGTGAGTCTACCTATTATACCTTCAAAGCTTAGATTATTTCCTGGTATGCATCTTAGCTCTTTTATTGTTGATACTCTAATAACATAGATAGGGAGCAAGGTCCTTAAGAACTTACTATTAACAGTGTCTTCATCCAGTTGACCATTCAAGCATATTATTGCACTTACCACTTCCTTTATTCTTGCACCATACTGAGCAACATTCTCATTTTCTTCCATTTTCATGTCATCAAATTTTCCTCTGAGACTTTCTCTTTTTGCTCTTTGTACATTCTGATCTCCTCCATAGATGTCTGGTAGGGCTTTCCACATTTTGAATGCAGTATCACATCCTTTAATATCATCAAATTCAGCATAGTTGAGTGCAAAGCAATTTCCAGCATTGTCTGGTTGTGTTCTTGTTTGTTTTTCATGTCTTCGGTAGTAGGAGCACCTGTTGGATCTACATGTTCAGTGACAATTGAATTTTGGGCATAATCTCCTATGGATCTAAGATGTAGCTTCATCAAACTTTGCCATGCAACAAAGTTGTCTTTGTTGAGCTTGGGAACTTCTCTCTTTGGCATCTTGATCTTTTCTGCTAGTAGTCCCTTTAAACTGAATCAGCAGTCAGGCTCTGATACCAATTGTTAGAATTCTTTAAAATAACTGAGAGGGGGGGTGAATCAGTTATTCAAGGTCCAAATGCCCTATTAATACTTTTAATAATGAATCCATACTCTTTTCATCTGTTTAAACTTAAATCAGTCATATAAGCAAATTACTGTAAATCAACATGCAAAGATAAAACATTCAAGATCAACACATGACACAATGATTTACGTGGAAACCCAATTTGGGAAAAACCACCAGTAACATGCTACTTGATTTTCACTCTTCTGAAGTGATGCCCTGTTAAAAGCCTGCCCTGTTAAAGGCTTACAACACACTGTTAAATGTGACCTTGTTAGAGGATTTCACCAAACTGTTAGGAATGGGCCTGTTTAAAGGTCTTTTAGAACATTCACTTGGAATGCCACCCCGTTAAAGGATTTATCTAATGGTTGTTAAACCAACCTAAGTCCATAGGATTTATCTTACTGTTACAATTGCTAGAAAGTAACGATAATGGTCTTTTGATCTGATATAACTTACAACATACTTTGCAGATTTCAGATCACTCTTTCAGTTCAATCCTCATGCTTGGCTTCAATTACTTCAGCTCTGACTGCTTGTTTCCCTCTCAAGCTTCGTCTCCTTAAGTCTTCTTACTCATTCTGCCAATGCAATCATCCTTGTGGTCGTCAATTCAAACATAGTTCCTGTGTAATCTTCTCCTTAGCACATTCTTCAACATTTCATGCTTTTATGCTTGACCACTGCTCTTTTTCTCACTATCCCCTCTATTCCACTCTATTTCTTCATTAACTTATGTCTTCTTATATACAAGTCTGATTTGCCTTTGCTGCTCAATTCTCCCTCTCCAATTTTAGGATTTCAAAATGGATTAGGTAGGATACAATGTATCTACCCCATATCTTGTTCTCTTCTTGAAACTTCGCCAGTTGTATCTTAAAAACATTCTACATAGTGTTCTCTGCCACCAACTCGTCATTCTTATCTTCTTTTTAATTCACAGATTTCTAGATAACAACTTTTTCGGCTTAGATCTGACGAATCTTTGATTTCCAAAATAATGCAGCAACTTGGCATTATTGAGTTACTGGTGCTTGACACCTCTGTGTTACTCGGCACCTATACCTGCTCGGCACTTGGTTCTGCTTGGCACTTGATTCTGCTCGACACTTGAACTTTCTCGGCACTTGAACTTACTCGGCACTTGAACTTGCTCGGCACTTGAACTTGCTCGACACTTGAACTTGCTCGGCTCTTACTAGCTTGCTCGGCACTTGAACTTAGTTTGAGCTTTACAAAAGACTTAGCTAAAACCTTAGATTTTTTATATGTTTCAGTGTGCTCATTCTTTGTATCTTTTAGTATGTCATCCAATACACTGTTTCATCAATGGCTTAACTGATCCTTGTACTTCATTACAACATCATAACTTCAACCTTTCTCTAGGTGTTCTAGTTACATCTTATTGATTGCCTCCACCTTGACAATCAACTAATTGATAGTATTTGGATCACTAAAGCAATTGTCATCCCTGCAAGTAGCAAGTTTGACATCAATGACAAAACAATGATTGAGGACATTCTTTACCAGTTCCATAAATTATTCCAACAACTTTTCTTATGATCATTTCAATCATTTCCAACAGCAACATGCATTGCATCAGATGTCTTCTTACAGGTTATGAAATGTGCCAACTTAGAAATCTATCCACAACAACAAATATGGAATCATACCCTCTTGTTGTCCTAGGTAAGCCAAGAAAAATATCCATACTAATGTCACTACAAGGTTTCTTTGGAACAGAAATAGGTGTATACAATCCAATATTTTGACTTGCTCCTTTTGTAACTTGTCAAAATCTACAACTCTTTACAAAATTCTAAGCATCCTTATACATTTGTGGCTAATAATACTTGTCTTTAAGCAAACTCAATAACTTATCAATACCAAAGTGTCTAGCCAATCCACCACAATGCTTTTACTTAATCAAATTAACTCTCATAGAACTTCTTGGTATACACAATTGAATTCCTTTGAACAACATACCTTCTTGAATAAAATACACATCATACTTACTCAGTTGAATTGATAGATTCAGTGCTCTACACTCCCTCACACCTTAGAAAAATTAGGGTCAGTATCATACAACTCCTTCATCTCATCAAAAGCCAAGAACTTCAACCTTTATCTTGATCAACAAAGAATGTCTTCTTCTCAATGCATTTGCAACATGGTTAGTGACTCCACTTTTATGCTTTATCACAATGTGAAACTCTATAAGTACTCAACCTACTTCACATGTCTTTGATTCAAATTATGTTGAATTCCCAAGTATTGTAGAGCCTTATGATCAGTATACAACACAAGTCATTTAGGAAGAAAATAATGTTTCCACTTCATCAAGGCTTGACCAATAACATAGAACACTTGATCATACATGGAATATTTTCTTGTAGCCTTATTCAACTTCTCACTAAAGAAAGCAATAGGTTTTCCTTTCTTGACTCAACACAACTCCTATTTTACTACCACTTGCATCACATTCAACTCAAAATTTCACAACGCATTGCTCGCTTACCAATAACTTATGCTCATCCTTGATCCATGAAACATGATAAGGTTTACAGTGTCTTAACCTCTACAATTGCAACTTTGTAACCATCTCCTCAGATGCCAAATTTGTTGAACTACCACTATCAATGATCACTTTCCAATATTTCCCAGCTATCTTACATATGGTTTTGAAAAGGCTTCTCCTCAAGATAAGTTCTTCATCAACTTTGTCACTAGACAAAGTTCTTCTTACCATAAAGTTTTCTCCAACCTTTTGTCCACTTGGTGAACCCTCAAGATCTCCTTGAACCACAACATTTTGGCCATTATTACCTTCATTCTTCCTTCCATTATTTTTACATTTGAAGGATCTATGCCCTTATTTGCCACATTTAAAATAGGTACAACTAAATCCTCTTCTTTCATACCTATCTCAGTAAGAAATACCTCTTCCTTAGTAAGAACTACCACCTTTCTACTCAGCCTTGCCTTTGTCTTCATTTTTCCACTCAATTTTGCCCTTATCTTGCACATAATTGTTAGATTTTCCACTTTTCTCATAAGATTTGCCTCTGCCTCTATGGAATCTGCCACCTCTATCTCTTTGTCTTTTCTCATGCCTCTATTTTAAGATCTCCTTAGTTTTCAAGGCATATTGGTATGCTTCTTCCACACTATCCAATTTCACAAAACTAATCTCATCTTGAATTAGAGATCTCAAACCATTTGGGTACCTTACAACTTTCTCAACCTCATCATCAACATGTCTAGATCTGATGTCCAATGTATAGAATTCCTTAGTGTACTCCTTCACAGTCATGTCCTTTTATCTCAAATTTTACATCTTCCTCAACAAATTCACTTAATGATTAAAAGGGAGAAACTTCTTCTTCAATTTATTCACCATCTTCAGCTAGGTTCATATCTTTTCTTTTCCCTTTATCTAAAAATTTGCAAATTCTCCCACTAAAGTTAGGTGCAAGCTTTCAATTTAGTAACAACTATCTTCACCTTCCTATTATTAGAAGTGCCTTCAAATTTAAAGAATTTCTCCATCTTAGAGATCCAATCCAAAAAAGCATTGGTGTCTAATCTTCCATCATAACTTTTTACTTCAACAATAGGCTTTGAATATGCCCTAGACAAGACTCGGAATAATCTTTCCTCATAAAATTCCACCTCAAGTTTAGGATTGGGATTTGGTGCTCTAGGTGCTCCTTCATCATCACTAATATCATTAAGATGTACTCCTCTCCTTTGGGCTATCTCAACAACATTTAATCTAGCTACAATTTGTCTCAACATGTCCATAATAGAATTATCAACATTTCATACACCTCGAACCATCTTGAATAGGCTCTTGCAAGATCATAACCCAATGCAATTTATAGGTCAAATTTAGATCTACCACCCTACAACCAAGATCAACTAGAGTTCTACATGGTCCACTCTCCACAAGGACGAACTAGGCTTTGATACCACCTAACACAAGGGAAAAGGTTTGTAATTAGGGCCAAGTACATGCCTAACTACCAAACCACATTGTTGAGTAAACACGACATAAGAAAACACAAAGAACAACACCAAGGAGAGAGAGAGAGAGAGAGAGAGAGAGAGAGAGAGAGAGAGAGAGAGAGAGCAATATCTTATATATTCATCAAATGATCCACAAACATGCCCGATTGTGAGGCCTCAAATTCTAGCCAAAAAAATGATTTACAAATTACAAATTGGGATCCACGATCTCATTGTTGATCTAACTCTCTATGCTCCTCCTCCTTTTAGCTTCCCCTTCAAAGATATTGCCTAACCTAAGCCTAGACATCTCGATTTATACTTGCCAAAATGACTTACAAAAAGTTCTAGATCTTTACATCAGAGAAGGTCAAACACATAATGGTTGACACACATCCCAATGCATGATCCTTACATTAAATGCACAACTTAATATAAAGGAACAAGTTGACTCACAAAAGAACCAAGTACAAAGAAATTGGGCCAAAGAAAGACTTGAACATGACCGAGCATAAGGAAAAATGACCACCGAACAGGCTTGACCAAAATATCACTCACCAAATACTAGCACTTAGCACACACTGGAACTCAACCAATGCTAGACTCGAACTCGGTCAAAATTGCAAAGACAAGTAGGATAGCAGGGCAACCCAAGACACTCCCATATTAAGTTGGAAGCCCAAGATTGAGAACATGAATGATGTAATATTGAAGAGGTAATATTAAGAAATTGATATGATATTATGAAAAATACCCAGTCTATGAAAAAAGAAATTTGGATGTAACTATTGTCCAATATATGATCAATTTCAAGAAGTCCTTACTTTCCATTCATGGAGAACTACCAAAAGAATTATATGAAAGATTAAATGAAGTTTGGTTGAAGACAAAGAAGGAAGAGGAAAATTTGAGAGGTGAGGTTATTAGAAGATGTTATGATGTAAAGAATAATTCTCAAATGGAAAGGATCATATATAGACTTAACCCACTTGTGTGATACAAGATGAGAGTAATAAGACTCATCGGAGGTCCAAAGGAATAGGTCAGAAGAGACACAAAAGAACTTGTTAACCAAGTATTGAGTGAACCTATGAGAAGAGCTTACATTGAAGAGGCTAGAAATGAAGTGATCACACCTTCATCTACAACAACAACAACAACAACAGAGACTCCAACTCCCAACACTTCAAAAAAAAAAATAGAAAAGATCACTATGATGAGTAAAGAAGAGGCCAACAAGAAAGAAAAAGAATGTTAAAGGGACAATTTTTGAGCCACCACAAATCACCATTGATGATAATATTATGAACATTGACAAAACACATGTCACTGTTGATGAAATAAAGGATCCATTCAAGGATTAAGAAAATAATATTGATGATTTGGCTACTGAGAACCTAGTCAATTATCCTATCTCAGATGAAGAGAAGGTGTAGTGCCTACCCCTAGTTTACTTTTCATGTTGTATTGTCAGATTATTTTAGGCTAGCTTTATGGTTATGTGTTATGATTTAGTGGTACTCGATTACTTGATTTGATTGGATGTTATTTTGTAAGTTTAGCTTATATATTTGATGAGCTACTTGATACTCAGTTATTTCACGTGTTCATGTTTATTCTTTTGACGATGATGCTTCGTATATTCATATAGTGATTTCAGTTGTTTCATGATGATAGTTAGATGGATGATTTATATACGGTTTTCTATGGTTACTTACCTCGTACTTGCATGTGTGTGGTGTACATGTATGTTTTACTTTATGTTTGATGTTTGTGATGTGGTTGAGGGAGGGAGTCATAGTCACCTACTAGTCGGGATCTACACGATGCACCACTCCTCGTCATTGCCTATTTAGTTTAGATTTATATGTATATGTACATGTTTGGCTTTTATGCAGATTATAGGTACTAGGCATCGACTTCCCTAAATTGCTAGGATGAGTGTGCCCTATCACAGTATCTCAATGGTAAAGAGGGGAGATAGTTCTTGAGTCCAAATCCTAACCCTAAACCAATTGTCGTAAAATACAGGACAAGTATCTTTGTTATTCACCCTTCCGGGTTTGTCAAAGTGACATGAACTCAAGATGTTGACCCTTGAGCTTGATTTAGTACTTTATCTTTAAAATGGGTTTTCTTATTTAGGTTTGTAAGTTTGTTGTGATTTTCAGTGATAATTAAATCAAATTAAGAGAATATTAAATGATTTAATTTATCAAAAATTTTATAAAGAAAATTTAATTTTTAATTATATTTAATTAATTAAGAAATTTAATTATATAGAAGAATTAAATTTAAAAGATTTAACTAAAGTTCCAATTTTGGTGTGATTATATTTATTTAATTTAATAATAATTAATTTAAGAGTTTCATTTTAATAATGAACTCTAAATATTATTGTTATTTAAATTAATAAATAAAGTTTTAAATACATTTTATTATTTAATAAAATCAAGAGAAAATAAATTAAATAAAGCTCATTTTAATTAAAACGCAAAAAGTTGCACACAAAATTAAAATATTTTTTTTAAAAAAGGCTTTGTATGTTCATAAAACTGAAACCCTAAAGGAGAAAGCTCTTTATTAAGAAATTAGAGCTCATTTCTCCATACACAGGTTTGGAGGAGCAAATTTCCTGAAAAGGTTTCGAGAGAGAGGAATTCTTGCAACTTCTGAGTGTTTGTCTAGTTAGCATCAGATCAAGGTAGAAACTTTGTTGAATTATCATAGTTAATTGCTTTGAAGTTTTCCTCTATCTTCTTCGTGTTTGTTGTGGATCTTGTTTTAGAGACTAATTTTGGTTGAAACCATTATTTGAGAAATTATTGTTTTTCGTTACTGAAATGTCTGTGAGAGAGATCAATTGAAAACTGTTATTGGAAAATTGGAATTTTAGAAAACTAAGATTGGTATAGGGTTTGAAAATGTAAACCAAATTTAATTTAACAATTTGACTATTTCAATTATGTTTCCCTATTAAATCTATATTGAAAATGATTTTTTTTAAAATGTATCAATACCATAGTAATAAAATTATTAAATTATTACAGTGGTAATTAATATTGATATTTTCTCAGAATTTGTGCTTGTGTTTGGAGGAGATATGTGTGTGTGTGTGTGTGTGTGTGTGTAATTTTCTTAATTTTATTTTTATTTTTATTTTTTTGGGCCAGGGAGGGGGATCCCATCCCCCACCCCCATCAACCATTGACAACGATCGTCTGAAGGACAGGTACGCTACCAAGGTAGTGCGGCTTCGGTTGCACCCCATAGTTTGGGGCTGTGGTATATTTTTAATCACATATTTTTTAATTTAAAATAAAAAATTATATTAATTATAAATATTATTAATTATTATTATTATATTATTTAATTTTATAATTATGATTATTGACAGATTAATATATATTATTTTAATAATAATAATAATTAGTTTAATAATTATTATTACTTTTAATAATATTTAATTAATTTTTTTTGTTATATCGTTTAATATTTAATAATTTGTTCTTTTAAAGAGTTGTTAAAAAAAACCATTTGAATTAAGAGAAATTATTTTATTTTATATATTTGATAATTGCTTTTAAAATTGTTTCATTTTATATGAAAATGGTATTATGTACTAAGGTTCTTTTTAATGGATTGTTGGGTATTTTGAAATACTTGTGAACTCGAGAAACGTTAGTAAATGTTACACTTTAAAAATGAAAGCTTGAACCCATGTTGTGAATCGATCTTTATGAAATTATGAATACAAACCAAATGAAACTATGTAACTACACTTGTTTTAAATTATTTGATGAGATGTATGTTTTATTTCATGTTGGGGTTTGGGTTAAACCTAGTTATGACCAATTAGGTATGTATACCAGAAGCCTGGGAGGTGTTTGATCTATGATGATTGGTCACAATCTTTTTATTCCCAACCATTGTGATGCATTTATGTAATTATGTGTTGAGTTTTGATTAGTAATTTGCTAGTGCTTTTCATTTACTTGTATAGGATTGAGGTGAATAGTGTGATTTTCTTGGTGTAACCTATGAGGTTTCTATTAGCTTTCCAGTTGCTTATATAGGACTAAGATGAATATTGTGATTTAATGAGATATACTTTTATGGGCTTAGGGTAGGCTATGTATGTATATGCTAGGAAGCGGCTTGCAATGGAGGTCAGAGCCCTAAAGAGGTTGCTTGGATAATCCATTGTAAGTTGTATTAATAAGTGATAACAATTCATTAAATGGGTTAAAATGAATTAACAAGAGTCAGTGTTTTACCTTGCCCATGCCTCGAGTGCTAATACAGGCTAAGATGGGAGTAGGTGTTGAAGTTGATGAAATATCAACCCCACAACTCCCAAGAATCACCTACATGTAAACACCTATCACAGAATGAGAGAAACAAAAGTTATAGAGGTTGGTATTCCTAGATCCATAGATGAGACATTCACGATGAGTAAAAAGAGAAATTGCTATTATCAAAAGTGAATTAGATAATTACAAAGAGAGATCATCCTTATAAAGGTTATCAAAACCCTAAAAAGGTCTAACCTAGGTTGCATCATAATAATTAATAAAAAAATTGATTATTATATGCCTAAAGTTTAGCTTACGTAGACTAGAGTTAATTAGGAAATATCTAATTACTCTAACACTCCCCTTAAGATAAACTTAGGGAGTAGCTAAAAACCTAGAAACTACTACAAAAAGTAGATTTGGGTCCCGACAAATAAGGCCTGATGAGGTACCCAACCACAACCAAATCTCCAAAAAGAAGAGAAATAAAGAAAACCACACGGGAAAACTCTACTCCAAAAAGAGATGGAAATAATGTTGAAAAGAAACTAGTGAAGAACTGAAGAAGCCTCCAAACTAGGGAGTGTCCTAGAAGATAGGAACAAAAGATGTTCATGAAGAACACCATTGAAGCATGTAGAAGCTGCAAAACTCTGTCAAAAGTAACTGTTGATCTGAAGAACCTCTAATGAAATATAACCTAACCAGGTAGAGAAGCCTATAATCTGCATCGAATATGGAGGCACATAAAGGCAAACAACTAGACTTGAAGATACACATGACATGAAACACCAAAGCCTGAAGAGTTGATCAATCGAACCAAGGAAGCAGCTTCCATACCAAGGATAGCACAAGTCATGAAGAATCATCTGAAGCAACGAGATTGATCCCCAGACCTAAAATAACCAAGATATCCACCATAATGAAAAATGCAAAAGACTGAATAGAATGTGTGTGGAGCAGAATTTGGAAAAACAACTAGAATCACTAGAAATATCTTAGAAAGAGCTTTCCAATGATATAAAGAAATCCCAAATTGGAGATCGGATGCTCAAGATATGTCCCTTGGAGTGCAAAATAATACCCCTGACTTTGATAGCAGAAAAAGCCATTAAAACTAAAAACTAACTGTACCACTTTGACAGGCTCAGAGCTAGCTTTCCGGTGATATCTCATTTTTGAAAAATAGAGTCCATATGCTCGAGATATGAGCAAAAATGCAAAGTTAGATTCAAATAGAGTCTAAAGAGATGACAAAAATGTTGATGCAGTGCTGACATGGCACTGACATCACGAAGTGATGAACCCAAATTGTTATATGCCTAAAGTTTAGCTTAAGAAGATTAGAGTTAATTAGGAAATATCTAATTGCTCTAACAATAGAGAGGATGCTTGGTTGTGACCTTACCTCGTTAGTATGCCTTGTCTATAAGAAAGGAGAATGATGCCACATAGAGTCACTAAGGGGCCAAAGTCCAGAGAGACTATCAGGGTAACAATAGAGTTGACTCTTGTGATGAAACTTGTCCACTTACATATATGGTTTCTTATGTGTCTTTGTTGCCTCTAGGATTAGATGTTATTTGTGTACTTGGCACCTTTGAGATAGATTGCTAACAGGATTCCTTGACCAAGATTCTTGTCACAATTTTTGGATTGTTATCCATATGTGACTTGAGATTATCTCCTCAGATGGTGGGAGTGGACCATTTAGGTTCCACGAGTTTGGGTGGTAGTGTTTATTATACCATTGAGATCTGACAACTAGATGCCATTGTGCAGTTGTTCCATTCTTTTGATCTCATGTTTATGTTTGATGGTCATTTATTGATGTATTATACTTGATTATTGGAGATCTTATTAGATGTGGTATCTTTTTATGATGTATATTCTTTTGGCATTTCATACCTTGTGACTTGTATAGAGGATGATTATGCATTCTGGTTATGCCATGTGGCATCTTATGTACTTGCATATTATTCATTTGATTCATACTTATGGTTATTTTATGATGTGGATTTTGTTGTATCAGATTTAATCTTAATAAAACTTGTGTATGTGATTTAACGTCATGGGACCCTTAAGAGATGTAACTGTTGATGTATGGCTTTGTATGTATGTGAGTTATTGCTTCCGCTATATTATCTCTTGTTATTTTAATCTTAAAAAAATGTTTGGCAAACTTAGTGACTTAATATGTTAATTTCTTTTGGGTTTCCTGGTGGGGTGTTACAAAAGGATCAAACTAAAGAAATGGAAGAAGGAGAAGTAGAGGAAGTAATAGAGGAATCTACAATAAATTAAGAGATTGCAGAACCTCAATAGTACATACCTATTTCAAAGGGCAACCAACAAATCGGTACTCAACAAGTAGACAAAGAAAAATAAAAATAAAAAGAGAAAAATAATGAGAAGACAAAGACAAAGGAAGGAGCATAGATCATGGACATAAATGACATTCAGAGTTTAAAACTCCAACTGGTCACACCTACCAAGGAGCCAAGAAAATAGACTCCAAGCTCATCCAAATCCCCGTTGGAATCATTTTTAGCAAGCATGATGAGAAACACAGTCTTGGCAACCACAAGAGATCCAAAGATTGTGATGTTTAGTCAAATATCAACATTTGCCACAAACAAGATCATCGAGAAGACTAAAGGCACCAAAAGGACTCAATAAATTATTGAGAAAATAACTAATAAGTTGCAAAACATCATTCCAGTCAAGGTTAGTGAATATAATCCAGAGATGAGAGCTCAAGAAGTAATAAATGCATTTAATATTTAGTTTACCACTCTCTTGGAAGTTGCATAAGCAAAAGCACAACTTAGTCATGATGCACAGTTATTTGGCACAATATGCAACGACATTTGAGGAGACTTAGTGACTCTTGACTCTTTTATCAAATAGTTAAGAAGATGTTTGACATAAGGGGAAACTTTGTACAGAAAATGTGCCTTGTCACATAATTTTATCAGAGACATCACTAGGGCAATAAAATAAAAATAATAACAGTTGTAGAACATTGTGAATGAACTACAACTACCTAATGTGTAGATTGAAGATTTAGAAAGCAGATTTGGGAAAGTGAATAATGATATCAACTTGTTAGAGCTGAACAAGGACAAGATAATGAAGAGGTTTTCATTGTTGAGGGAACACCTCACTCTTAAAATAAGTCATATTCATAAGTAATTGGATGAATGCCTTAAAGCCAATGCATCATACTAGTATATTTAGATTTGAATGCAACATATAACATCCTATGGACTATGCTTTTAATCAGTGTATCTGAGGAAGTTCAAGATTCATAGAATAAAGATCTTAAAAATTCAAAGATAAACTTTGTTGATCATATCTCATGCCTATCCATCTAGTCAACTTGAAGTCAAGAAGGTAGAATTCCAAAATTTTGATTTGTAAATAGTTTTTGATGCTCACCTTTGTCATTGATGTCAAAGGGGGAGTAGTAGCATGAAAAATTGTACAATGTATAATGTAAGGGGGAGTAGTATACATTGTAAAAGGTGATATAAGGTATAATGTAAGGGGGAGTATGTATAATGTAAAAGATGGTATAGAAATAGAAATGATCGACGTTTTAATTTTTTTGTATGGCTATGTGAAGAACTTCACAAATTTTGGGACTTGGCCAATTTTCTCACATGTTGCCATCAATGCCAAAGGGGGAGATTGTTGGAAATTTGGCTAAGAAAAGAGTACAGAGATACTATGAGGTTTTCATTTATGGAAACACAAATACTATATTTAGTGAGCATATTTTGGAGTTATGTCTTGGAGGAGATAACTCAAAAAATTGTCTGAGTGTTGTAAAGGTTAACTATTAGCAAATACCCCTTTTTGATTGACAGGCTTCACAAAGAGTGAATTGGACCCTACAAACTCAAGGGAAGATAGTACAAAGCACAAGGATAATATATCTTAGATCACATCTCATAATGACTTGTACAAATAGAGATATCAACGATTTACTAGTTACAGTTGTGTACCGAGAGAACATGACAGAGGCAAGGAAATGGTAAATTGAGTTAAGGAATTATTTTGGTTCACCAAAATAACCACTTAGCTATTATGGGACGACATCCTAGATATTAACCGTAACTTAGCAAAGACCAATTTTGTGTTTTGGGACACATGTGAAGACTCGAAGGCAAATAAGACAAAACATATGGGTACAAAGAAAATAGTTTTGGATGCGAAGTTATGTGATGACTATGTCATTGTATTGTAACAATTATATGATGCAAACTTTATGTTATAGTATAGAAAAGGCAATATACATGGAATTACGTGATGACTATGTCATTGTATTGTAATAATTATATGATGCAAACTTTATGTCATAGTAGAGCAAAGTTAGTATATGCAAAGTTTTGTTATGAGAGCTACAACGGACAAATCAAATATTGAAGATATCAACACTGTCAATGAGGTTTTTGTATCTAAACTTTTTATGCACAAAATAAACCATTTTATATACACGTTTGAGCAATGGGCTCATCTTGCTACTTTTGTAATCTTGTAATACCAACCCCTAAAAGGGTTGAGGCTTCTAAAAAGTTCTAGTTCTCTAACAAGGACAAATAAACTATACATATGATATGAACTCCTAACAGGGCCAATATCTTTCACAAGATACTTTTGATTAGCGGATCATTTTGTGGGTACCATCCCCACCGAGGTTTTCACTTGGCTAGGGTTTCCCTAGTTAACAAATAATAGTGTTATGGGTTATATTGTGCTATTGTTATGTTTACTTTTCAGTTTGATTATATATGCATGTTTAAAGATTGTTAAAGATCTCCATAGTTGGGCAAAAGTTTGTGAAATACTGATTCACCCCCCCCTCTCAGTATTTCCTATTTCCAACACAAGAGTCTAATGGCTATATAATACAAAACTCCTATATGAATGGACTGTTAGAAATTCGTTTAACACTCCCTCAATATTCGTGACAAGGGCTTAACAGCCTCCTGTATACTATAAGTTGAGTGGTTGAATCGGGCATTGAAAAATCAATCTTTTGGTGCAACGTCAACCCCACTCTAACCAGTGATATTAGAGCTTGGTCACATGTTCAAATCCTCAGACCCTCGGGTAACGTTGAGGGGGAGATTGTTAGAAATTTGTTTAGCTCTCCCCTTGGGATTCCTGACAAGGGCTTAACCACCCTCATGTGTACTATAAGTTGAGTGGTTGTATCGGGCATTGATAGATCGATCTTTTGGTGCAATGACAACCCCACTCTAACATTGACAACTGAGAGAAAGTAACCCACTCATTATTGACACTTTGGCTAATCTCTTTTCAGTGGTAAATGTCAAATAAGGTATAAATAATTTAAAAATTGGTAAATCACAATATATTAATAGTTTTCAAGTTGAGTTTTTAAAGTTGGGAGACGATATTTAGCTCCACATAACAAAAAGATCTTTAACAAAGTTATCCAGAATGTATTTTCGACTATACAAACAACTAGTGTTTTTATGGTCAATCCTCTTCTTGAAAAGCATTTTGGGAGCATTCTAGAAAGTAAACATTTGTAGATGGGCAAAAAATGAGGGAAATAGAATAGGTGTAGGTTCATGCCTAGACACTCTACTAGTAACCATTGCATCACTCTATAACATTTCAGTGATATTTTCTAGGAAAATAAAGGTGGATACAATTTTTGCTACTTCATTGAATTTAACAAAGCTCTTGACACTATTCCTCAAGATAAAAAATGACATAAAATCGAAGAACTTGGGGCTTCAAAGGAGTTTAGAGATGTTGTACATAAATTCTTTGAGAAAGTCAGAGCTAAAAGTACTTTGGTAGCAACATTAGGGTCAAACAAGGGTGTCCTTTTATTCCCAACATTGTTTTGTTTATATATTGACAAACTTAAAGAGTAGTTAAAAAATGCCATTAAAGAAGGTATCCAATTATCAAGATACATGGTGAAGTTACTTTGATATGCAAATGGACTTATTCTAATTGCTATATATGCACAAGGTTCTAGAGAACATTTGAAATCTCTTGATCTTTTTGCCAGGAGGTTGAGATGCAAGTGAATACTAACAAGGCTAAAGTCATGATCTTCTCTTTGAAAACTAAGAAGCAACAAGTTATTTTAATCTTTGAGGGCGATCCCTTGGAGGAAGTGATGAAACAAGTGCTTAGGAACCGATCTTCATAATAGGCTCATTTGTAAGACATGTAGATCAAATAAGATCCAAGGAGGGTGGAGATATTTATACCTTCCTTCGACACGTGTAGTAAAGTAGAGTTGTCAGATTAGAAGTCTAAAATAAACCTAATCAATTTTTTAGTGGTGTCAATTATCCATTATGGGTGTTAGGTTTTAGGGATTATCATGTCAAACTACAAATGACAACAAATAAAAAGAATTCATAAACATCCAGTCACTATCTACCATAGAGTCAAATCAATAATATCATATGAGATTCTTATAGCTGAGGCTGGTACATGTTCCCAATTAAGGCTTCAATGATCATTTGGGTGTTATGCTAATTGCAAAGAGTTGAAAGTACGGATAAGCACCATTGGCCCAAAATGATTGCTGAAGAGGAGCTAAGTCATAAGAAAAAGTCTAAGAAGAAACAAAATAGCAAGTAGATGAACAAGTGGGAAATAAATATGCAGATTTCCCTAACATTAAGAAGAGATAAAAAGTGGGTGGTAGAAAATTTCAAGAATACCATGCAAAGAAAATAGCTAGATAGGAAAAAAAAACATTCGTCAAAGAATTTAACCTTAGATGGCAACATGATAACAAAAACATATTTAAGATCAATGATTCAGGGAATGGTTAAAATTTTATTTGCATAATTTAGGACTAGCTCTCATCATTTGAGATGTGACACTAGTAAATGGAAGGGGCCCACAAAAGAATGGAAATAAATGTCTTAACATTTAGTGTAAGAAGGGGATGGTGGAAATGTAATGACATTTCATCAAATATTGTGCTATGAAGATACAACTAACTAGAAACAACTTTTAGACATCTGAAATGAATTTTTTGAAGAGACAATACTCCACAAAATTAGATAATTTCTTCTAGAAAATCTATAACAAAAGAACCAACATAAAAAAATTGGTATAGAGTTCATTTAAAGTTAATAATTGAAAGGCCAAGTGAATAAAAAGTAAAGAAAAAGTGAACTCTAGTTAGAGAATGGTCAACTGATAGACCCCTTTCACTAGTGCCCTCCATGCAAAGTAGCCAATTTTTCGTTAGTTGCAAATTCTTGAAGTACATAGTTTGGTTCTATGTTATTGTACGCTCCCTCCGTACTTCAAAAGGACCCTGGCCGGCCTAATAGAAAATTGAATTTTCCAAACTATTGTGAAAAAATAATTAAGCAAAAGCAGCTTTCACGGCGTTAGCCAAAGTGGAACAGATTTGCGAACGTGTAAGACGCCGATTCATCCCAGTGATCTTGGAATGCATTGTAGAGAGCTTGGCATGTGTTCTCACCGTCCCAAACAATTTTTTGAGAGGAAAATTGCGCCACTTTAGACAGCTCTAAAAAGATTTCCAAAACCCCGAAATTGTTGTCATTTGAAGGAGCGAGGGACGCCGAAGCATATAAAACTCGCCCGAACTTCCAAACCTTTCGTACAACGGACCCAAATCTACAGCAAATGATAAAATTTAATGCAGCAGACAAACCTGAGAATCGACCAAACCAAACAGTCTTTCATATCCATTTCAAGTCCGCAATAATATTTTCACAGTAGGAGTTCACCAATAGCCGGAGGGTTTTAGAGCAGAGCAACTATTCAAGAATTCAGATTTACGCAAATTTGAGTTCTGTTTTTTCCAATCATTCGCTCTCGCTAGTCTATCGTAGTTGTCGGTTTTTTTTTCCATACGCAAACTTTGGGTGAAATTTGATCGATTTTGGTTATCTTTTTTGGATAGTCGAAACTATGCAGCAGAAGAACTGAGAAAGTTAGTTTTCGATAGAAGAAAGTGACAGTTTATTTATATTGAACCGTATGCAGTAGGGAGAGGAGGGTTATTCAAGGATGGCTTTGCAGAAGAGTGGAGTAAGAGTAATGGTGGAGTCGATACAGTTCGTGTTGGCGTTTGTGTTTGTGATGGCAGCTTGTGTTGAGTTGGGGGATGCTGCGGCTGTGGTGGACGTGTACAGAATAATACAGTACGATCTGGGAGGGATTCCTTTCGGCTCTCGTCGTGCCGGTGTTAATCACCACGCTGGATCGATGCTGTTTGCTCCCGGGACGGATCTCTCGCGCACTGTGGTCATAATGCCTCTTAGAGAACTCAACCTCACTTTTCTCAATGGTCAGCTCCTCTCTTACCCAACTGTATCCTATTAAAAAGAAGAGATTTTTAATATATTTCTTTATGCGTATTTTGGCGAGGCCAGTGTTTTTAATCCCTTGATCCCATTATTACACATTTGGGTCCCTGTGGAATTTACCCTTTGGAGCACTTCCTAAATATTTGTAAACTTAGGTTACCCTGAAATATACTCCACGATTTTTATACAACTACTTTGGTATAATTTTCCGGATAATGAACAACAATTCGCGGGTCCAAAAAGAGATTTTTAAAATTATTTTGTTCACAATTTGGGGAAGTTATATTCTTTAAACCATCGCAGAAGCTTGAATTCCTTAACTTTGTTAGGTGTCAACTGGAGTTATGACCTACTGTGCGGTGGTAGAGGATTCGAAATCAAGCTTTACTAACCTTGAGCCCTTGTATTATTGTTTGCTGCTGCTTGATTGCTACGAAATTAACACGATTGTTTTTAGATTTCTAACTGGCTTGAATAGTACGAGATAATAGGGAGCGTAAAGATCCATGGAGAAGAGAGACTTATCCATTTCATTTCGATGTTAGATCTGAGATTGTGATCCCGACTGTTGATTATAAAGCTCTTGCATTGTTTATTCTACGAGCTGCTGTCATATTTAATTATGAGTCAGTATTGGTGTTTATTAGAACTAATTGTCAGATAATGGGATATGGAAAAGGCTGGAAACTAGAGTGGAAAATTTCAAAATGGTGCTAACTTGTATGAAGATAAAAAACAGACGAGCTATCTGGAGGTTGATGTAGTGAATGAGATGATATGGAAGATTGACTATTGTTCATTCAGGTAAGTTGGGCCAATATTATCTGGGAGCAAGTAGGGCAATCATTAGAGTGATATTTTTTTTCACATATGACCCTTTCCAGATTCTCAGCTGCCAAGGACCACGATGAATAAGCTACGATGAATAAGCTATTAGAGAGTGCAGCCTTGCTATAGACTCGTGTAAATGCTTTTAAAAGACTAAAACTAGACTCAGGTTTACAATGGGAAAAGAAGATGATGAAGTGCACCTGCAGATCTTTGTCCAAATTGTCTAGTCCTGATGTACTCGAAACACATGAACTGCTGTGCTGTATGTTATACACTTACAAAAGGTAAATAGTTATGCACTTGATAACATCATAGCTCTCAAGTAGTTAACTCAAAAAAATACATATAAAAGAAGTTTGGATTGAATAAAAGATTAATTGGAAAATAAGTACTAATCTACCTATTAAATGATTCTTCTTCCATCTAAAAACATTGAAAATGTGCTTAGAGACAGTCCAATATTAAATAAACTTGTCTACAAAACACTGCATAAGAGGTGTGAACGAGTCAAAAAAATATTTCAGATGTCTGTCAAGGGTGATGTGCAAGTTCCAACAAGGAGATCCCATAAAGTAAGATGTAACTGCAAGTGGACATGAATGCTTTCTTATCGATCACTTTAGATTTGTTAAAACTTGTAGATCAGTGTAGTTGCAAAGACATCCTTTCTTTTTATAGGAAATTGTGTTGCTTTTACCGTTTCTTGTCGTTTTTGTGTTTACTTCATTTTTATTTACAATTTGATTGTTACCACTCAATCTCTACAAGCATTCGATCAGCTTTTGCAATTTGAGTCTTAAAATATTTGCCAGAATTGTCTGTTATTGGTTTATGAGGTTCCATGTTTGGAGTGTTAGAAATGATGAAAACACACAGCAGAGTCACATCAAGAAGCTAGTAAATAAGATTATTTGCATCATGTCACATAAATAGAGTATTCAAGCAGAAATGATCTGTCTTATTCGTTTTGTATTATTTGAGTTTGCCTGTCCTGGGCTGAATTAAATCTGTTCCGGGCATAGTTTATTGACTTAACATATTTGCAAGGTACTTGGGGTTGTCTGACTGTGTTGGAGGTGAATTCACAGGGTACATGCCCATCAACAGCTTGAAAAAATGATATTAAAAAACCCACAAAACCCTGAAACATGAAAAACTTGTTCCTCTTTCTGAGATGTAACTATTGGATACTCTGTTTTTCTGTACGTTCCCTGGGGTGAACCCAGTTAACTGCGTCGAAAAATGATTTAAAAACACCCTTAAAAAGTCATCCAATACTAAAACATAAAAAAGTGATCGAGTGACTAGGTTCTCTTCCTCTTCATTCCTTACTGGCTTTTTTGTTCTGTTTTTCTTTGCTTGACCATTTCAATGAACTCCTGACAGGCCCAAGGAGGTCTATTGTCTGTTCAGCTCACAGGAGGCCCTCTAGGCAGCATTCTGCTAAGAAGATTCCTGCTAATGCATGGTTATGGTTGGTAAATTTGCATAAATGTTTGGACATTATTGACTTCAAGTTGTCTTTACCATTTTCTGGAAAAATGCACCCGATGGCGTGTTTTAGTCAAGCCAATGATTTGAATGGGACGGAGGACGATGGTAACAAGGGATTGTTAGGACTAAAGAACTAAAATCTAAAAAAAAATTGTATATTGATTAATTCATATATTTATATAGCATATTAATATTATTAAAGTTATTATAAATTATTATTTTTTTGTTATTTTGTTTTAATATTTATATGATAGGTCTATCATTAATATATTTTACTATTTTAATTATTATTTTTTTAATATATTTATATATTGTACGGATTGACTCAATCATACTGAACGTAGGGAAAAAATTGCCTTGCTGGTGAAACCAAACCCTGAAACTTTACTTAAACCAGCAACTTAGAGTTTATCCAATGTTGATACTTGATACTGTGGTAGTACTTTCAAGCCTAAAGGATTTTATATTTTACTCTTCTGAAGTTTTGAGAAAAAGTTGCTGTCTGCTTTTGTTTTTAATAAGCAAAATCAATGCTGACCCTCATTTAAAGAAGGGGAGACAGATTAACTAGGCAAATTTGTTTCCCATACAACACGTAACAATCAAATGTTCTGTAAAAATTTAAGAGTAAAATGCTTTAAACTACCCAAAGATGAATGTTGTGGTGAACTACAAGCTTAAGTGTTCTTTTTTCCTCCCAAACTGACTTAAAAGAACTAGTCACTTTTGTTTTTAATAAGCAAAATCATATTGACCTTCATTTAAAGAAGGGGAGACAGATTAGCCAGGGAAAATTGTTTCCCATACAACATTTAACAACCAAATGTCCTGTAAATATTTAGGAGTAAAAAGTTTTAAAGTACCGAAAGATGAATGTTGTGGTGAACTACAAGTTTAAGTTTTCTTTTTTCCCTCCAAACTGAGTTAGAAGAATCAGTTACTGAAAGATTGGCTTCCATCAGAGATTTACATGCCACATCAACTACAGCAAAAGATGTAGAAGTTTTATAGTTAACTAGCAGACACTGAAGACGGCCCCTTTGGCAACAGGCAAACAAGGCTACTCTATTGGTGTGAACAAATCTCTGTTTGTCAGAACTTCCTGTGCTGATTGACAATGACTAATTATGTTTTTTGTCGTGAAGGGAAGATGATTTCAGTATGTCCAAGATGAGCATTCTTTGTCAGGTTTTCTTCTTCCTTGTAGTACAGAGTAGGTGATATAGTTTTGGAATTCTTTTGGGCTACAACAATTGACTGTGCGAATACAAGTATCATGCAAACATTTCATCAGACAACGTTGCTTCTGGTGCCATTTGTTTGCCCTTTATTCAAATATTTATAATCATAACAGACTTTGTTCATATTCATTTAAGCTTAGATTTGGGTATAGATCGGTATATATAATTTTCTTACCATTAATGAATTGTTCGAGAAAGCACCAAATAGTAATTATTCAAGAGGTTCCTATTAATCTTCATTTTTGTCCTTTGTTAAATGAAAGTTTTAGGGAGTTTAAAGGACATGGCAGTGTAAATCTGAGTTGTAGAGCTGAAATATTCGGAATTTTTCTAAAATCAGAGCCTCACTTCCAGTATCTATTCATCTTTAGAACCTTTGAATTTCACTTAAAAGAAGCCTTGAAGAAACCAGGATGTGATGGCAGAAACTGCTTGCAGCTCAAGTGATTGTGAGAATTGACGTTCGTGTTTTTGAGGTTCGAGGTAGAAATCAAGTAAACTTTGATACTTTTTTTCTGACTGATCACCTCAGAAGGGTATTTGGTCTTTGCTTGATGCAGTTTGGTAGTGTGTAGGAACAAGTCTGTGAGGAGGGGTGCTCTTACCATTTTCAGGCAAAGATAAAACTCTAGGCCTAACAACAAGAATGGCTTTTGAGGGAGAGGAGAATGTGGCACCATTATTTTCTAATGCGCTTTCCAGGCTTTAGATTAGAAAGAACACATATACGGCAGCAAGACTGGGAGAATCAAGTTTAGATTTGAATATGCAGATTTTCGAGGTGGGGTTGTAATTGAGCATGGGCAAGATCATCACCTTCCAAGTACTTATTGGTTTAAGCCCTATGGTTATAAAGGAAGAACCATTTTGTATCAGTCCTATATGTCGCCTGAATGGGGAAACTGAGTTGTTTCCTCTACTGTAGTCCTTCAAGTCTTGAAATTGCAACAAAAAGTTTACCTGAAAAAAATAGAAGTCTCAAAAATGTGTCATGTCCCCAATTTTTTGGTGACTGTTCGATTTAATTAATTTAATTAATACTGGTTGTCCAAGGACGACTAATTAATTATTTTAATTAAATAAATAAATATTAAAAGATAACCTTGTATTTAATAAAGTGACTTGGAAAATATTTAATAAAGTCACTTATGAGATAAGATCAAAATTGTTCTAGAAGTCTCTGGAGAAGGTGGAGAGAAAAGAATAAATAGGCACCCTGGGGCTCCATTCGAATCATGCAGTTGATTATCTCTCTTTGTTTTCAGGTTGTGATTCAATCACAGGTGCATTGTAGAACCTAGGGTTTCTGCAATTGTCACAGTTGGCCATTGAGAACGATAACTCTCAATTGGTACGCAATTTTGAGGGTGTGAAATATCATCCGAATTATTGCAAATTGGAGGTGACATTCAGTCATTTCATCCGGGGCGATCTGTGGCTTTAAGCCGAATTATATGATTTGTTGACATTGGAGGAGGCAGCTAACTATTAGGGGATTAAAAATACGTTGGTGATCACTAATTTCCATATCCGGCTGGAGTGGCAGCCAATTTGTTGCAAGGTCATTCCTGAACCTAGACGGCTCTGACTACAGCAGGTATCAACGCTAGAGGGCGGTCTTTGGAAAGGTAACAGATAGAGGTAACTCGTATCCATCAATCTGCATCACACGGGATTGAGAGAAAACGGGCAGAAGAGCATTCTTGCCATGTAAAATTCAGGCGCCTTACTTTTCATACATTTCAGTCATTGAATGTATCGTTTCCTTGCGGAGGATCAAAGGAGATTTCGGGCCAGAGCTAGGGGGTCGGGGTGCATTTGTATGGGCCGGCAACTAAGTCCAGACCCTGTTCCTGACTCTGTTTAGAAACTGCTCTCCCGCAGCTAACCAAGTGCAGATCGAAGAGTAAGGAACATCTCCTGCAGCAGTGAATCGATCCAGGGCAGAAGAGTGAATTACTAGAGTTATCTTTCCATCTAGCAGCGCTGCCGAACACCATTGAGGTCATTTCAAGGAGCATGGAGGATTAGTTTAAAGAGTTCGTGGGTCACCATCCAGCACCTCTGTATATTGATCAAGCTAGATTCATTCACCTTGGACAGCCGGTGATGCCCATTACCGTGAGCTGTCTACCAATCAAGATGATTGACTTCAAGGAAACATGGCCGGTGAGTATCGAAAGGAAGAGCGATTGCAAATGCCAGCACTGACTTTTCGCCTAAGGTTGAAGAGGAGCACGCAGAGGAGATCGAAACAGGAGGAACAACGAGCATTATAACCTGCGGTTTAGATAGTACAAACAGCGAGCATTATCATCTACGGTTTTAACTCTCGATAGTACAGGTTGCGAATTTCGTTTTTGATATCCAGCGGTAACAAGGAGCAGTGAAGGTCTAGCGAAGTCTATTGGAGCGGCAAAACCCTATGGCTTTCTAAATGTCTGTGTTCTACGCTTGTCCCTGCACCCGGAGTAATAATAGGAAGACGACAATCATTCTGATTCATGCTTGGCAGCTGGATAAAGTGCAGATCTACTGAAGTAATAGCAGAAGGAAAAGATGTAAATCATAGGATCGAGATTTGTTGGCAAGATTACCATCAAAACGAATGCCCTCATCTTGGAAGCTAATCTCAGGTTCCCATGACTGATCCTATTGCCAGAATTTACCAGGTTCCTCTCCCAGCCGTCCAGTTGTAATTTTCAGACTCAATTACTCTTTTGGATTACAAATAAAATATAGTACTTGTAATTGGAAGGTCCGTAGGTGTTAGGCGATGTTATTCTGAAACATTTGGGAAATTGTTCAAACATTATATTTGCCTGCATATATGGTTGAATGATTAGTGTTAGACGAATTGCTAAAGACAGCACGGGTTATCTCAAAAGGCCATTCCAGCAGTTCAAGAGTCGATTGCTAATTGTTTGACGAAATGTCAAACCTTTGAAGTTTTAGTTTTTTTGGTGCTGGAGAAAGCAATAACCTGTTAGGGTTATTTCAAAATGCAAGGAGAGGATGATTGTATCACATAATTTGTGTCTTTTAAAATCATCTCAGCATACTTCAATATGTGTGAATCTTACTGTTTGATTTTCTTCATAAGGGCTAGCAGGCATCTCTCCCAAGAACACAAATGTAATAGGGTATTAAACGCCATAAAATTAGCAAGCAGCTTCCATACACCCCATCTATCTTGCATACAATCCAAAATGGTAAAACCATAGAAATTCAAAATGGAGGAACTCAAAGAAAAACTGTTACAATTTTCAAGAGATCAACATTCCATCCCAAATCAGATCTATATTTTAAAGCAGTCCAGCCCCCTAGGCTAAAACACACCCGAAGAAAAATATAAGATAAAACCAGCTTAATCATAATAAAGAAGACAAGAAGAACAAGGATATCTTGACAAACCCCCAAAATGACTGTATTAGCCTGCTTATTTTATTTTCTATTTTTTCTATCGTAATATTAAGTATAATAAACCCTAGTTCACAATTACAATAGCTTGTGCAACTAGTATAGATATAAAATCCCCATGATTGAGAAATCTCTTCTAATATCTGGTTCTGTAAATCAGATTCTATACTCAAAATAAAATAAAATTACTAAATTGTCATATTCTAGCAGTCGGTAAAACAGTGCTTTTCAGCTGTTAGGTGGGTTCCTATTGGGGGGGGAGGCTTAATCTTTATTTTTTATGAAAAGTTGGTCCCATGGAGGAAAAAATGGTTTGCTAAGGGATTATTTGGTATCTTTTCCCCGAAAATAGCTCCTCCTACATTTTAGGCTTGCATATTGAAGTAGGTGAAAATGGGGTGGGGCTAGAAATTGCCCCACCAGCTTAGGAATGTTATGTGCCACTTGTCAAACATGTAAATGGAGTTTTTAAAAATATTTTCTTAACATGTTTTAATTATGCATATATTATAGAAGACAAAGATATGGTTTCATGGGACCACCAGCTTCCCTAAATTTTTTAGCTTAAATTACTAGCAGAACTGGACTACAAAATTCATGGGACCATCAGCTATAAAATATTCCTTAAAAATTTGAGCAGTTCCAGTTCTTTCATTTATGAAGCCCCGTTCCATCAGACCCTAGCCTCATTTATCTTTAATACAATGCCTTTGAAATCCTTCTAAATCTGACAGAATCAGGGGTTTCTGTCTACTAATTCTGCAACAAGTTTAGGGGGATTTCCTTCTCTAATTTCTAACCTAGAGGGTTTCATCCTCATGCTGTTTGACATTTAGTTCTTGCTCCAGACGGAGTAATAATTAAAGGTTTATATTATTTTTTCATTCACCCCCTTCTCCTTGTTTGGCCTCTCTTAAATAGGTCTTTTGTCCAAAAGACCCAAATTCCTCTTGCTTGATATAAACTTTATTTAAAAATTTACTTTATGTTAGTAATTTTTCCATCTGTTATTATATAATTTAATTTAATTTTATGATTTACATAAATGAAATTTGATTGCATTTTCTGCGTGGGAGAAAACATCTACTGTTCATATTTCTACATCCAGTCCGCCCATGCTTCCAGGCTGTAGACATGGTTCTTATGGTGAGAGCAGAGCATCTGGGTTATATGTTTGAACAGGGGACATCACATTGATTTGTGAGAGAATGCAGAAAACAAATTACATGAATATAAAGGCCTACCTTAACTTTGGCACCCCAAAATACATTATCATTATTGGAGCTTCTTTCTCCTCTACCTCTTTCATCTTCCAAAACCGTCTAAAAGTGTGAAAAATTGTTTCACCCTATAGGAGCCTTCTCTTTTTCTTATGGATGGTGAACATGTGTCACCTTTTTCCTCCTTTCCAGTGCATGGCAGCCAATCATAGCAGCTTCTTAGAAAACAGATTACAAATGCAGTGTGGACATAACATTTAACTCATAATTAATGGATCAAGAAAGATTGTAATTGAGGCAAGAAAGTGTTTTGACCCCCCTTAACCTCTTGCAATCTTAATATGTTTATTTTTATAGCGGGCATCCACCCAAAAAAAGTAATCTACTGATAGCTATCAAAGGCGCCACCCATAATCCCACGAGGAATAGCAAACAAAGTAAATGTCTTTCATGGGTAACTGCTAGTCAGATCCACAGACAATGAAGTCCAGCTTCTCGCTTGAAATACACAGTATAAAAAGAAGAAAGGCTAGTCATGTGGGCCCCAGCTAATATTATAGAAATGTCTGAAATCTCCATGTGAATGGGTAAGCTAGTCTAGCATGTAATGAACAAAAGATCCATGATGCAGGCCTTAGGGATATCTAAGGACACGGCGGACACGGCAAACTAACTGTCACATCCTTAGTGGTGGTTCCACACAAGATGACACTGTTTAAAGCAAAAAATGACAACTTCAGAGAAGGGCAAGGGCCCCAGTCTAACACATGAAGCACCAATTGTTGTCCAGAGTGAACTTCCACAGGAATTCTAATGGTCAAGTCAGCATGTGATCCATAACAAGGAAACTGTCGCAACCAGTAATCTAGAAACTAGAAATGGACAAAACACAACCTGAAAACATATACTAAATTAGAGTAAAAACACGGAAAGTTCAATGGTCACTGTTTTTGAGCTATGCAAGATTGCCTGGGTACCTGGATGCTTTTTCGTCACTTTGGGTTCACCAGGCTCCTAGGAACTTAACCTACGGTTATAAGGTCCTGACCCTTACTCATCTTCCTTACTAGGAACACTTATATGCTCTTTATACTGCCTCAAAAAGGACATAAAGTTGATCCCATTTTACACTTCTATATGCTTGTATTTCTCTGAGACATGGGTTACAATGTTATATCTGAACGAACAACTATGTTCCTAATCACAAAACATGTAGTTGACTAGTCACTGATAGGGTTTTCAAGAATAAATATGGAAGTGGTTTAGAGTACAAGTGAAAATTGAGGATCTCCTTATCTCCTCACCATTAGTTTGCTGCACCTGTAATCTGCAGACTCATTGTACCCAGCAGTACGTCCAAGCATGTAATGTTCCCTTCTATGCTTAGGCATGTTATAACCAGAATTAAGCCCTATCTAATATACTTGTGGCCTAAACTGAATGGACTAAGTTCCCTTGAATCAAATCTATGTTATTTGATTATTCAAAGTAAGGAGAGTTATACAATCACCAACCATATTAAGCAAACTTACTATTTGTGATCCTTAGTGTCGATACTACCTCTAACACCATTTCAGTTCAAGAAGAAGAAAATTAGGCTGTAACCAAGTTTCTTAGATATCAATCACAATAGGCTCCCTCAAAGTTTAGAGATCCAAACCCTTATCCTGTGTTTGGACGATACCTTCAAGGTTTTAAAGGGATGCTGACCTCTACTGATGCAGGAGCATCTTGCATGGGAAAATTTATTAAAAAAAAAAAAAAATTGTGGAGGAGAGAGAAAGTGACGAAAATAGAAGGAAAAATTAAAAAGAAAAAAAAAAAAAAAAGGAATTTTTATTTCCGAGGTGCATAGGTGGGGTAATAGAAAAATAAAATAAAAACGATTGTCATTCCATTTATCGAGGTGTGGAGGTGGAATTCTAGAAGGTTGTGGATATTGTGTAGGAGGAATTCTAGAAGGTTGTGGATAAAATCATTGGGTGGTAAGTGTCTATTTAAGTAAGGCATATGAGCATTTCTAATCAAGCTTTGGAAGGTCAAGCTTCAAGGTGTGATCTCTTCTTAGTAGAAGCTTGGAGAAAAGGAGGAAGCGGAGGAGTGAGTTTTCCTGAGCCCGTGGACAGAGCGCCGAATGTGAGGCAGTTTAAAGTAGGATTGTGGTGGAGTTGCGAGTTTGTGAGAAGAGCTAGTGGTTGCGGTTTAGAAATAAGGAGGTTGCTTGATGGCTTGCGAGCACAAGTTAAGATCTTGGAGGTTTCTACCATAGTGTGGATCTGGATTAGCTAGTGTATGGATTGGATATATGAGATTATGAAAACTAATGAGTGTATACTATATATATTACGAATGTATATATTAAGATTATTCAGATATATGTTATCGAACATTTAGACATACATTATATATAGATGATTCTGATTTCATCCTTGTTAAAATATCTAATAGACTATATAAAGTCTCCTTATTCCTTTTAGTGTGTGGGTGTCTCTCTCTATATCTTATGTATTTTATATTTATATTCACATTTGAAATATAACATAAATATATATCTAGTTCTGATGATTATTATTAGTATATATGTGTATGTGTACTGCATCTGTACACATTTAATATAATAAATGATTCTGATTAATTATTATTAACATATGCCGCTCTCTCTCTCTCTCTCTCTCTATATCTAATGTATGTTCCCTCATAATACACACACACACACACACACATTCACACACACACACACACACACGTGTTTGTGTGTGTGTGTATAAGAAGTCTGACAGCTAGAATACATGGTATAAAACAAATCATCTATCTATCTATCTATATAAATACAGATAAGTCGCTCTGCCAATATAATGTCTTCTTCCATGATATATTATCATCTCCCAAATGATTCCAAATATATTTCTTGTGATCTAAGAAGTCACATCCTTTCGATGTAGTGACCAAATACAGCCTTCATCATAATTGCTAGTTAATATTATTAATTTCAATTATGTTGAATATCCCTTTGAATCTCGCCTTTTAACGTTGGTATTGTAAGTGCTGATAATTAATAATCATAATGTGTTAAGTCCTTTCTCATTAATCACATATGTTACAATATCTTTATATAACTAATTGATTTGCACTTTCCATAATCTTCCCTATCAATCATGCAGTCTGTAACTTATTTGTTGATTGATTCCGGTGAATCTGCATTAAATATTAATGTGGGCTTATCCTATTAATATGCATCTTTGTAACAAGATGCAGGCTATATAATTGTGACTAATATGTGCTTATCTTCTGTCGGTATTGTCGTGATTGTTCTAAGCCATGAATTATTAGCACAGTTTATATTTAATCTTTATCTAACAGTAACCAGTCACCGAGAGTTGGTAGACTTGGATAGAACCGTTGATTATTATTTATTTATTTGTTTGTTTGTTTCATATTTTAATTTTATTATAATTTATTAAATAAAATAATATTATTTGATTATTTAATCTTTTCTGGAAAAGGGGACACCATAAAGCAAGATAGTGTACATGTGTAAAAATCCTATGATATTAAATTAATCTGTTCGTATATCTTAGTGTGATATCACAGCATACTTCAAAAAGTTAGCAAAGTTAGCAGCAAAACACATCTAATTATTATCCAGATTATATTAATAATTAACCCAGAAGCGATAACCACTATATTAATAATTATCTGTCACTTATTATTCCTAATCATTCATGTAGGACGATTTTTAATTGCATTAAGAGAAACACGATAGTTTGGTGATATTTCTAGAAAACTCAATTATACTCATTGTGATGTCAATGCCATGCATCTCAGATAATACTATCACATCTTTACAACTCAAAATCCATATATAGATATGGGCGATGGTCAAAATATACAATGAAGCATATAATGACAGAAGTATGTCAGTGCATGGAGAAAAGAAAGATGGAATGCGAAATTTCATTGCCCTAACCTAGAATTAGAGTTTCTGGAGGCCAATGAAAAGCTGTGGATAGGCAGCTCACTCCTATGTCATTGCCATCACATCTTTTATAATGGCCCTTCTTGGGTTATACCTGATTTCTGCCCTAAAACAACAATTTTCTAACCTAAGGTGAGAAATGTGACACATTTACAAATATAAGTTTAAACCTTATATTAAAAATACCAATTGTAATGCCCTTTATGGGATACTCCTAGTTTAGGACCTGCAAACAATATTAACCACTAGAAACTGACATTGAAGATCATTAAGAATTCATGGTATCATCTAAATTGGCAAAGTATTAACCATTAAGAATCCATGATTAAATTGAAATCCATATAAGTATTATTCATATTTAAATTAGAATACTTTTATGTCATTAATAATTATTCCAAGACATATTCCTATAGTCAACCATATTAGCAACTCACTGGAACTTCTTGCAAACCACAATATCAAGAATGGTTATCCTTGTATAGTAAAGCATGGAACGATTTTAGATTCTTTCCTTCCCACATGTCAGTCAATCTTGGAGGCTGGCCATCCTCCTTGACCAAGCCCAAGAGCATGGAATGAGTTTATGATCCATTCCGCCTCAGCACATGAGCATTTTGATGTGGTATGCTTGATAAGACACTCGGAGGCTGTCCTCTTCAACCAAGCTTAAGACAATTGAGTGGATTTATAGTCCATTTGGCATCATGGCCCACAAGCATTACATGACATCCAGTCCATTTATCTTGGGGTGGCATACTTGATATGAAGAATGACTGGTCCTTTATCTGTGGTGAATTCTGAAGGCTGGTCATCCTTCCTATTTGCAAGACTTTTCTAAACTTGTTTTCAAGTAATATTCTTGCTGAAAACAATACTTTGTTTCCACTAGATGTCTTGTGTCTTAATTCTTTCATTTCTTTTCCAATTTTAGCTTGGATGATGGCTTTCCCAAATGACATCTTCTCCCTTTTGTATCTATAGAGTTGGAGATAGAGATGCATCTTTTCATAAAACTCAACACTCTTACAAGAGTTTCATCTTTCAAAACTAAGTGCTGCCTTATATTTAAATTATAATTTGTTTGGTAGTCACTGCCTTTGACTAATACCAATCAGCCCTCTTTCAAATATTCAATTTTCCCCAATGGCACTTGGCTGTCTTCATTTATTCACTACCGGCCAGGTTTAATTGCTATTTAAGGCTGCAATTTAGTTTGTGTAGGCTGTGATTTAGGTGGGGGGATCACAGCCCACCCACCCCAAGAATGCTTTTCTGTCAAATTTCCAATTTTTCCTTAATGCTAGTTGGCCCTTTTCATTTATTCGCTACTGGGCAGCTTTAATTGCCTTTTTAGGCTACATTTTAGTTTTGTGAAGGCTGTGATTTGGGTGGGGGGATTCGAGTCCACCCATCCTAAGAATGCTTGCCAAACAAATTTTATTTATTTATTCGAGTGGTTGAGCTAGGAGCTTTGAATCTTTTTGTTGCTTAGAATATTATAACTATTGCATTGTTCTGAGTGGTTATTGTCAATCACATTTTGGATTATTCCTTGAACAGACTATCTGGTGAATAAGAACCTTCTCGGAGGTCTACTGCTGTTACTTCCTCGGAAATCTGCAGACATGAAAGCCAAAGAAAGTGAGGGAGATGATGCAGAAGATTCAGATGAGAATGCAAAGAGCAGACTGGCTGAGCTGGAGCAATGGCTGATTCATAACAACTTACCTGTATGTGTTGTGTTTTTTCTCAAATTCTGTGTAACTCTCAGGGATACCATCAAGACAGAAAATTCTGAAAAAATTATTTTGTGATATATACTGGAATAAATGTTTGAAATGATATATAGGTCAAAGGTGTCTCTTGTGTGCACAAAAGGAACCAATGAACCTTTTCACTTCATGTTTCTTCCAGATGCTCTCTCTCTCTCTCTCTCTCTCTCTCTCTCTCTCTCGCTCGCTCGCTCTCTCGTTATCTCGCTATATATATATATATAGTGTTGAGATACCTCGGAGTTGGATTTGTTGCTAAAACTTGACAAAGCCTAGAAAATTGTTAAATAGTGAAATTCAAGGAAATGCTTTTTGTATTGCATCTCATATCAAACTAACTTGGAGACAAAAAAAAAAAATTGGTTAGATTTTCCATGCACTTGTAAACAGCAAAATAAGTAAACAGTGCCACAAACTTCATACTTGAAATGTAATTCAAAAGCAAAATTGATTTGATATCCTTTATCTGTTTCAGTATTAGTGTGAGTAGTATACCAATTAATTTTTTAAAACTTGGGTACATGTATGGAAATATCTATATATATCAAGGTTACTCTGAGTTTCTGGGACGAGGACGGCAGGGGATGGGCGGATGAGTTTCCGGAATGGCAAATTTTTTTCGCAAGGTTTTAGACAATGAGGGACTGCTGTATAAAATGTAGGGAAATTTTAAAATATATAGGGAAAGTTGCAAATATACATAACATTCATATGAGAATATGGATAAAGCATGCCATTTAAACATCATAGAACCTTAACATACGAGTTACAACATTTCATTGTTTCAAAACACAATATGCATCCGAAATTTGGAAAGCGGAATTCATTGTCCAGTTTCAAAATTATATATGCATCAGCATGTGATAACAAAAAAATATCGTATGTAAATAAGTTTAACATACAAAACCAAAATACTGAAAGGCTTAGTGCTGCCAGTTTAAAATCAGTTGGTTTTCCATATTGGATCAGTGTTTCAATGAAATCATTTAGATCAGGTTTGATGAGGCCATAAAAAATGATCAGAGTTGCAGATTAGTGTGTGAGGAAGGCAGATTTATCCTTTGTCAAGCACCTAGACCTGCCATAAAGTCCTAGGTTCACCCAAATCCACCCAGCCGCAGACGTTGAGCAAGGAGTCGAACCCTAGAGTACTGGCTTTCATGATTTATGTTGGCATATTCCTACAGGCCACCAGTACTCATATCAGACAGCTGTAGCAAGAAAAAACACCATATACTAGATTTGTACAGCCCAAATTGGTAGTTGACAGCAGCTGCAGGTAGTTTTTTAATCAATTTGATAGGACCTGCATCAGCACTCAGCAACTGTGTGAGACAAAATCAGGAGGTCTAGTTTCTATTCCATCCATTTGCAGTCTCCAAGAATATCAGATTTTTATCAGTTTTTTAAAATTATCAACCATTCTCAGTGTCTAGCTTTTGAAGAAGTTGTTTCAGTATTTGATTAAAATTTTAGCATTGCACATCAATACCCAGAAACCACGAAAATCTGAATCACAGAAAAAAATAAAAAATCAGAACTAGGGACGTATGACTGTTCCTCATCTGGTCATTGGATGGCTGCAGCATCCCCAGCCATCCCTGGTATGGCCAAAAGTCCATCCCCCTTTTTTTGGGTGACGTCCCCAAGTTTACTAGACGTTCCCACAAAAATTATTAAAATCCGGGATGGGAGAATTTAGGCGGGGGGCGCGTAATGTACATAAGTAATATATGTATCAAATATGTAAGGCTATATAATGCAAAACAATGATACTCATGATTGCTAACAGATATATTTAAACACCTCATAATTTGCAAAAATGAAAATACACTCAAATTCATAATTAATAGATTCGTCAAATCTAATGCTAAGATCTGTTGCTGATATCCTCCCTGCATTTGAATCTCTGAAAATTAGCAAGATAACCAAAATTCTCACAATTTTATGTTGGGTAAACAAAAATTGCCTGTCTATGTAGCCAGGCACACCAAGTTCATTTTCTTAAATTGAAACATGACTTTGAAGAGAAAACTGCTGAAAATGAACTGCTTCAAAAAAATAGCTATGATTTTGTTCAAAAAATTGGCAAAAATTTTAGTAGATGAGCAATAGAACCCAAAAGCTAACTTGAAGAAACTGCAAATTTTGTGGAAAAAAATTAAAATCATCAAACCTCGGATGTGATGCTATAAGATCACCCATGGAAAACTTACCAATTTTCAAGGAAAAAACCAAGCAAATCCTGCAATGATCTTTTGCAGACAAATTAAAAACCTTTAGGCCAACAACAATAGTTGTGTTTTTTTGGCAAAAATCAGAAAAGCTAGAAACAGTTTTCAAGGAGTGAAAAAACTAGACATGAATTTTGAGGAGAAGAAATGATCAAAAAGCCTGACACAATTTTTGAGGAGAATAATCAATCAAAACCCATAACCTTGAAACATTAGATATGTTTTTTTGTGGAAAAATACAGAAAATCCTCTCTCAGAGAAAGACCCAGCGATTTTTGTGGGAAAGAATAATGCAAAAAATGATAAAGATCAGACTAATTAAAAATTATTTAAAAAACCCTGATGAAAATGCCATATTTTTGGAAAATTGGGAAAACCCTCCCATGATTTATTCTGGCAAAAAATCAGAAAACCATTGATGCTGGACACATAGCAGATGGTAGGAAACAATGCTTGAAACCCTACCCATGCTGAGCTGGCAAAGCTTAGTCACTGAACATCGATGACAATTAATGGCTTAAGATAAAAAAATCTGTTGTTTCTGATTGCAGGAATAAAACGTAGTCACAAGAGCCAAAACAAGCACGAGTTGTTGCATAGAGAAAGTGGTAGCAACAAATTGTGCATGGTAACAGCCAACCTTTTTGGCTGGTTGAAGAGAACCTGGATGCCAAAAGACCAGGTAGTGAAGAAAAAAGAAACCTAGGGGAGGTATCATAAGAAACATTCAGGAAAAGAGAAGAGATAGCAAGATGCAGCAGAAAATGAAAGTCCATAAGACAAAATTAGAAGATCTTTGTAGGAAAATGGTACAGTTTGTACGGAAAATAAGCAATATCCCTAGTATACCGGTGTTTTGAGGAGGCATACTGAGGAAATATTTGCCATTGGCCAATGAGAAAGAAAGTGGATTGTCCATAAGGACAATTGTTCACAAAAGTAGAAAGCAAAGGTTCGTTACTTTGAAAAGAGATGATGAAACAGAGGAAGAAGAGACATTCATTGACATGGACATGAAGGGAGATCAAGAGCATTTTCAAGAAAGCATAGAAATCATGGAAGTACAGTGTTCTCAAGTAGACACAGTTCCAAGGTCCATTGGCAATCGGTACACCCAAGGAACCAGCATGCTGTCAATGACCAGACAGTTGATAAGAATATCGGTATAGCTGAGATCAAGGAATGGGTAAGTTGTCCCCGTGGTTTTCATCTAATGCATATTCACAATAATGTTTGTAAAAGTGCAGACCAAGGAGAAAATGAAGATGAGGATCAAATGGACAGCAGCAATGAAGTGTACGATAGAGCCATAGAATATTGGAGTCATTAAGCAGTGAAGTAGATAAGTAATAGAAGATGCAAAGGATAATGCTAAGCATGAAGAGGACTGAGAGGAGGTTTGAGAAGAGGTTAGAGAACAGCCAAGCATGCAGAAAAACTGGAAGAAGAGAAAGAAAGAGCACACCATCATTTGAGATGGAACTCAAATTTCTTTTCCTTGAGGGGTATGATGCAAGGGCATTTTGAGAGTCATTTTGAGCTTTATTGCAAAACTTTGTTTTGTGACTTGTTTTGGGTACAATAAGGTCATTTGTTTTGGGCATGCTAGAAGGAAGCATGCCAAAATCATACATATAGAACTAGAAAAAAAAAACGATTGCGCAAAGGGTAACAATGACAATATCACTTTCTTTAAGAAGTTTGTGAGAGATGACTTTAAAATAGGTGAATAAAAGTACTCTAGACAATGTCTCCCCAAAGATCTAGAAAACCATAATCTTAATGTCACCAAAAGCCTTCACAATGATGAACATCAAAGTAGTGAGAATTAGTCTAGCAAAAGTGCTATAGGAATATCACATTACACAAGAATTATAGAATGTAGAAGAAACCAAAACCCTAATCAGTCAAACTGCATTCAAATAGAGAGAGAACTAAGTAAAATCCCAATTTTCGAAGTCCAAAAATCATGTATTGCTATATTGGCTAAAGTGGTCAAGGGAATATTGCTCAAAACACAACAAAAGATAGGTGGACAATGGTTATAACCTACAACAAAAGGGAAGTTGAAATGACATTGTCTTAGTCGTTAATCATATTTCATATGATTGTATTATCATAGGATGTAATCTTGATTATCAATGTTGTGTGATTGCATTTTAGTCATATTTAAAGCATTGTAGAGTGCTCACATTAGACAAGATAGTTACAAAGACATAACAAATACATGAGCAGTAACACCTATTAGGTTTTGCCTAGAAAATAGAGATAAACAACAATAAGGAAGATCTAAAACAGAACGAATAAACATCAGAAATTACCTTGGAAACCCTTCCAAATGAAGGGAAAGCCCCAACCATGCAACACAAGATTACTCTATTGATAATTTAAATTCACATATACAATGCCTTTTGCTTGATGTGATATATATAACACATAGAGATACTCTTCACATTACAATCGAAGGTCTCTTGAATTTCCCAAAACACGACTCTTCATATTTCAAATACACAACTCTTTACATTTTCATGCCTCAATGCATGCCGTATGACACGTCTTTATATTTAATAGTACAATTATTACCATAAATGTCCTTTTCAGCTGAAGGTAACCATAACGATAAAAACATCCATATTTGTAGAGATAAAAGATCTCTGTCGCAACTACAATCTCCAACAACACCAACACACAACACTTGTCATTTGAACTAGAGAAAAATGTTTTTTTTAAAATAAGTGATAAGTTTTTTTAATAATTATGAAGAGTTTTCAATTACAGTACAAAAAAAGGCTTGAAAGCCTAATTTGACCATTTTGCCCATACATTGCAGCAATCACACCATCCCCCCGAGACCGATGACATTATCAACACAAACAACACCTAGCCTAAGCACATCAGCCAATAAACCCTACTACAAAAAATGGGCACACAAACAAGCACCAGACCATGGCACAAACTTACACATTGTGTCCCCAACAACTCAGCATCTCCTCTTTCAACTCATTCACTATGTTTCCCCCCCTTTCGTGTCCAACTTTCCTTGCTTGCGACACAACATTGCCTTTGTCACTGTTAAATTTCAGGATCGCTGCAAATATACTAAGCACTACCAAGTATTTGGTATGTGTTTTCCAATTGGCAGTGTCCTCTTGTATTTGTATAAGGAATAAACCAAGAGAAGAGACATGTCCCTTCACGAGACATGTCTGTTCATCAATCTAATTAATATAATGGCAAACTTTTATATATGTGTGTGTGTGTGTAATTATATTAATTTCTCTTTGATCTTACCAGCCTATCCTCCTTAAGCTACCAAAACATCAACACTCCCTCTTAGCTAGGAAGGATAAACACAGGAACGTATTGCATCATTGGTAATATTAGGTATGACAAATTTTAAAGATATCTTTGCTCAAAAGATATCCACCATTTTGATATCACATATGATATCAAGAGTATTGGCCTTAAGAATATCAACAAATGATATTCACCAAAACTCTGAGTAATGGTCTCCAAAATATCAATACTTGATATTCACCATGTACTTAATAAGGCAATGGTCTCTAGAATATCAATATATAATATTCACCATTTTGTTATCACATTTGAGTATTTATTATCACCTTTCAATAACTTCTACAAATACAAGTGATGATCATTTGGAAGTTGTCACTTCCTCATGATGTACACAAGGGGTAGTCCTACTAAATCATGCAGTCACACGCAGGATACCAAAAGTTTACATGAAGTCAATACTCCCTCTAATTCAATATAATCGAGATTATCGAAGGTTGTCTGAAACATATCCTCTATTTGCTTCTTCTATTTCAAGGTTGCCTCTAATGAAATGCCAAGCTCCCTCTGATTCTCAATCTCCCTTTTTCTGCAAGAGCATTCTTGGAAAAGATCAAGGCAAATAGCTCTTATAGTATGTATAGAAATACAAATAAGAGCTATATTAGGAATACAATAGAGAAATAATACTCAAAAAACACTTATCTCATGTAGTCAAAAGATAATACCCTCCAAACAACTTCGTCTATTAAGTCTTTTTTTAAGATAAGTCACTATTGCCAAGGATTCCCTTATCCATTGCATGTTTGTTGGTTGTAATGATATAACCACTAACCTTAATTGTAAAGTTTATTACCAGAGTTAATTGATTGCAGAATTTTGTTGCAGGTCTGAACAATAATACCAATGGAATGAATCGTTTTCAGAATTTGCAAATGTTAGTGCAGTAATAACAGAGATGAAATAGTATTGAATTGCTTGCATTAATAGATTTTGATGCCAAGATTACATCGGGCAGATTGGATAAATATCAACGGAAGGGGTGGGGATGAATGGCCATGTCTCCAATTGGAGACATGGACATTCATTCTCACACCCGTTCATAGTTAACTAATGCTCATGATTAGTTACTGTCTCAAACACAGTGATTAGTTACATCTGCAGCCCAATATAAAGAATAGATCGTTCAAGATCGAAACATCAAAGGAACCAAAAATAATCTCGATCATGCCTTAATGATCTCTGAACATATATATCTTATCGGTTTCAGACTGTGGAAGATACAACAGCATGTATGTATGCATATATGTATGACAGCATGTGCATCATGCTGTTGTGCATATATACATACATATGTGCTTACCACAGTAATGTCAGACCAAAGTTACATCCATAAACACTTATAATATTGATTATACATCTATAACCATTGACTAGTTATTATACTAAATTGAGCAACTTTGAATTAGTATTCATTCCCAACCTTTGAACTCTATATCAAATGTGGGGCCCAATTTGTGTATTACACCCGCTTCATTTTAATTCTTGCTTGGAATGTCTTGGGACCCTCTTGCCTATCTGGCATGTGAATGACTATGAGTGGTCATATTACTGACGTGGTATGTACCGACCTGGTTTTGCATACCTTATACCTTTTGATTATTCCCTTTTAATTTGTTCAATTGAGCACTATGTAATTGACCAACCTTTATTCGCTTGTACTAATATTAATTGCCAATTGGCTTATACCCACGATTCATCCTTAGTGCTTTTTCTTAAGTCTGGAATTTAATTTTACCAGAATAACGGACTGTCATATATATTATGACCAGTCTTCTGACAGTCATTATTTAATGTCGCTAATTCCTCTATGTCTCCAATTCTTGTATTTACAGCTGAAAAGTACTAGATTTTCTTTATCCACACTGTTATCCTTGTCACTAATACTCTCTGTGTCTTTTGATCACGTACTTGCAAATTGTTTTTCTGTCCTTTATTTCTGTTGCCGGTATTGACTCTGCGTACCTATCTTATCGGGCTCCTTGACTTTTTGTAAGCACCGATGCTTGACTTGTCTCCTATTCCCTGTTATCTATATCAGACGATGGCTTTGTCTTTGTACTAACCACTCAATTTGAATATCGGGCTTCATCTTCTTATTTCTATCTCTGTATGGACAACTACTACAGTAATTGGTATGCTGTTGTTGACCTGTAAAAGCGACTATTGCTTACAAGATTCAAGTCGCTATCACTCCAAGACATTAATAATAATATTTTTATCACTGCACTTCCATTTCAGACATAATCGTTGTATTTATACTCTCACTGGAATCGACATCCATTTGTCGCTGATTCTTTCAAACAAGATCTTCAATTTTGATTCCTGTTTCATCCATACGAAATATTTTTGGTGTATAAACTTGCTGCTATCAGTATGCTCTTCATAATAGTCAGTCCACTTCATTACTCATAACTACCGAACTATTGCTTTGTAGATTTCTCTTAATCTTCACACAGTGAAGCATATATGTATATGATAGCTGCTTAAACATGGTTCTTTAGTCTGTAATTTCTGAAATCCTATTCAATACCTATTATGTGTTAGGTCTCTATTTCCATTGAGTCACAATTGTGCAAACATGATCGCTGTATTACCACTGAACAATGTCAAGACAAGTCTCTGCTATATTTGTCTTCTGTCGGTTCTTGTTTGACTCTTGTATCTGCCTCTGCTTGCCACTCTTTTTATCAATTTTAATGGCTATGCTTTCCTATGCATAGGATATTTTGTAGGCAAAAAACGAACTTCTTAAGACCGCTAAAAGAATTATAATCTCTATCATTTTCATCTCCTTTTCTACATTTACTACCTCGCTCTAATACCATGTTAAATTTCAGGATCGCTGCAAATGTACTAGGGACTATCAAGTATTTGGTATGTGTTTTCCAAATGACAGCATCCTCTTGTATTTGTATAAGGAATAAACCAAGACAAGAGACATGTCCCTTCATGAGACATGTCTACTCATCAATTTAATTAATATAATGGCAAACCTAATTATAGTTGTGTGTGTGTGTGTGTCTCTCTCTCTCTATATATATATATGTAATTATATTAATTCCTCTTTGATCTCATAAGTTTATCCTCCTAAAGCTACCAAAACATCAACATTCACCACCATGGAAGGCTCCCTTGCGGCTTGTTCCCCAACCTTACTTGGATTATGTTTTCACTTCCTCTTCCTTTCTTTTGCCAATCTTCCATTATCCTCCCACTGTGCTATGCAATGTAACAACTCCTTTAATGCTTTCCACACTTCTCCCACTTTCTAAATAATAGGCACCGCAGTGCTAAAGACCATGAAGGGCTGAAACCCTTTAGCAACTCCCTCGACACGCCTCGACAGATCCGTCTTTGCACAGAAACCATTACCAATTTCAGCCATGTCCAACCATCTTTGTACTCCCCCATGCCAAACTGGCTCCACACAAGTTTCTATCATCTTCGCCTTCTCTTTGCTCTGTGACAAAAGGAAGGCCCACTCACAAAATAGCGAGGAGATATCCAAATTTGTTCTTGGTCGGAAGTCCTCACTGATAAACTCCATCCGAAGCGGCCATCATACAATTCGAAAGAACTCATCCACTCAAAACACCTCTGCTAGACGCCTTGGGAATATTTCCCCTCAAAATCTCGACATTTGCTTCTTCTTCGACGTCTACAGGTAAAAGCTGGCCTCCATTGATATTCTTCTCAACTTAAACCTTCGAAATTGTACAATGAAAATGACTGGCGGTATGTGGGCCAACTTTAAACTCTTCCCAAGTCTAGAAAGTTTTGCCTTCAATCCTTGCATCACAATGGATGACACCATCCAAATAGTTTAAAATACTTTTCGTAGCCTTAAATGCTTCTCACATTCCCAATGTCACCTTCTCTATGGTCCACTTCATCCAGTCGGGCTGCACCATCATTACTTTGTCACGCCAACATATACAAAAATTCCTTTTAAACAATAGGATCCTGGGTTAAATAAGAGTAGGACTTAGATGTATAATATCCTCCACAAACTCGGCTTGATCATGTAGTCTCACCCCAACATTGGCCATCTTGTCGGCTATAACATTCCCTTCTCTCAATGTGTGACTGACATAGAATTCTTCAAATCCCTCCAAAAGCCTTCTAATCCTCCTAATGTGCTTATCCAAAAAATAGGTGTCCATCTTTCCTTTGACTATTTCGTTGATAACTATTTGAGAATGACCTTGCAAATGAGTTCTTCCACCACCCTTCTTAGCTAATTGAGGAGCAAAGATTGTTGCCAGACATTCAGCTATATTATTAGTCCCATCTGGCAAAGTCTTTGCTCTTAGAGTCAAGGTGTTGTCTGCAGCATCTAAAATTGCACAACCCACACCACATTGACTCGGGTTACCTTTGGATGCCCTATCAAATTGCATTCTAATCAAACCTTTCGTTAGTTTTCCTACACTCCTATTTGTCACAAATTCCATTAGAAGGATTAACCCTTGAAGGCCCATGAATAGGTGACTAGGGAAAAATGTTAAGCATAGGCTGATATGGGTTTAAAAAAGATACTATATAATTAGCTCTAAAGTTGGTATAATTTATTTTGCCAGAGTTGTATTGAATGCCCTTTTCAACATGTAGGAGTAACACATAGGTTATAACTACAAATACAAGTTCATTCAACCTTTACAATGATTACTTATTATGCATTTTGGAGTTAATGTGCTCAAACATACTTAAATTGTGCTCACAACTCAAAGCATTGTATGCTTGGCTTAGACCATTGGTGATAATTCTTTGGATATCAGGCACCCTAGTGTAAATTTATTTTGCACCATGCATTTGTAATACCAAAATTAAAATGTATAAGATTTACAAATAATAAAAATTCAATATTTAATTATAAAGAAGAAAAGTTTTCAACTTTTGAATCAGTGTTTCAATTTGGCCTAGCAGTTGTCCTCGATATTTTACATATTTCTTAAGAAAAGGGACCACCTAGTGCTAGTGTAGATATTAAACTTAGACAGGATCCTTAACTTTATTTGTGGACTTCGGTCTATAGCCTTCATATGGCAATATAGAGTTCTTTAACAATCTTCACTATCTTTGTAGGAAGAGTGACTTTACTAATTATACAGAAGCATGAAGTTGCTTATCAAATTATCTTATCCACTGCTGGTCAATGATATGACAAATAGATCCATTTTTCCTCCATACTGCTATACAACTGTCTGTAGTCTCCTTTGCTCTGTCAATTCCCTCATAGATGTATCCAATACAAGCTTTTCTCCATTGACAATACCAAAGATAGATAAAATGTCAAAATTGAAATAGTTAAAAAAACTATTTCTATTTACCTTTAAAGTTAAGGCTAAATTTGTATTTGAGGAAAAATTTAGTGTTTAGACAATCAAAAAGAAAATAATTTTTCTTAAAACCTTGCAGCTACAATTTCCTTTGTAGCAGCCCCAAAGTGTTGGGGTGTCTATCCATTAGTACTCTGTGTGCAACAACATTTAATTTGCTGTGTTATTGGAGGGTGCTTGTACTACATTTGTTAAGGCTAAATTTGTATTTGAGGAAAAATTTAGTGTTTAGACAATCAAAAAGAAAATAATTTTTCTTAAAGCCTTGCAGCTACAATTTCCTTTGCAGCAGCCCCAAAGTGTTGGGGTGTCTATCCATTAGTACTCTGTGTGCAACAACATTTAATTTGCTGTGTTATTGGAGGGTGCTTGTACTACATTTACTACATTTCCACTGTCAGTTCCCCCAAAACCTCTTCGAAATGTCCATATAAATAATTTTCATTTTTTAAAATCTCACTTTAATCATCAGTTGGCTTCAATAATATTGTGCTAGCCAAATAAGATATAAAAAATTCAACAGCTTCTTATTTTTTGCATCACCCCCTTTACGGACATGATAGTGTAGCCCTTTTTCATATGGATAGGCACTGCTTCACGCTAAGGGACTGATTTTATATCAACCACCATCTTTGTCAATATTGGCCTCCAAAGTACGTCAATGGAAGGAGCTTTGAATTCCCGAGTAACAATGGGACTTAATACACACGCACAAGAGGGATTCAAAAAATCTGAGGACTTCTAATGGGGAAAACAATTTTTTTTGTTGACAAAAACAGGAGATTAAAATTCCAATTTTTTTATCTTACCGTGTTGAAGGGATTGTTGAAATACCAAAAGTCGTCAATGACACTCCATGCTGCTTTGTCTTTGTCTCTCTTCCAACTCATGCTTTCCTATCTCGGTTGGCTGTGTGGCACAGTCCAACTCCCCAAATACGAACCCTGGGTCAAATGCTTATTGCATACCAGTGCTAGAACACTGGGCATTGCAGAAACGAAGAATGCAGCTATTTGTTGATTTTTCTCTATTCTTTGTTTTCTTTTCTTGAAAGGAATCCAATTGTGTTGTCACCTACCCAATAACATCATGCTTAAAATCATGAAATGACAAATCATCATGTCCGTGTATGTGGCAAGGTTGCCTTTTCTTTCTGTCTGACATTCTTTACTTACATACAGGCTCTTACCTTTGTAGTATGTATGACTTGCAATTGTGAAAGGTTCCCCACTCAAATAAAACACATATTTTACCAGAATAGGCACAAGATATAGTTCAGATATTACCAACACTTAAATACAGACATATTTTGCTTGAATAATCATAATATATAATTTCAGATACTTCCATGGTAAGAAGTTTCGTACAAAACAGTCTTAGCAACTCTTAGAATCAGATTATGACCTAGCAGAAACGATCTCTAGAACAATGTTACAATCACACACCCAACCACTTATGTTAATGTCTTGCTCTCCTTTGAATCGGGATTATCTTGTTTACAATGTTGTTGTTCTCATGTGGTGAGCAAAGCAATGAACATTCATATACATAATTTAAAACAAAGCAAGAGAACACTTACATATTTATGTCTATGTATTGACCATATATGTGTATATATGTGTTGCCCCATGTTGAAAATTTGAAAGGGAATTATCTTATGTTTGTGAATATAATATATATGCTAGGCACTGGTCAATTTAACTCAATTGGATATAGTGTATAGTACATATGAAAAGCCTCCCATTTCATGTAAGGTCAAAATAGCAAGGATGAACTATTAATCTTATTACATGAATTGATAACATAACGCCCTTTTGCAATACATCAGGGGTTATCCTTTTACTTTAATGTGCAAGATTACAGATATTCACCTGTACCTTATTTTCCAATATTATAAACCTAATAGCCTATCTCCATTGCTAAACCTTTTTTTGTATTCCCTATAATATAATATATTTGAATATTTTGAAAACTCCTCAAGAAAGATGCACTATTGGGCTATGATATGAAAAAAATGAACCTAAAATCCAATAACTATCCTTTTAATATTTTATAGAACTTGTAAGTCAGCTGAGGATGTTTATGAGACTCTGGTATAAATCTTATTCATATTGTAAACATGTAATGTGTAAAACCCCAACTTTCTGCGTAATTGACCATTTGGAGTTGGACAATATTTCCAAGTGGCACTTGCCATTAGAATTCGTATTTCAAACTATCCATAGTTAATTTTTTGATTATTTCTTTATATTATGAGTATACTATTTATTGTTGAATGCAAATCATTCTTTCAAGTTATAAATCAGTGCAGGATATCTGCTATGCAATTTAGTAGAAGTTAAAGTCAATTGTATTTTTTGCAGTCCATGTGTTTTGGTTGTGTTCGAAAATTATTATGTTTTACCAAATTCTTCTTTGTCATTAAACAGTTGGTATTTTTACTTATTTTTATGGGTGTCTTGATGACTGATGGGTTTTACTAATACTATTGTTAAAATAATTGCAGTATCCTGTTTATTTTGCATTCGAAGAGGAGAAGCTGGATGCCATTTTAGCTGATATCAAACAGAATGATGCTACTGGTCAGGTTGCAACTGCAACAACTGGGGGGTAAGTTGTTTACTTGTCTTATTGTTTATAATCATAGACATACATTGTTTATGTCCAATCATTATCAATTTAGGTCAGGACAAGGCATTCGGGTGGAGTGCAATGCATTCTGATATTGCTTTTATAGTAGTTAGATATGGAATTAGTTCTATTTGAATTTAAGCTCACTTAATATTGGGAGCCACTTCTTTCATTATGTGTGGGAGCTTTGAATCTATTGATCTTATGTAGTGGGTTATTTAGAATCTTTGCTTCTTGGTTCATTAATTACTAATATTCATCTCTGTAAAAATATTGAACTTGGGCATGTCTGGAAGCACATATTCATAAATGCAAATTCTACCTCAGTGGACTTTTATCGTTTTCCAATAGAACTGCTCTCAAGGTTGGAGCTATTGTATTTTGTGGCTTAGAAGTAGGGCTTGTAACCTGCTTATCTTGATGTATGGTCTTAAGGGAGGGATTTATTTGGTTAGCAATTGTGGCATGTATTTATTGGAAGTGATGACATTAGTTGTAAACTTTTTTGCAATCTAATAATATTTACCAGGGTTGACTGATTTCGCCTACTGAATGTTTGAAGATTTCATTTAATGGAATCATTGAAAACAAATTGCATGCGGCATGTCAAGAAAACGAGATACAAGTACCTTAAATATCTCTTGATGTGCTTGCGACTTAGAGTTAGAATCTTCAGACTTATGATCCAAATTCCAGGATACGAGTCTTGATTTCTGAAAGCAGCCTTTCTCAGTTGAGACACATAATCAATCTAATTATATTATCTAATCTCTCTTATGGCTTGGCTTAAAAACTCACTATGTGCAGTCTGTTTGATCTCTCAATCTTGAGTCCATGCAAAGCCTTGCCTGAATCATTGAGCTTTCTGTGGCTTGTTAGTCCTTATTTCAATATGGACAATGTTGGATGAGTGACAATAGTATAATAGATAATGTTAAGACCAAGAAATGAGTTTAGAGCACACCTCAGTTAGAAAGGATGAAATCAGTTTTTCTGTCAATATAGAGTAGGAATGTTTTTTTGAGTTTTTTATAGCTTCAAAATCTTCATGTTCCTGATTGCACGCTATTCTATTGTCTGGGCTTAGCTACTGATAGGTTAATTTTTGACATCTTTGTGTTTTTTTGTATTACACTAGTTTTTAATGGAAATGCAGTAGTCTTTGCATATATAACATACTTATAATTTTACAGTAATATGGACGGTTCATCATGTTAAGAATACAGCTTCATTCGGATTGAAGCACTCTTATTATTACTACTATGAATTTAATATGTTTATGAATACATATATATTATATATACTTGTACATATTATTATTAAACTTAAATATATATTCATATAGTAAATATATTAAATCTGATAAGGAGTAATAAACAAGTTTAACATTGTATATATTGTAAAGTCAGGACCAATATGATTATCGGTGATATAAATTAATCCACCGATGATTACGAGAAGTCACACTCATGAGAGGATGTGACTCCCCATGGCAATTGCCCCGAGGGAGTCACACGTCCTCTTGAAATTGTGACCCCCTATGACATATAAATAAAGGTAATCGGTGACTGTTTCATATTCAATCAATAACAGCAGCATTGTAGTATGCAAAGAAGTCATCAATATTCAGATTGGTAAAAGCCTATCTCAGCATTATAACAGTCTCTGCTCACCTTGATAAGAATATCAGAGATCTCAAAAGGAACTTCAAATATATATATAAAATTTAAATAAGATATTTATAACTGTACATCAGTTATTGAGATTTTGTAAATCTGAATTTAGATTTTCTCCAGAAAAGATCTATAATATTAACATGGTAACATGGCTTACCTATATCATGGGAACCTTTCATTCAATGTGTAAGTCGTCCCTCACTTCCAAAATTTGATTAACTCAAGAATGAGTGCATTCAAGAGGAATCCGGGTTAATCTCAAGAGGAATCTGCACAAATTAGGAAGGGGAGATTCAAGCCCTACATACCAACAACAGAAACAAAGGGAAGAAGAGGAAGTTAAACCAAAAGGAGGAAATAATTCTCAATATCACAAAGAAAGGGATCTATCCAAAGTTCAATGCTATTGATGTGATAAATTTGGTCACATCTGAAAATTTTGTCCTGAAAGAAATAAAATTCAAGCTACCATATCTGTATCTCATGAAGTTGAAAATCCTCTACTATATTTAGCTTTGTCAAGTGAATTAAACACAAGTAATAATACTTGGATAATAGATAGTGGAGCTTCAAGACATATAATTGGATTTAGAAGTCAGTTTGAAACATTTAGAGAGTATTGCACAAAAGAAGTCACCATTGGAGACAATTCTCCTTATTTGGTAAAAGGAATTGGGACCTGCTCCTTACAAATAAAAACACGAGAAACCCTTCAATTAAAATATGTGCTATTTGTACCAGGGATAAAAAGAAATCTAATTTCTATTTCGTGTCTAGCTGATCAAGGATTCCGGGTCACCTTTAATGAGGATAAAATGTTACTATGGCCTAAAAACTCCAACATAAAGAATGCCATCAGTATAGGATCAAGAGATGGAAGTCTATACAAATCAAGTATTAAAGCAAAACAAGAAGCACTAAATCATGAATTCCATAACTCAAATGAACTTTGACATAGAAGATTAGGGCACCTTGGCTTTAGTGCTCTTCCTACCATAGGGAAAATCACTACAGGCTTACCTAATCTCAAATCTGATCACATTAGTATTTGTAAAGGGTATGCCCTAGGAAAAAATAAGAAAGGATATTTTCCTTTAAGTAAACACAAGTCAAAAATTGTACTAGAACTTGTTCACATTGATTTGTGTGGAACCATGTCAACACCCTCTCTAGGGGGATTGTTGTACTATGTAACATTCATTGATGATTATTACTCTAGGAAAACTTGGATATACTTTCTAAAACTTAAAGAATCTAATGAAGTTTTAAAAAAATTCAAAGAATTTAAAGCCCTTGTGGAAAATCACATTGGAAAGAAAATAAAAACATTAAGTTAGATAATGGAGGTGAATACACATCTGACATTGTCAGAATTCTGTATTTCTGTTGGGATTAAGAGGGAGACTACAATACCTTATAATCCTCATGGGGTTGCAGAAAGAAAAAATAGAACTATTATAGAAGCAGCAAAAGCCATGATTCATGATCAAAATCTCCCTATGTCCTTTTGGGCTGAAGTAGTAAGTAAAACAGTTTACATTCAAAATAGAAGCCCTTTTGTAACATTAGAAAATATAACTCCAGAAGAAGCCTTCACAAGGAACAAACCAGATCTTAGTCATTTGAGAATTTTCGGTTGTCCAGTCTACATTCACATTTCCAAGAGAAAAGGTCTAAATTAGAACCTTCCGTAGAGAAAGGCATATTCATTGGCTACAGTGAAATAAGTAAGGGATACAAAGTATATATTCCAGGACAAAAGTCTGTTGAAATCAGTAGGGATGTTAAGATCGATGAGGATATCGCTTTCAAAACATCCTTAAACAAAAAAGATGAGAAAATTGAAAATCAGAGGGAGTTTTTCATTGAAAATGATTATAATACTGAGAATCAAAGGGAGAACACTATATAAGATAATTCAACTGGGAATCTGAGGGAGAGTCTTTCTGGAGACAGAGACACACCTACATCTAACGCCGAGAGTGATGAAGTTTTAAATCACAAGAAAAGACCACTACGGGCAAGGAAAATGATTGAAGAGAACAATGTGGAACCAGATGAGGTTTATAGAGGAAATAAGAAAACAAGAAATAAAAAATGCTATGTTGCCTTAATAACTCACAAAAATAGAATCAACTAATTTTGAGGAGGCCTTAAAATGTCAATCATGGAAAGATGCAATGGTAGAGGAATATCAATCCATTCTAAAAATGATGTTTGGGATATTGGTCCTATACTTGAAGACAAATTAGTTGTATCTTCAAAATGGTTGTTTAAGATCACGTATGCACCCGACGGAAGCATTGAAAAACACAACCAAACTTGTTGCAAGGGGTTTTTCTCAAAAGATTGGAATTGATTATGAAGAAACATTTGCTTCAGTTGCAAGTTACACTTTAGTAAGAACGATAATTGCCATTGTTGCATCCAAAGGATGAAAAATACATCAAATGGATGTAAAGACAACTTTCTTGAATGACATCATTGAAGAAGAAGTACATATAGAACAACCCGAAAGATTCACGACACATGACCAGAAGCTATACGCATGCAAACTAAAGAAAGCCCTCTACAGGTTGAAGCAAGCTCCTAGGGCTTGGTATGAAAGGATAGACAACTCTATTTCTAGAAATTTGGATACTCCAAGAATGAAGCTGATCCGAACATATATTTCAAAATATCTAATAATGACATGTTGATATTCGTTCTTTATGTTGATTATTTGTTGATAAGAGGTGCAGATCACCTTATAGCCAAGTGTAAACAGGATTTCATAGCTGAATTTGACATGAAGGATCTAGGCATTCTACATTATTTTTTGGGTCTAGAAGTATGACAAAAGGAAAATTACATCTTCCTAAACCAAGAAAAGTACACTACAGATATATTGACCAGGTTTGGAATGATGGATTGTAAACCATTATTTACTCCAATGGACACTAACCTTCATAAGCTTAAAATTGAAGCAACAGATTCAAAACATGTAGATCCTACTCACTATCAACAAAATTTTGGATCCCTTATGTACTTAGTGAACACTTGGCGGGATATTTTCTATGCTACAAATGTGTTAAGTCACTTCATGTGTGAACTCAAGAAGATTCATCTAGTGGCAGCCAAGCATATTCTATGGTATCTACGAGGACCAGTTGGACTTGGGTTGAAGTATGAGAATCCTGAGCTACAACTTCAAGGGTATATTGATTCAAACTGGGCAGGTAGTTATATTGACCGTAAGAGTACAACTGGATGCTGTTTTAGCCTTGGATTGACTATGATATCTTTTGATAAGTAGGAGATAATTTCCACAGCTAGTCAAATTGTGATATGAATATCAGGATTTAACTGTGTGATTTTGAGTCAAACTCGATGACCCATATTTCATGAGTAGTGATTCAACATGAATCCATCTCTCATGAGAATAAATAGAACACTTAGCACTCATTGGATCTAGGTGATGCTCACAGGGGTGAAGCACCGGGACTTCCCGGGAGGTCACCCATCCCAGTACTACTCCAGCCTGAGCGCGCTTAACTACGGAGTTTCCTCCTTAGGTAAACCCAAAGCTTGCAACCCCATTTGCTTAGAGCTCTTTGTTCAGTACAAAATAGTCAACAATTGCTTAGAGCTCTTCGGAAGCAAAGAATATGTCAGCCTCCATGGGAGTACGTGAAGCAGTGTGGCTAAGGAAACTTTTATATGGACTATTTGGAAAGCCACTGGAATCCACTATAATTCACTGTGACAATAAAAGTTGCATAAAAATATCAGTTTACCCAATTTTTTTAACAAGTCCAAGCATATAGAGATTCCTTACCATTATATAAGGGATATGGTCGGCAGTGATGTTATCAAGCTGATATGTATTAGCACTGAAGAATAAAAGGCTGACATCTTCACCAAACCTCTGGGTAGGTTGAAATTTGAGTATTTCAGGAATAAACTTGGTATAACTAAACTGTAATTCAATATTATGTAAATTTGTTATTGAATATCCACTAAAATCAATATTGCAATGTTCTGGATGTGTTGTGGCAAGAAAGGTGATGATCTTTCATGCGGATAAGGTCACTATTGTAAGTTGACGATCTTAACAATAGGTTGATTTGTTGTCATGTGTCTCTAATTTGTTAGAACACATGATGACGGATGTATCTAGATTGACTACATTGGGTTGAAATCCCGGAATGTGGGGAATATCTTGGTACAAATGTTATCACTGGATTCAGTTCCGTAATAGACAGGAATAGTGATAACGGTTGTGTCATACTTGTGAAGATGAATAGACTTCATCACCTCAAATTGATACAAGTGTATTATTATATAGGATGCGTTCAATCCTCTTTCGTCCTAGAGGGAGTGTTAAGAATATAGCTTCATTTGGATTGAAGCATTCTTATTATTACTGCTATGAATTTAATATGTTTATATATATATATATATATATATATATATATATTTGTGATGGTGATATAATAATAAAGACAAATATATACACACACACACACATATATATACATATATACAATTGTTATATATATATATATATACTTGTACATATTATTATTAAACTTAAAAAATATATTCATAAATAAAATATATTAAATCTAATAATGAGTAATAAACAAACTAACGTTGTATATGTTTTAAAGTCAGGACCGATATGATTATCGGTGATATAGGTTACTCCACTGATGATTTTGAGAAGTCACGCTCATGAGAGGCTGTGACTCCCTGTGGCATTTGCCATGAGGGAGTCACACCTCCTCATGAAATCATGACCCCCTATGGCATATAAATAAAGGTAATTGGTGACTGTTGCATATTCAATCAATAACAGTGGCATTGTAGTATGTAAAGCAGTCATCAATATTCAGATTGGTAAAAGTCTATCTCAGCATTATAACAGTCTCTGATCACCTTGATAAGAATATCAGAGATCTCAAAAGGAACTTCAAATATATATATAAATAAGATATTTATAACTGTACATCAGTTGTTGAGATTTCATAAATCTGAATTTAGATTTTCTCTAGAAAAGATCTATAATATTAACACATCATGTCAGAGTGCTAAAATAATTTCTCCTCTCTTTCCTAGACTTTGGAAGACATACATATATCCTAAGTTCCTAACCATTAGTGTCTGACTGAATGACTTTGATCCTTTGAATGTTGATTGCAGGTACAAGCTTGTATTGCCAACTCATGAACCTCGAAAGTTGGTATCTCCCACACTAACAAACATTCAGGTTAAATTATTAACCTTTTGGTTCTACCATGCGTGTTAGTGAAGCAGTTGTATTGAATTCTAAGTGGACATTGCATGGTCATTATATTCCAAGATAACAGATCTTTTTAAGGGTTGTTTCTTAAGATGATTCTAGTCCAAGATAACAGTTCTTTTTAGTGGTTATTCCTTTAAGATGAATTGTAGTTTACACATCACTTTATGATTTATTTCTAAAGCCTTTTAAATTTTTTGTTGTATGTGAATTTCTTTGTATAGTTTGGCTTGACAATTTAGCTAGTTCTTGTTCAAAGTTACATCTTTGTTTCTAGGACATCTTAACTCGAACTGGACTTCAATCTATAAATCTATAATGCAGGGATGGTTGCCAGGACTTCGAGGAGATGGAGACCCAACTCAACTTCCTACTATTGCTATTGTGGCATCGTATGATACATTTGGTGCAGCACCAGTATGTTTTGTATAAAATTTTAATCTTTCATTACATCTTAATGTTTTATAGTTCTTTTAAAATTTATTTTGCCTGCAGGCTTTGTCTTTTGGCAGCGACAGCAATGGTAGTGGAACTGTAGCTATTTTAGAACTGGCCAGATTGTTTTCTCGTCTCTATGGAAATCCAAAAACAAGAGGAAGATACAATTTATTGTTTGGATTGACCTCTGGTGGACCTTATAATTACAATGGGACATTCAAGGTTGGCTAATATTTGTGTGATGCAGGAGTCTGCATTGTGCTGACCTTTTAAAAGTAATGTTTGTTCATCCAAATTGACAATAATAAACTTAAGTTTTGTGGTTCTATTTACAGTGGCTTGGGAGTTTTGATCAACGACTAAAGGAAAGCATTGATTATGCTATTTGCTTGAACAGTGTTGGATCATGGAATAATGAACTTTGGCTTCATGTTTCCAAGCCTCCAGAGAATGTTTACATAAAACAAATTTTTGATGTAGGTTTTGAGTGTCCTGCATCAATTATTCCTTGCAAATTTCTTTGTTTTTTCTTTTGCATCCCACTAGCAGGCTGACTTGTTTCTAAGCTGATTGGCACTTATCTTCTAATGCAGGGCATTTCTGATGTTGCAGAGGAGTTAGGAATTACTGTAGGTGTTAAGCACAAAAAGATAAATATTTCGAATTCACGTGTAAGTTTGTACATTTTCCATATCTACTTTTAATCTGGATAATAAATGCTGTTTTATATTGGCATCCTCACCCTTGTGTATTTCTCTTTGAAATATAAGTAGGTGCTGTAGATGAAATGGTTTAGCATTCTGGAAAGCATGTTTAATGAGTAAAGGCTAATAAGTTGTATCCTATAACCCATGCTTTTTCAAAGCGGAAGCTCAATTATATCATAAGCTAAGTTACCGATTTGGCCTCCTGGAGGCTAGATGCTGAAGCGGATACAAATGGGTGCTAGAGGTGGTTGGATGTGCTCCACCTGGATGTCACTCACAGCCTGGATGTGGACAGATGCCTCTTTCAGGCATCCGGATGCATCCAGGGGCCAGTGAGTGGCATCTGGATAGCACCCACAGGGCACCCGAGAGTATCCACAGGCTTCCTCACCCATGAAAGAAAGACATACTTTTTTTGAATAATTTTTTAACATGTGGCATGGTTCTATTTGGCTTAAGTCATGAGTAAAATGAGTGAAATAATTAAACAAATTTAATAAAAGATAAGAATGATACAATAGATTTGAACAACAATGAGACATTGACGCCTCAGAGAAACTCTTTGTGGGTGAAAACTTCAACCAAATAATACTGTATTCTGGGTGCTTAAAAATGGCTGACAAAACTGATTTCACAGCTCCTTTTGAATTGCAATAGGTTTCTTTGGAAGGGTTTATTTTGGGCTGCTGTCTAGTTGACCTTATATGGAAATGCATTTTGCAAACTTTTTCAAGTTTGAGAGCATTTTAAGTTGCCATTTCTGTGACAAATAGTGAAACCTTGGGGGTTGTCATGAAGCGTGAAGTGTATCTCACATTAAAACTAAGACCAATTGCCTGAATGTTGATTCAATCACCACAGGTGAATCTGATCTAGTTGTTAGCTTCAGCCCTTTCTCCATAGGTGTGGATGCAAGTTGCAATCTTGCATCCGAAACTTGTCCAGCAGGCTGCGAGCATGGTTAGACTAAGATAATAAGACACTATCTTCAGTCTGCCTAACATGAACACCTAAATAATAGTGTAGGAGTCCATTGTTATCATGTGAAAGGATTGACACATTCCTTTTGATCTTATCGATCAGAAGTGCCTAACTACCAGTGATAATCGGGTCATCAACATAGATAACAAGAATATTCCCACCAGTGTTTTTGACATATACATTAGAATCAGGTAGACTCCTGAAAACCATTATTGGCAAATTTCATGTCAATTTTGATTTACTGAGCCTGAGGCTATAGAGTTCTTCTACTAGTTTGTACACTTGATGTTGTTTCCTTACAACCTTGAAACCAAGAGGTTGCATCATGTAGACTTCTTGCGTAACTCACCATTGAGGAAGGCACTCTTAACCATCTGATGGATTCTCCAACCAAATTGAGTTGTAAGGCAAGGATGAGCCATATGGTACTCATTTTGGTTGTAGATCTAAATTCTCCTCGTAGTCAATACCTTGTTTGTGCGACAACCCTCTAGCTACATGACAATCTTTTTACTTGTCAAGGGTTATGTCAGATTTTGTTCTTAACTTTGTGGTCCCATTTGCAGCTAGCGGACTTCTTCCCTAGAGGAAGATCATAAAGAACCCAAGTGTTATTCTATTGAAGACTATGCACAACTTCCATAGTTTTTTCCTACTCAAGAATCCTTTTAGCTTTAGTATACATTTAGAGCTCAATAATACTATTAATGTTTTCCATGAGAGCAAAGGTGATTGTATTTTGCTGCTTGCTGTTTCTGGAAGATCTACTACTGATGAGCTCATCCGGAATCCAACTTGGAGCACCTAGTGTGTGGAATCCAAACATATGCTAAAGAGTCAAAGACTTTCAGATGACTGATCAGCTAGTGGTCGAGGTTTTCTCAGGAGTGTTCCTTTAACAACTTGAGTGGAGACCAATTAAAGATACAGATTGTAGTGAATATTGCATCTGTTGAGGAGTATAAGGTTTTTTTCATTTGTGTTTGATGCCATTTGTATCACTTTTGGAGAAAGCTAGAACTACAACTACAAGGACTATGGACAACCTACTCTTTTTTAAGTAAGGCATATAACTTTTGAAATACAGTTAATACATCAAATTTTTGTCTAAGAATATACACCCACATTTTATAATTGAATCCATCAACAAAAGCAAGAAATACCTGGAGCAATAACAAAGAGGTATTCATTGGACCATATACATCAATCGAACTATCAATACCCTTGACACTCGCTGCGAGTCACCATCCTTGAATAGTTTCTTGTGCTGCTTCCTAGCCTGACAAGCTCCAAAAACTTGGTGATCCTGAGTCTGAATCTCAGGTAAGCCAAGGCGTAGATCCTTCCAAACATACTAAGCAACTTAGTGAAATTTTTCTGATGCCAGAGACTGCTGATGGAAAATGTTTTAGCTGCGAAGGCATGCTCAAGAGAATCACTCATATCCTCTAGTCTGTACAAACCATGATTCTTGATGACAACAACCACAGTAGTGTGAGCTGCATGATCACGAATTGAAGACTTTTGTGAGCTGAATACCCCATCAAGGTGAGGGGAATGCCACATAATTTGGCTCAGCGAGAAAAGATTTAGTTCCATGCTAGGAACATAGTATACATTGAGGAATATGCGATTCCTCCCACCATATTGTGTCTACACATTGCCCTTGCCGATAACTATAAAATACCCTTCTTCTCCAAAAATCACTAAATCCGTGAAAGGTGAGACCTTTCTTGCTTCTACTATTTAAAAGCAATCCAATTTTGACAGTCCTTTATCAAATGACTAAATTTGTTGCAATAGTTACACTAAACATCCTTCTTTGAGCTACCCTGAGACTAGTTGGAGTCTTTTTGACAAGTTGATTGAGATTTTGACAAGTTGATTGAGATTTTCCTTTATCCTTGTAAAAGGATTTGGCTGGGAAGACTTGGTTTAAAGAGGTTGAAGTGGCATTGCTACCGAAGTGTTGTTTCCAATGGTCTTATTATAAAAGTCTGGTGGACAAGTCTAAATACTTTTAAGTCAACAGTCATTGCAGTAATGTTGAGTGTTTCAATGAAGTGGTCATAGGATTTAGGTAGTCTTTTGAGGATTATTACTACCACATCCTCTTCCTCCATTCGTTGACCAATAGCCTCTACCTGACTTTGAATGTCCTTAATCTTTGTTAGTAAGGACATCCACTCATCCATCATGATAGAAAATAGCTGATTCTCTTGGAAGATCACACAACTATTATCTAATGTCTCATGGAGATTCTCTAAAATAGTCCAATTTTTTTGCACTTGTCTTGCTTAGCACTTGTGGCTTCTCGATCATCAAGAAGTGAAATTTTGATAAGCATGATTGCTTATCAGTTGTGCTTGTTAAGCTTCTATTGAGGAGTCTCTTTATCCAAAACAAGCTCATCAAGATAAAGATATTTAAAGATAGTTATCATTTGTTGTTGCCATGCATTGTAATTTTTGCCATTGAATTGCTGTCAGCCTTACAACATTATGTTGGTCAAAGATTCTAATGTGCACATTTTTTGAGACACCAAAAATGAGAGATTTCAAAGAGGCAAAAATTTGTTTGCAAAATACAAGGTATGTATGCTAATGCACAAACTGTTAGACTATTGTAATGTTTCTTTAATGACCATCTTAGTTTGTCTTCAGTTTATTAGGTATTATGTATTTTTGTCTTTAGCTCATTAATAGAAACACCATCTTTGTAAATCTATATAAGTGGCTTTCATCTCCTCTATTTGCTAACAACATCGATTTACCATAACTTTTTTTTTCCTAAAAAGAAATCATAATTTTTTCAAAAAAATTAACTCTGCTTGGCTCAGGATATGTAACTTAGTGCAAAGCTGAGATCCACTCTAGTGGCAACAAGATATATCAACCTACCCACTAGTTGTTTGAAAGTAGATTCATTTTCAACAGGAGAACCATATTTGGATGATATTTTACCAAACCTTATAGGTGGAAATGCAGGTTTGCAATCTTGCATTCTAAATTTGTCTAGTAGAGCCCATGCATATACTTAGATTGGGAGATGAAGATGCTATGTGATTGTTGCCAAACCTTGACTAGGCAGTAATGAAGAAGTCCATGGTCGGTGATGTCAAAAGATTGGCAGAGATTATGTTTGATTTCTTGAACCAACAATTTGGAACTACTTGCTATAACCAACTCATCAACATATACGACTTGAATGATGATTATGAGTAAAGACTCCTTTGGAAATCGTGATCTGTGAGGTGCTTATCATTGCACCATGCCCAAGGAGCCTATTTGAGGCCATAGAGCACTCTTACCAGTTTGATTATTTGATGTTTTTGATTGTCAACCTTGAATCTAAGAGGTTTTGTCATGTACACTTCTTTTTGCAAGTCACCATTTAGGAACCCACTCTCAACGCCCATTTGATGGACCTTCCAAACATATTGAGTAGCCATGGCAAGGACTAATTTGATGGTGCTCATGTTTGCAATGGGTACAAAGGTCACTTCATTATCAATCCCTTCTCGTTGAGAAAAGCCTTTGGCAACAAGACGAGCCTTGTACTTATCTAAAGTGCCATCAACTTTGTATTTGACTTTGTAGACCCATTTGCATCCAATGGATTTCTTTCTTGAAGGATGATTAGATAAAAGTCAAGTGTTATTTTTCAATAGGCTATGATGCTCAGTTTTTATAGCTTCTTCCCACTTAGGTAATCCTCTTGTCTCTGTGTATGTTTTTAGGTTTATACACACACTGAATGTTGGCCATGAGAGCAAAATTGTCTGAGTTAGACAATTTGCTCTTTTTTTGAGTAGTTCTACCCTTGGTGAGCACATCATCATGAAGATCGCCAATCATCTTAGTCCACCACTTACACCAGAGAGTAGAAGTGCTAATGGCCAAAGCAGATTGTGTAGGGAGATCATCATCATGAAGCATGAGTTAGATGAATTGTCAGCAAAAACAAATGGCTGAATCTCTAGGGGAGCTTGAAGGAATTGAAGGAGAGCTAGAAATAGAAACAACTGGAGCCTTCTCAATTGAAGCCCTCCTGTTACGTAGGCATAATTGGCGATCGATATCCAAGTCTCCATCATGGAGAGACTGATCCTTTCAATTCATAATTGGTGGAGAGAGCTGAAATGACCCTATTCCTCATCAAAGACTACATCACGACTGAAATCATAAGCTAAAAGTAAAAAAAATACTTGGACTCACTAACAAAGGGAGTAGCCCTAGGTACACAAACATCAACATAGACTAGTTGTAATACCTTTGAGGCTCTCCAGGAGTCACCATTTGAAAAATAGTGCAATGTTTCCCAACTTGACATGCTCCATAAGCTCCAAGATTCTTGGTTTGAATTGCCTAGAGTTTGATAAGATCTTCTTGAGCAAGTTGAGAAAGATAGTGCGCATTCAAGTGCCCATACTATTGATGCCAAAGGGTACTTAGGAGCGATAGGCTACCATAGAAAGCTCCTAAGAATTCCCAAAGTCAACAAGTCTGGAAAGACCATGATCTTCAACACTAACAACAGTTGTGGATTGAGTTTCCCACTCAATGATACTTCACTGATGTGAGTGAAGGTCATGTCAAGTAGAGGAGAATATTGATGAATATTGAGTTCCATGAATGAAGCATAGTACACATCAAGGAAATTAGTTCCATTCCTTTGGGATGAATCTAGATATTACCTTTTTTGGTAGTGGTGAACTCTTCTTTGTTGTGAAAAATAGCTAAGCTTGAGAGTGGCTAAAAATTTGTGAATCAATAATGTAGATGAGTGAAGTGGCGAGAGGCACCTAAATCAATATACTAGGTAGAGAATTTGACATTATTTGCAAGTCATTTAGCAATTATTCACCTAGCTCAAGGTGCTCCATAGCATGCACTTGAGGTTGTGAACTGGATTGCTTGGCTTGGGCAGTTAAGCGATTTCAACACTCCATCTTGATATGACCAAACTCATGGTAGTAGTTGCATTGAACAATTTTTTTCTTTGAGTGTTTTGATGATGAAGCATAAGGATTTTGCTAAGAAGACTAAGAGAATTGATAGTTGCTTGTGGATTTAGCTGAAAAGGCTTGAGTGTTAGATGATGAGTCTGTACCACTGTTGAATTGTTGATTCTAGTGATCTTGTTGTAGAAGCATGATACCAAGATCAAAGAATGGAATATCAAAATGAGTGTAAGCAATGTTGAAAGTTTCAACTAAGTGCTCATAAGAAGACAAGATACTCTTTAGGGTGATCACCACCATGTCTTCTTCCATTTTGCATACAATGTTTTCAAATCGATCACAAATATCCTTGATTTTATTGAGGTGCTCTTGTAGGGATACTTGATCATGCATCATGATTGAGAAGTGTGTGTTCTTTAGAAAGAATGCATGGTTTTTGTTCAAGGTTTCATGGAAACCTTTCAAATGTCTCCAAATTTCTTTAGCTGTTTGATTGGAACGAACTTACAGGAGTTGATCATTAGCGGCGTACAGCTTCTCGAGTCTTGTTATCAAATTTATCTTGCTTTGTGCCAACTTCCTTAGGATTATTAGTCGTTCCTAACATAATAGTGTCAAGACACATGTAGAAAATCATCACCATCCATTCCTTCTAGGTATTGTAGTTCTTACCATCGAATTTCTTATTGCTCTCCAATAGAATGCTGGTAAGAAATGCCATTGCATGTTTTTTTTGAAGCACAAGAAATGAGAAGACTAGATGGCTGAATGCATAGAATTGGAATGTGCTAATTAAAGGTAAGTACAAATACATACTTTAACACAAAAATAGTGGCACAAAAATTGAGACGCCAAAAAAATTATGAAGGCGAACCAATTGGGCTCTCCAAAAACCCATCAACAATTTGCAAAATATTATGAAATTTGTCTTGACACATAATTCAAGGTACAATTCATGAAGGACTCCAAAATATTTGAAATGAACCTAGTTGAGGTTTTCAAAATCCCATCATATATCTACAACTTGATTTAGAATCCAACAAGAATTTTTAAAGTTTTTAAAAAACCCCTAGTCGATTTTACTTAAAGTTGCAAAACAAATGGTCAAAAAATGGCATGATGAAACCGTAGATGATACATGCCTTCGCTTTGTGCACATGTGACCAAAATAATGGTGGATAGGTGTAGGACCCTGTTTATGTAAAAAAGAGCTGTCGCGAGCAAAGGAACCCAAAACATTTTTTGTAAAAATCACTAGACTGTTTGGTTGTTGGAATACAATTTAGGAGTGAGAATCTGAAACCCTTGATTTGGGATTCTAGAACTTGAAATCTAAATTACGGTTTTCGGATTTACGTTGGGACTGTTTGGTTCAAATTAAGAATTCTGAGTTACTGTGCTTTCCTTACTACATTTTGTGACTAGAGAGCAAGCTGGTATAGAAAAATTATACGATGAACGGTTTGAGCATGATCGACATGCCCTCTTCTATGCTTTTCTTCTACAGTTTTCAACATTTCCGCAAAATAAATGCGGCCAAGAGGAGCCCTAAAATGGATGTGAGAGAAGGAAGTAAAATAGCAAGCAAATAAAACTCTTAAAAACCCTCGCCTACATTAAATGTCATAATTCTATCTGTTTTATGCCTATTGTTGTCTCCATTTTTGTTCTTCTCTCCGGTCGTTTTGCAAATTCGACGATGAGACTAAACTGTGAATGGAAGACAGCAACAGTGTTACTCCATTTTACATGATTCTGAGTGATTTGAAGAGATTGATAAACCTAAAGCGCCTGCATCTTTGACAGTAAAGAAGATTCATTGATTTCTGATGGGGTAATGGGAAACGTGCACAAGATGTAGTGTCTCTGGTTAAGAACGACAAAGCTGGAGCGACTTCTGGATGACATGACGACCATGATAGAGTTGTCATTCCTAACAAATCTCCAAATCAGAGTCTACAAATTGGTAGACCAGAATCAACAAAAGTGAAGGCTTTGTAGGAGCAATTCATCAGACACGCACGTCGGTAATCATCATTTACAAAAAAATTGGGATTTGAAATAGGAATCCCATATAACCAGTATTTTGGAGGAATACAAAATTCTTGTTTGGAGGGTCAAATGGGGATACCAAATCCACATTTGCTCGAATTCCAATTTTTGTTTTGCAACCCAAACAATGGATTTTTTTTTTAAGAATTCCAAATTCTAAGTCCTGCTCAAATCCACGATCGAAATGGGCCTTAAAGGATCGTCAAACCAAACAGAGGTCACAAGCGATAAAGGTTTCCCCCCAAAAATCTCGTCATTGCAGAAAAGCTCGTCGCTTGGGTTGTAGAAATAATCACAGACAAAGAAAGTGGCAAGAAAATAAAACATGTTTACCCAACACTAAAAACAATGGTGTCCTCAAAATTGATGCGGATGAAAACTCAGTCTTCATTGTGTTTATAGAAAAACAAAAATGGTTGAAAAACTTCTAGATCGAGCTTGTGAATAAACATCCAGGCTTGCAGAAAATCAATGATTAAAGCAAAAAGAACAAACATGAAACCCTAGATTGAATAGAAGCACCCACTAGTTGTAGACCAGGAATAAAGCTACTGAAATGTTTTGAAAATTTTCTGAAAATGAATAATTTCCAAACGAAATCATATGACTTTGCTCTGATACTAGTGCTAGATGACCACAAGACAATAGTTAGACGATTAGCGTTAACGAAGGGTGTTACAATATTCTAATACAATCCCTTAACGGAATTGTTCTCTGTTGGTCCCAAATTCCTCAGAATATTCTACTGCTGATCTGCAAAATGTTAATGACCAAGAAGCCATGATGTTGGGTAAAAAAGGTATAACTCCTTGTAGCTAGAGACACACCAAGACGAAATTGAAACCATGATTTTGAGGGAAATTGCGAAACCCTTTTTGCAGATGAGCACTTTGTCCCAAAATAGAGTGCAAAAGGCCATGACTTTTTTGAAGGAGAAAATAAGGAAAATATATGCGTGACTTTTGAGATTGAAAATCGATCAAAACTAGACAACGGAATTCGGGACACAAATCAGCATACAAAGTACCATTTATGAGAAAAACCGGTAAAACCAAACAAATATTTTTTGAGGAAAAAATTAAAAACCCATCAGAGAAACCTTCATGCGACAAAACACAAGACTTCACATAGTAAAACAACACATGCAAGAAATTGCAACTCACAAAAAACACATTTTAAGTACATGCAACCGTTGAAAATCATAGACTTTTGCTCAAACTAAGAAATCATGCTATAAAAACCCTTGAATAGACTTGTGGTTTTCAGCGAAAATCTTTAAGTCAAACCACAAAATTTTCATAAAATACCAGTAGCAATTTTAATTTAAAAAAATTGAAAAACAAGTTTTTGGAAAAGTATCCAAAACAAGGGACTCGAATTTTTCTTCAAAAAGTTGCCAAATTTTATGAAATTCCATAGTCTTGCTCTGATACCATGTTTTGATAAATTGATGTTGTTACTAAACAAAGGAGATGAAAGCTCCTTATATAGATTTACAAAGACAATGTTTCTGTTATGAAACTATCATGAACTAAAAGACAAAAATAGGAACTAGCTAATAAACTGAAGACAAAGGAAGATCACTCTTAAAGAAACATTATAATATTATAATACAAATAAAGGTAGATTCAAGTACAAACTGCAAGAAGTATGAAGTTTGTCTGACACAAAGTTCAATCTATGGATTTTAGCAAACCCAATTTTTTTCGACAGAATCCCAAAAATCTTTGCAAAACACCATCCAAGAATCTAAAGGTTAAAACTTTTTTAGACCTAAAAATTAGAGTATTTGGTTTCGAAAACACATAAAAAATCGGGAAAACCAGGAGCTGTTGCCAAAAACAAGAGGAATGCAGGTTTTGAATAGAGATGGTTATTTCGGGACAGATAAAAACCCACATGGAAAATATAAAACACAAGCCACACAAAAGTGTTCAAAAAACACAAACTCTGGCTTGGAAAAATGACAGTTGTGAATGAACAAATGTGAATGTAGAGCGGCAAATCTACAGAAGAACTTGTGTGGTTCATAATTCCATCAAATGTGTGCAAAAATGGAGTCGGAAAACTCAGACACGGAAAACCTTTCGATAGGATTCAAAATCCTTGAAGGAAAATTACAATTTATTTTCAAAACTTAAAAAAAATTTCAGTCAAAATTTCTAAAACAAATGTTTCTATAATGAAATATTCATAAAATAGAATCTATCTAATATTTACAGCTACACTAAGTTACAATATTGACAATTAATATATAAATAATAAATTATTCTAATACTTTTGAGTAGCTATGAACTATTATGTAATCAATTGATATATTGAAGCAGTTATTTTTTTAAAGAGGGGTAAACATTTTTGACCCAGTGCCATGACCTTGTGGTCACCTGAAGACATTCAACAATAAGACTCCAATGCGTTTTAAACTTTAAAGCTTGGTGGCAAGAACAAAACCTCCACATTTAAAGTATAAAACTTTTGCAATAGTAGCATATTGGTTGTTGTAAAAAATTGGGAATCTCACCTCAAGACATTCAACAATAAGACTCCAACGGGTTTTAAACTTTAAAGCTTGTTGTCAAGAACAAAAGCTCCACATTTAAACTATGAAACTATTGCAATGGAAGCATATTGAAGTGGTTATTGATTCTTCTTAAAGGAACTTTAGGTTCTTTAAAAAATATAATTGCCTTTCCTTTTTTGAAGATCACTGCTCTATAGCTTTTACTTTACCAATTTGTGTGTTAATGCTGCTTGGAAATGGTTCAGGTGGCATGGGAGCATGAACAGTTCTCAAGACACAGAGTTACAGCTGTCACTCTTTCAGAACTTTCCTCACCTCCAGAACTTTTGGAGCACACAGGAGGCTTATGTGATGGAAGGTAGGAGTAAATATATATAATTAGTAATATGAAATTTTCTATTCAGTAGACAGAGTCGGTCATTTTTTAGTTCTTAACAATTTCCATTGCATTTTGCCTTCTCCAAATGTAGATTATCTTATTTTTGCTAATTCTAATAGGGAGAATGTGAAAGATGATGCTGTTATTAAGAGCATCAAGTTGGTCGCTGAAAGTCTTGCTGTAAGCTTTCTAACAAATGCTTGTAAATATTGTTATCTTTGCTTTGATATACATGCGTTCTAATTATTTGCTGGTACTAAAAAGCTAAATGGAATCAGTATTCATGTCCTTTACATTTATTATCCATGATTAGCACCAAATAAAGACCACTTTGAAGCTTTTAAAATAATGGAATTAATCATTGATGTGCTTTTGTGTTACTTTAATATTTTTTAGTACTTTTGCATTGCCGAAAAGTTTATATGTACATCAATTCTCATCTCAATTTTCTTCTTCTAATTATATATTTCTTAATGTAAAGGATATCATTAAGTACTTATGGCAGAAGAAAAGCATTGTCAGTTGTCAAAAAGTCATCTGCAGAAGATGTAGTGAAGTAGAACATAAATTTTGCTTTGCATGAACATTTGACAAGAAATTTTTGAAAAAGCAATGAAACTTGGGGACTCATGCCCCACCCCCACTCCCTTCTCACATCCCCTCCCCCCAAAAAAAATAAAATAAAAAAGAAGCCTCGAAGTACCCCCACCTCTACCATTCCACAACCATGCCACTGCTTTGACTGGTACTTAAATATGAGTTTTGAATGTTACTGTTGGGTATGTAGTATTTACTTTGTTACCGTGTATAATGTTAAATGTTTTTTTGTTCATGTTACAATTTTTCTATGTACAAGTATTTCAATTTGGAATGTTATACTAAAACATCATTTCAAGTTTTAGATGTATGGTATACAACACCCCCTGCTGCCCTACGCTAGCCATTCCCCTGCCATCTCAAAATTGAGGCCCTTTGTCCCCTGTCCTAGAAACTTGTCCTGGTGTCCCTGCGTACCCCAGTGCCAATATAGAGATATAGAGAGCAAATAAAATAGAGTTTAACCCACGAATTGTAGAAAATAGATTGTTGTCACTTTTATTCATATTATTTATTACATAGGCAAATATTCAGTGTAAGTCAAAGTAACTAAGATTAATTTATCAAACTGTGATCTAGCTACTGTAAGTAATGAAGGTGAAAGCCATTTTGAAGTGACCCAAGACTCTTATTGCAATTGGGGCAAGGAGTTTTGTAGAAAGTGAATCAAACCATACTGCATAATTGCAATGCTGTATATTCCATAATGACAATTGTTAAGTCCTTTATATGATGTAGAATTCCACAAAAGGCATTTGTATAGTTGGAGTAAAAGGTTAGCAAGCCACTGGTTTAGGCAATACCCAGCTTGCAACTACTATTTTAAGTGGAGACAAATGTTAATAATAAAATTATATAATAAATAATAAATTAAAAATCATATAAAATTGAATATAATAATATATATTAAAAATTAAATATATACATTATAAACTTTTGCATAACTTTTCATATATAATTAATTGTTAATAATAATTTAAATTTCAAAACTGCATAATATTAATTATAAACTATAGGGGTTCGCTCCTTCCCTATTAAAGTGCCATCTACAATAATGCATTATAGTTATAATTTTAAGATTAGTTAATAATATTAATTATATGCTTGTTCACATCACTACCATGGGATGGAGCATGTAGAGAGCTTGGGTCATATTGAAGCCACGATTAAGAGGAGATTCATCTGCTTCTTCGTCACTTTCGAACATGCCTTTCATGATTTAGGATGATTGGGCCCCTTCCAAATTCAGTTGATGATTGTCATTCCTACTTTCTCTTCTGACTATTGAGAATTTTCCAGATTTCAGAAAGAAAACTAAGAGATAAAATAATAGTTTCCAGATTGTTTCCATATTGACTTTGATTCCGTCCTAGAAATCTCTCTATTTTGAGTTTTTGGGTAATTTCTTGAGTTATTCTAGGGTTTTTGGGTTTTTTTCAATGATTTTTTTATACATTTTTGTCTTTTTTTGGGGGATTAGAACATGATTTTAATGCGAGCCCAAAAAATCATTGGAAAATGGGGTCAATGATTTTTTCACAAACTATGATTTTTTCCCCAAAAAAAATCTTTTGGCTCCTTGATTTGTAATTAATTGGATATAATTCCTTTTTTTGCAGATTATTGTGACTAGTTAGGACCAAGTTTGGGAAGGATGGAAAGAATGAATTGGGGGTCCCAATTTCTCAATACTACAATTATTTCAATTGCAATCTGAGTGATTGGAGTTTGGTAAAAATATTTTGGGTGCTATTAAAGATTGTAGGTTTGAAAACAATAAATTTATTTTCCAAAAAGATAATCTCTCCAAGTATTTTGCTTTCCAAAACTCTCCAACTGGGACCGTATCTGATTTGGTGCAATGCAAGATTCAGTGTGAAGAATGGGATAAGGGGAAGTGAACATTCATAAAGTTTCATATGCCTCATCAAACCTACCATACCATTTTCTCTCTTTTGTAGTTGCTATGTATTGGTTTGAGTTTTGTAGCCATGGTGTCAATACATGATATTTAATACATGATGATTGAGTTTCGTAGCAATTTGGGTTCAATACATGATGTTTTACTCAAAAAATACAAAAAGATAGGAGAAAATACAATATAGCTCTCACATTTCAAGAAAATAACCCTTCATTTCATTTTTCACTTATTGCATATTTCAAGAAATTAAGACAAAAATAAAGCTTTATTTCTGATCTAAATAATGGATGCTTGGTAAGAACTATGGAAAAATGGATTGAATGACTACATACTGCTCAAAATCAGGTTTTGTGATGATCATTGTTTGCAAAATTCTGATTTCATGTGTCCAAGGTATATTTGATTTCTTAAAATTTCTCTAAAAGGGGCCTTAGGGCACAAAGAAGGGCCTTTACTGGGCCCTTGGTCAACAATAGGATTGTGGTTGGGTTTAGGGGTTTTGGTGTTTGAGGATAACCCTTGGTCACCAAGTTGACCGTGACTTAGCACTAGGGTCTAGAAGATTGGCTTTGTAAAGCAAAGCGTTTGTTTTCTGTACACATGGGTGATGTTGGTCGGTTATGACTGTAGTTTTTATGGAAGTGCCACTGATGTGGTGATTGTGGACATATTTGAAATTGCTGTTGAGGTTGCTGTTTGACATGGTTGAAGGGTGGCATGCTTTGAGGAGATGTTGCTTTATTTGAAAAACAACAAGAACAGAACTGTTGTTTAAACTTAAAATCACAGTTGAAAACAACTCACCACCAAAGAAATTCTTACTGCTACAAATCCTAAAATTTGTTGGGAAAGCTGAAGACGGCTTATATAAAGCGTACTGTGGCATACGGATTTGTATGGCTGTATGGGTTTTCTTTGCAATAGGTTTGGACAAAAGCACTTTTCTTTGAATTTCGATTTATACAATCTCGCAATTGATCTTATGGCTTTTGGGTGTTTCTAGTGCAATAGTGATGTTTGATTTGCTGCAAGATGCACCATTGCATGTTCAAGGCTGAACCTCTCCAAAAAGGGACAGGGAATTATGTATATGGAACTCTAATACCACGATGGAGTTGATGATCAAATTTCTGTAGCGCTCCAAGGATCATTTGCAATTAAAACACTCAATTACACGAGAAAAGCAACTGATTTTCTATGGAGCTTGAAATTTCAGTTGGTACAAAATGATTAAGAATATACAGTGAAACCCTGATTATAAGCACAATGATGAAACCACAGGATAGGATAAGATCATATCATAATATGTATCTTAATCTTATGACTTGGGACCACAAAACATATGACCAAGGTAAGCTAAGTATTCCATTCATTCTCATGAGAGACAGGTTCAACTAGTACTCATGAAATATGGGTAGACATGTTTGACACAAAAAACTACATAGTTGAATCCTGATAGCAATATCAAGATTTGACTTGCTGTGGAAAATATCTCCTACTTATCAGTCAATTTAAAGTCAAGCTTCCAGTGACAACCTTCGGAAAACCCAAAAAATGATAGCTGGAAAGAAGCCCTTGACTGTTGCATGCTTTAGAGAACCTCAAAAAGGAAAGCATGATTGAACAACAGAGATCCAACTCACATATAAACAATAACAATACCTAACCAACCTCTTATACTTGACTTGCTTATGTGATAGAAGGCACGAGTTAGATTGGAAAAATTGAAATGTGTTTAATTGTGGGGGAAGGGTGGACCAAGGACCTTGATTTTGGGACAATGGGGTATAATGGTTGGAAAGAGGTTGAGGGGCAACTCAATTTTATAATATCATCACCATGTTTTCTACAGCACCAGGTTATAGCAACTTTTGAGTCTTAAAGTTGTAAAGTGCATGCATATTCTTGTTGGCTGCAACTGTATGTGCACACTGAATATTGTTGAAGTATAGCATCAGTCGAAGTGATATACTCATTACATTGGGTATATGTATTCATGATTTATATGAACATTGTTTTATGTCTTTTATTATTGATAAGAATAATATATATATAATATATATTATATATATTATACATTATATAATAATATATATTATATATATTATACATTATATAATAATATATTACATATATGGTTAATATATTAAATTACATATATGCTTAAAGGTGAGTTATACATAAACTAAAGATGATTAACTATAGGCTCTTCTCATATTTATATGAGATTCATATCTGCATTTGGAAATCATCAATCACATTGGCAATGTTACTACATTTGGAGAAACGATCCTAGAACATCAACCTGGTATCAGAGCCGAACTGCAAATGTAAAATAAGGATTAACCAGAAGGACAAACACAATAGTTTCTATATCAGGCTTAGATGGAGGGACGATCAGGGGCAATTCATGAAGGAATCAAGAACTGGCATTGAATAGGGAGATACGACTCCTCCTAGGAATTTGGAAACAATAGTCAGTTCCAGTCAGCAACCTATACGATCAAATCACAGACAATGATGACTACAGCATTATCTATATGTGACACCCAATCTGCACAATAGAAGTTTACGTCAGTCATTGAAATGAACAAAAGGAGATGTGGAGATTCAATTTATATAGCTTTAAAAAGCCTACAGTTTGGTAGTGAGTCGTACTGCTGCAAGGACATGTGATTAATATCATTTAGAGGATTCGGTGTTTCTATAAAATACAATTTCCTTGACTGTTAACAAGGATCATCAAACCATTATTTGGCCCTCCCATAAAATATTACTGCTGCAAGGACATGTGATTAATATCATTTAGAGGATTCAATGTTTCTATAAAATACAATTTCCTCGACTGTTAACAAGGATCATCGAACCATTATTTGGCCCTCCCGTAAAATATATGAAAGAAAGATAATGCCTATGCAACAAGAGAGAACCCTATGTTGCCATCAAAGGTGATAAAGAATTATGAAACTACCGTGTCGTAAACTATGCTACATGGATATAACTACCGTTAATGGAGAAAGGACAATCATGAATTGGTCTGTACAAGTCAGCGGGCACGTCATAAGCATTTGAATACATTGACCATCGTCTGCTGCGGATTACGTGGAAAGAGCATATTAAATCGAATATAAAAGAGATCAAACCCCTATTTTCAACCGCAGTATCAAATTGTGAATGGTAGGGAGTACATTACAATAAGCGAAATTGCGATTGGGAATGTTTGGATAAGGAAGAATGATAACAATAGCGGTTTAAATTCAATTTGTGCCACTAGACACTTTATAAATGACCCATATTCTGAATTGCTGAGAGAAGCGTTAATAAATCATAAATGAATTATGATTATTAGAGGAACAAAGTATGATAATAATGATAGACATTGATAAAGGATATTTAAAGGAATGTATAAACCCATACCTGAGTACAACAAGGTGAAATAGTATGGTGATATAGGGAGTAGAATTGGAATACCTAACAGCTAATAATACATCTCATTGTGGCGTGGAAGCTAAAATGCATCGAAAGGGGATAGGAGATTGGACGGATCAGAGATTCACATATTCCCTGTACACCAAGCGGTGAGTGTTGACTAGAAATAAGACGTTTATTGCACCCTTTGACTCATGATCATTAGATATGATAGTGTAGAGTCACGTCAGCAATCACAGGCTGCCACTAAGTCTTAGGTAAGCGAGTTACATACTTATTCATTAATTTTGATTAGTAAGGTATATTTAAGAAATGAAAAATGTTATGTATAATATAGTTAAGTAAGAATTATATTAGTAATTTTGTAATAACTATATTATGGGATAATCAAATAAGGTGAAGTAAATATTTGATAGATTATTAAATATGTATATAATAGTGATATGGGAATAATATAGATTAGAATGTGTATATTATTCAAAGTCATGGATTATTGTTTGGTATAATTTTAAGGTAATGTTATATTATGTTTATCTTCGATATTCATTTAATGATATTTTATTATCAAGTTGAATACAAATATAAATGATTTTATTTATGGAAATAAAATAAGAATATTTGTGATAATCAATTCTTTATATGAAAATGTATATAAATAAAGCTAGTCATTATGAATAATGACATCAATCATGAAATTTATAAAGAGTATATGGACAATACATACATCCAAAGTTACAGCTAGGATATATTATATTCCTTAGGAAAATAATAATATGTTAAAAAATATCGATTAAAGCATATCTATTGAAAATGGAATATATGTATATATTGTTAATGTATATACTTAAATTAGATATTTTTATATTGAAATAATTGGGATCATTTTTAGATTAATGTCTAGTAGAATGAAATATCTAGTAAAAGAGTTATGTGCAAATGAGAATTTATTATCCTTGAGTATTTTATTTATCTAATCTTTGTAATATCTCTCTTGTTTTTCTATATGAGTATATGCCTTGATCTTTTCCCCCGAGAATGTTCTTGTAGGAAAAGGAGGATTAATATCAGATTTAGAGAGTCTAACACTTTGTTAAAGGGAAGTTTATTTTTAGAAGTGTAGAAGATTTATGTTCAGAAGGATTTTGATACATCCGTCAGTGGAAGCAGATAAAGGATATGGTTTCGTCAAACCATAAAAGTGATATCGATCATATTGATTTAGAGGGAGTAAACCAATATTGTGATGGAATCTTCAATGGTCGATAAATTGTAACAGTCAAGAGGACTAAAATTCATGCAACCATGTAAATGGGCCTACCCCTTGTGTACATCATGAGAAAGTTGTGACTTTAATTAAACTATCTACGAGTCTCTCTTTGATAAATGAAACTTGACGTATGAGTTGTAGAGTCATTCAAGTGGCACAATCATACTCAATCAAGATATTGGTGAGTTGTGGATGAGTTTGTGTTTGCTCCTACTATTAAGCTTAATGAATGTTTGGAGCTTCAATGGATGAAAAGAGCAAGTTGGAACTTACAAAGGAGCTGTCATATTTGATACAAAATTGTTCAACAATATAAGAACGAGTGAAAATTTTACATTGTGAAGGGAATAATAGTCAATATTTCATTTCCACTTGAACCTTATTTAGAGGGGAGATGTTCCATTCTCAAATATTCTAAAAAGACAATTTCTGAATCTTTATGTGCAGATAAGTAGTATTCTTATCTTTTACATTTATATACTCATTGTAGTCTCTCTTATTTGTAATTCTATACGCACTATAAGGATTATTTTGCCTTCATCTTTTCCTTTATTTTGAGGACGTTCTTACAAGAAAAGAAAGTTGGTACTTAACACATGCTACCAAATATTGTGTAGGCTCTTGAAGTAAGTATCTTTAATGATTGAGATTATGAGATTTTTCTACATTAAGAGGGAGTATGACACTTCTTCGAAGGCAACACAAGAGCTTAGAAGATTGATATTCAGAGGGAGTCTAGAAATACACGTGGTTGATTGCATTATGTGATGGGCCTACTCCTATGTATATCATGGGCCTACTCCTATGTATATCCTTGGGTGAAGGGAATTTTTGAGGAGGTAACTAGAGGACTTGACTTCCCAAGATCGATGTTCAGAGGGAGAAATTTTGAGATGCAATCCTTTGTGAATGATATCTTCTCTATGAGAAGAAGTTCTGTGTGAAATTCCTTGAAATGCATTCTTCTTTGTGAGAGAGAATTGAGGTGAAAACCTTTGTACCACCCTTTTATTGGGTTCATTGTGGTTACTATTTCACATATGATATGTAATGAAAGGTGACGATCTTTCATTGACATATATAAACATAAGGTAACCATTATAAGATGACGATCTTATAAATGGTAGACCTGTTATCATGGTTCTTTGGGCCGGATTTTGCTAGACACCATGATAACGAACAAACACGAGGTAATCTTTGTAAGATGACGATCTTGCAAATGATAGGCTTGTTATTATGATAGTTTTTGTTTCGGATACGCCTGAAGTCATTGATAACGAAAGCATTATGATTACTCTAGATATTGTTTCGGACAATTAGAGATCATAATATATGATGAGTAGGAGATAATTTCCATAGCAAGTCAAATTGTGATATTGCTATCAAGATTTAACTGTGTGATTTTTAGTCAAACTCATTAACCCATGTTTCATGAGTAGTGATTCAACATGAATCCATCTCTCATGAGAATAAATGGAACACTTAGCACTCATTGGATCTAGGTGATGCTCACAAGGGTGAAGCACCGGGACTTCTGGGGAGGTCACCCATCCCAGTACTACTCCAGCCTGAGCGCGCTTAACTACGGAGTTTCCTCCATGGTTAAACCCAAAGCTTGCAACCCCATTTGCAAAACCTTCACCAAGTGTTGTGCCTTATGAACCATTCATTAGAAAGCCCCTTAAGCTCATCAATTGATAAGTAGGAGATAATTTCCACAGCAAGTCAAATTGTGATATTGCTATCAGGATTTAACTGCGTGATTTTGAGTCAAACTCATTGACCCATGTTTCATGAGTAGTGATTCAACATGAATCCATCTCTCATGAGAATAAATGGAATACTTAGCACTCATTGGATCTAGGTGATGCTCACAGGGGTGAAGCACCGAGACTTCCTGGGAGGTCACCCATCCCAGTACTACTCCACCCTGAGCGCGCTTAACTACAGAGTTTCCTTCATGGTTAAACCCAAAGCTTACAACCCCATTTGCAAAACCTTCACCAAGTGTTGTGCCTTATGAACCATTCATTAGAAAGCCCCTTAAGCTCATCAATTGATAAGTAGGAGATAATTTCCACAGCAAGTCAAATTGTGATATTGCTATCAGGATTTAACTGTGTGATTTTGAGTCAAACTCATTGACCCATGTTTCATGAGTAGTGATTCAACATGAATCCATCTCTCATGAGAATAAATGGAACACTTAGCACTCATTGGATCTAGGTGATGCTCACAGGGGTGAAGCACCGAGACTTCCTGGGAGGTCACCCATCCCAGTACTACTCCACCCTGAGCGCGCTTAACTACGGAGTTTCCTCCATGGTTAAACCCAAAGCTTGCAACCCCATTTGCAAAACCTTCACCAAGTGTTGTGCCTTATGAACCATTCATTAGAAAGCCCTTTAAGCTCATCAATTGATAAGTAGGAGATAATTTCCACAGCAAGTCAAATTGTGATATTGCTATCAGGATTTAACTGTGTGATTTTGAGTCAAACTCATTGATTTTGAGTTTGACTCAAAATCACACAGTTAAATCCTGATAGCAATATCACAATCATAATATATGTTATGATAGTATTCATAACATTGTGATTGTAGTTGATACTGATATCTCATAAAATGTTTTTGTCACTTCTCCCTTGCTAAGATGGAATGTTGAAGTATAGCATCATTCAAAGTGATATACTCATTACATTGAGTATTTGTATTCATGATTTATATGAACATTGTTATATGTCTTATATTATTGATAAGAATAATATGTAATATAATATATATTATATATATTATACATTATATAATAATATACTACATATATGGTTAATATATTAAATTACATATATGCTTAAAGGTGAGTTATACATATAGTTAACTAAAGATGATTAAATATAGGAAGATGTATCTTGAAGAAACATGTCTCCTCTTCTCATATTTATATGAGATCCAAATCTGCATTTGGAAATCATCAATCACATTGGCAATGTTACTACATTTGCAGAAACGATCCTAAAAAATCAACAAATATATGATTGTATGGCACATTGTGCATAGAAGATATGCATGGTGCCAACAATAATCTTGTGGTATCCAAAGCCTATGGGACTGATTACATACATGGCATGTTCAATCAAACCACTCAGGATAATTAATTGTTCTGCAACCCCTTGTCTACATTTATTAGGTGGTAATCTTGAGGTGTTGGGCACCACAAGGGCTTCATAAATCTGCAAGATTGATTATGTCACTAGTTTGCCCTACAGTGCTACATAGGGTAGTTGAGTGTTTTGTACTAGCCCAATATTTATAGATAATACACGAGCAGCCAAAGCTATTGATATAATGTGTAGTCTATAATTTGCATAGGGGCATATTTGATAATTTTTACTCTTTATGAATATTAGACATAGTAGCATTGGGATGCGTCCTCACCATTTTTGAGATGCACCCGAGACAGGGACGCACCCAGGACAGGGATTTGACATTCCCGCGTCCCCAACGCCGCCACCAACTCACTGCTTGGAGGGGGACATTCCTACGTCCCTATTTGGGGACTTGGGAACGGGGACGCGTCCTTCGACCTAGCCAGGGACGACCGACCGTCCCCCTTTTCGGCACAAAAAAAATGCAAAATAAATAAATTAAAGGGCTTTGTTATGTTTATTATTGTTAGCTAACCCTAGGGTATGTGGGTCCCATTTAGAGTTTGAAAGCCCATTAAATCTCTATATTTCTCATTTCTATTCATTTCATGGTTTTCTAATTTTTGCAACAGCAGCAAGAAGAAGAGTGAAGAGCTCATAGAAGGTGATTATTTGAGTGAAGAGATTGTGTGGAAGGCAAACAGGAGTAAGAAGGAGCAAGAAGAAGAAGAGAAGAAAGATTTTCAGCTTGTTCAAGAGATTTGTGAAACGAAAGGTAGGCTTTTCATGGATTTTTTATTTTATTTTTATTGTGCAAGTCAAGACCATTGTATTTTGTTTTTAGTTTGTAGCTTTTAGTTCTTAGTTGAATTTCATTTCTAGATTTTAGTAGATGTTTCATGTTTCATTTCCAAACTTTTGTTGCTTTAATTTTACGTCAAAAAATTATGATTTTGAAGAAGGTCATAGGCTGAAAGCATGTATTGATTTTATATTTTTTTCATTTTGTGAAATGCAGTGTCAAAATGATCTCCCAACGTCATGACTAAAGTGGGTCAGTGATGATGAGATGGATTTAGAAGCCCATTCTCATAGTGATAGCAGCAAAGAAGATTATAACTTTGAGGCTGAGCATGATGAAGAGAATGAAGAAACATATTTCAAATCAATAGATAATTGGCCACCCGATCCACTGGCTATAGATCGCCCCTCCACTCTTTTGACAAAGTGGGCTAGGCGTAGTTATGATCCTAAATCTCCTCTTAGATAGTTTGCAGCAAGGATATTGCACGGACAACTACAGGTGGTGTTACAAGGAAGTGGAAATGTAACATTTGTAAGACATAATGCTTTGGGAGCATCACTAGAGTGAATGCACATTTCCTCTTTTGGATAGGAAAATCTGTGGGTCCATGCAAGTTCTTGACGGAAACAAAAATTCTCATTACAGAATTGAGTTCATCAAGTTTTGGGGTGTTCCAAATGACTTGGGAGTAGAAGTACCTACCACCTTGACTGGTAGGCAACAAGTTCAGAGTCTTTAGCAGGCTTATGAGCAGGGGTTGCTACATTTTTCTTCTCCTAGTCCTAGGCGATTAGTTACCTGGGTTTGTTGTTTTGGCCTAAGAACCCTGCTTGGGTCTGAACCGGTTCAAAATACTAGTCTGGTTCGACCTAGGTTCAATCAAGGTTCGATTTTTCCTGGGCTAGTTCGAACTCGGGCGAATTTTAGCTGCCAGATCAAATTTGGGACGAATTTGGGTGAATTTATGTGGACAAACAACTTTCATGTTGCTTTTTATAACAAATTCTTTTATTTTTTGAGTCTTGGTTACCCTAAAAAGTGAATGTAAGCAGGTTATTTTGGCTTCTAACATCATTTGTGGTGTGCAAACCTGTGATTGACCAAAAGAAGTTTGTGCAAGGTGGAGTTGGAAGACCGGATTATTAGCTGTATTGAAATGTTTGTGTCTCATTGCTACATCTTTGCAAGCTTATAATGGCAGGAAGAGTTAAGTTCTTGTTCTATTTTGCTTTTGTTTCAATGTTTCACAAAGGCTAAAACTTTATTTTCAATAACAATATGTCAATATGTACACAATTTCTTATCATAGGAAAAGGAACTTCAAAGGGATCTAACAAAGAATAGAACCCCCATCTGATTCTCCTTTGTGGAACTATGTGGATATTCTAGAACCTCTTCCAGGAGGTGGTGGCTTCCATTGGAAATGTTGGGGTTGTGATGTAGAAAGAAATAGTTCATATTATTGTGTGGTGGGTCATTTGTGTGGATATCTTGTTAGAGGAGTGAAGAAGTGTCCTGGAAAAAAAATGCACCTGTGCCAAACTCAGTATTATTAAAATATATTGAAGAGCATGAGCGAGCTAAAGAGACAGATGAACTTAGACAAAATACCATTGATGGAAATAAGAATAAGAAAAGAACAAAAGGAATGAAATCCACCCGGGATGTTGTGATAGAAAATCACCCCTTCTATACTACCTCACCTGCCTCTGATTCTCAAAATGAAGTACCCATTCGACACAAAAGAAAGGGACCACTTGAAACTGCAATTCAAAATCAGAGTAGGGAAATTGCCAACATTGATGCGGCAAGATGATTGTATGCAAATGGGCTGTCTTATAATCTTGTTCACTCTCCATATTTCAAGCAGATGTTGGGAAGTGCTAATAAAGCACTTGCAGGGTACTTAGGTCCCAGTTTTGAGAGAGTACGAACCACCTTGTTGGATGACGAGGTCTAGTTGATTGATAAGCAATTGAAGCCCATCAAGGATTCATGGATTGAGGCAAGGGTAACAATTGTTTCAAATGGGTGGAAAGATGCTAGAAATCATCCTTTGATCAATGTTTTGGCGGTGTCCCCTAAAGGGGCAATGTTTTTGAAAGTAGTGGACTGTGAGGGGTAAGTAAAAGATGGGCCATTCATTGCTAATATCCTAATTAAGGCCATTGAACAAGTGGGTGCAAGAAACGTTATCCAAGTCATAACGGATAGTGCAAAGAATTGTAGAGCTGCTGGTTTGTTGGTTGAAAGAGATACCAACACATTTTTTGGACACCTTGTGCAATTCATTCATTCAATCTTATGCTACAAAAGATTGGGAAGAGTATTCAGTGGATCAAGGAGATGTATCATCCAGATGTTCATCACAAACCACCGCATGACTAAAGGGATATTTAGAATGTTCTCACGTTTGGAGTTGCTGAAGGTAAGTAAACTTGAAGTCAAGTTAGTTAATTAAAAAAAAGGTATCTTACAATTTCTGATTTTTTGATTATGTAATAATGTGTATTCTTTTATCAAGTATGTATCTAACAATTTGTATTGTTTTTACTCTATTTTATGTTACAAGTTTCTGAGACACGTTTTGCATCAAATGTAATCGTCTTGAGACAACTTATGCAAGTGAAAGAGGCACTTATCAATAAGGTAACCAGCGACAATTGGGCTATATAGAGGCAAAGCAATACTGAGAAGGCAACCAAAATAAGGTAGAGGATATTGGATGAAAATTGGTGGGAACGTGTGGAATATCTCATTAATCTCACCACACCCATTATGATCATACTTAAGCTGAAGCTGAGGACATCCAGATGTTCATCACAAACCACCGCATGATTGAAGGGATATTTAGAATGTTCTCACGTTTGGAGTTGCTGAAGGTAAGTAAACTTGAAGTCAAGTTAGTTAATTAAAAAAAAAGTATCTTACAATTTCTGATTTTTTGATTATGTAATGATGTGTATTCTTTTATCAAGTATGTATCTAACAATTTGTATTGTTTTTACTCTATTTTATTTTACAGGTTGCTGAGACACGTTTGCATCAAATGTAATCGTCTTGAGACGACTTATGCAAGTGAAAGAGACACTTATCAATAAGGTAACTAGCAACAATTGGGCCATATAGAGGCAAATCAATACTAAGAGGGCAACCAAAATAAGGCAGAGGATATTGGATGAAAATTGGTGGGAACATGTGGAATATCTCATTAATCTCACCACACCCATTATGATCATGCTTAGGTATGCAAACATGGATAGGCCTTGCCTTGGAGAGATCTATGATGGCATAGACTCAATGCTTGAGAAGATCAAGAAAATTGTAAATCAAAAGGAAAAAGATCCTCAAGAGACCTTCTTGAAACAATTGCGAGCAATTGTTATAGAAAGATGGAACAAAATGACCACTCCTCTACATTTTCTTGCCTATGAATTGATGCCCAAATACTATAGCACCTTATGTATTGATCTACCAGGAAGGCTACCACCCTATAGAGACATAAAAGTGTCTGATGGATACAAGGCAGCATTTGAAAGACTCTTTCTTGATGATGAAATGCAAGATTTGATTACGGATGAGTTCATATAGTTTGTGGATGCAAAAAATTTAAGTAATGATGCTCTTTGTCATCGGTTTAGGAATGATGCTCATAGTTGGTGGTACCTCCATGGTCAAAGATTTCAAATGTTGCAGCCCCTTGCAATCAACGTGATACCATAAGTAAGTTTAATTTAAAAAAAATTGTTATTAGTTTCTTTTGTCTAAAAGGTTGTTATTAGTTTCCTTTGTCTTCATAAATTGTTAGAAATTCTAAGATTCAAGTTACATAATTTAAATTTTATTATAATTGTTTACATGTCATGTCTTTATAGATTGCTAGTTCATCCGCTTCAGAGAGGAATTGGAGCACATATTCTTTCATCAATTCAGTGAAGCACAATACGTTGCAATAAAAAAGAGCGGAGAACTTGGTGTTTGTGCATTACAACTTGCTTCTCCTCTCGCACAAGACTAAAGAATACAAAGAAGGGGAGACAAAGAGGTGGGATGTAGATGTAGAGTTGGCAGACATGGATATTTTTGCTTCTCGGCTTACAGTTGAAGACTTTGAAGATTTTGATGGCCATACTATTGTTGATGGTGCTGATCCCATTGGCCTTAGCTCTATTGCTAAGTCAACTAGTGCGAAAGGACTACGAGGAGAAGAAGAAGAAGAAGAAGAAGAATAGTAAAATTTTAAACATTATGATTAGTTGACTTGAAGTTGAAACATTGATACTTGAACTTGCTTGTATGATTCATGGATCATGATTTACTATTAATATTTTGAATCTTTGATGTTGAACTTGAAAATTGAAATATATGATGGTATGATCTTTATTCATAATGCTATGATTACAACTTATGTGTTTAAAGTTTATGCATATGGTATTTTTGTTGTTTAAATGATTGACTCAGTTTACATCATAGGATTTTATGATACTTTATGCTTCTAGGCTTCATATATATATATATATATATATATAATTTTTATAATTTTTATAATTTTTACATGTTTTTGTACGAACGAATCCAAAACCCTTTCCAAAATTTTGTCGTACTAGCGAACCGGTTCCTTGAACCCGTATTTCGAACCAAACTCAAACCGGTAACTAAGCTTAGGGGTAGACCACAACAAAGACCTACGACTACATCATTTATAGGGGCAGCCTCAGGTCCTTCTACATCTAGTGCTATGCTTGAAGCACAATCTAGCATGGGGAAAAGAAAGTTTTCATCTAAAAGTAACCCCATTGCTGATTCATTTAATGCCCGCCTGAGAGAGGAGATAGAGAAGGCCATTGGTAGATTTCTTTTTTCCAGTGACATACCTCTTCATGTGATGGTCTCCTTATTATATGGAGATGATGCAGCTGGCGTTAAGGGGAGGAGGACCGTCATTTGTGCCACTCGGTGAGCACAAATTGTGCACTATAGTCTTCGATAAAGAGTATGCCAAGATTGCTTTAAAGAAGGAGAACTTGAGGCCTGGTTGGGAGGAGTACGATTGCAACATCATCATGGATGGGTGGATAGACATTAGGAACCTTCCACTCATCAATATCACCATTACATGTACAAAAGAGCCATTTTTTCTCAGGGCTATTGATTATTCAAGGCATCGAAAGGATGTTGATTTCCAGTTTAATATATGTCAGCATGCTATTGAGGAGGTTGGGCCACAAAATGTGGTCCAAGTAGTGACAGATGCAACACCTGTGTGTAGAGCTATAGGGGGACTTGTTGAGACAACTTATAGACATATTTGGTGGACTCCACGTTGTGTGCATGCCATGAACAATGCACTAGAGGACATGGGGAAGATTCCATGGATTAAGGGAGTAGTGAGCGGTGCTAGAGATTTGTGGATGTTTATTTGCAATCACCACACATCACATGCCCTTTTTAGGAGCTTCATAAGGAAGGAGTTCCTAAAGCTAGTTGATACCCGATATGCATCCTACTTCATTCTTTTGGAGAGTGATTGAGTTGTAGGAGCCATTGCAACTCATGGTTATAATGAATGAGTGGAATAGGTGGGATGAGTCAAGGATAGAGCAAGGGATGAGGGTGAAGGAGATAGTGAAGAGTGATGTATTTTGGAATGATGCAAAATACATTGTCTCTTTCATCGCTCCAATTTTCTAGGTCATCAAATATGCAGATGGGGATGCAACTTCTCTTGGAGAGGTGTACAAGTGCATTAATGCTATGCTTGGCTCGATGAGGGCAATTATGCAAGAGAGAAACCCCAGTTTAGCATTTTACATTTAGTAGATTCAGCCTATTATTCAACGTAGATGGGACAACCTAATACTCCTTTACACATAGCTGCTTATGCATTGAATCCGAAGTGGTACATGCCTAAGCCTGGGAGAGTTACACCACTAAATGATGATGAGGTAATCTATTATGAATTTAATGGTGGAATTGTCATGGACCCAAATCAACAATTACCACATTACCCATCCGTTTCCTATCTTAGATTTCTTGTCCTTCAACTTTAGAACCTTTACTTTTCACATTCAATTTCACTTTTACTTTCAGTCATGAATTTTAATTTCAAATTTTTGATTCCCATACTAGTCATTTGATTGCTATCTTAGGTATCTAGTTCTTCAACTTCTGAGAGGAACTGGTCTACTTATAGTTTCATCCACTCTCTTAAGAGGAACAAACTTACCTTGGAGAAAGCAGAGAAGCTAGTGGTTGTGCATTGTGCCTTGCCTATCAAAGATTTGAAGACACTTGTGTACAAGGAGAGCCTTGCAACATGTTGGGATGTAGAGCCAGAGGAGCCCTCACAGGTTGATGAGGATGGAGATACTTCTAATGCAGGGTTAGTTGATATTCCTCTTGCGGCTTTTACCCTTGAAGAGGCCGAGAGTTCGGAGGATGAGTTTGTTGAGTCTGAGCCTTAGGTTGACATGAATGATTAGAGGCCTTTAGGCAGCCTCCATTGCATTTTGACAGCCCTTGGGTCATTAGTACTTGACATTTTGTCTTTTGATTTTGTAGTTTGTACTTGAGACTTGGATATTTGAAGTTTGAAAGTTGAAACATTGAACATTGTGATCATATCATGGTTGATGCTACTTGATGTAATTAAGTTTATGATGCCATTGAATGATTGATGAGATAATGATACTTGTACTTTTGCTAAATTGATAATAGATATCTATGATTTTTGAATTTGCTTAATTATTTAATTTATTTGATAGAAGTTAGAAGTTAGATCTCTTTTATTGTTCATGAATCATTGTTCAATGTTCAATTCAATGTAAAACTAAACTAGCAATAGCGGTCTTGTTGAATTTATACTTCATATTTATGTCTTATATTGGTATACATATTTTGATAATTAGCATTTTAAGTATTATATGTATAGTATATACCATATACCCCCATCCCCAAATCGAGGCCCCTTTGCCCCCCCAGCCCCCAGGCCGGTGTAACTATGATATTAGATCAGTAGTATAAGTTAGAAAGTAAAATAGCCTTATCTGCGCAAATAGCTGGGAGATCCTACAAACAGAATATTTTTAATAATTTACAAATTACTGTGAATTTGTGATTCATGTGCACATAAGTCACTATCCCTTTTTCTCCCATTGATGAATACTAAAGTTGTTGAATGCTGTATATTAAGACATTCCATAAATAGTAGCCTATTGTATGGAGGCTTGAAATTTATAAGGAGGGTTATATTTGCATTTATCTTTAAGCCAGAATATCTTTTGCTTGTAATTCTTCTCTTTTGTAGTTGGTGATGTGTCAGGCATATCCCTTAAGCCACTTGTTGCATGTATCCTGTTCCATAGTTGCTTTGCAAAGTGACTTCCTTAATGTCAGTGAAGCTTTATTGAGAGTTGATTTGGAGCCCATTAATTACCTATAATGGTCAAACAACCATTCGTTGTGAACACCTTTTGATTGTGTGATTCCTTCTGTGATATTTTTAGCTGAGGGAGTTATAAAATGTTTAACTAAATCAATTTTAACTATTTTTTCTGTTCATTCGTTAATATCATTTAGATTACTTTGTTATGAGTCCTGACATAAAATATGTGATATTTTTTCAGAGGCATATTTATGGTCATAATGGAAAGGAGATTGACATCTTTGCAGATGGAAGTACTTTGGCTGTAAATCCTTCCTATGTAAAGCTCTGGATGGATCTACTCTCACGAACACCTCGAGTTGCACCTTTCCTCACAAAGAATGATCCCATAATCATTGCTTTGAAAAAGGTCATTTTTTAACAACCTCGGGTTGTGATTTTACTGTCTTTATTCATTATAATTGTTAGTAAAGCATGCCAAGATAGCAATCTATGTAATTTGAAATTATTTGACTTTGAGTTTTAAAGCTTGTAAAGTTTTTTTTTTCCTATTCCTAATTAAGCTGAGTCCCTAGTCTTTTGTTTCGACTGTTATATATGTTAGATGTGAAAAATATGGCAAAGTAATTCTCTTAAACATAAAAATCAAGAAAATACGGCACTCCGTAACTTGCACATGGATGGAGTTGTGACACTGGAGACGGCTTTCATTCATGAAAAGGTTTTCTTGCACATTGTCATTTTGTTTCGTTGCAGAACATCATTTTATCTTTTCCTGATTAATCTGAATGTCTAGCTTTCATTTCAAGTGTTCTACAAGTCTGATGTCAATGATGTGGCAGAGTATCTCTTAAACATAAAATCAAGAACAATAATATGAAACTACACAAGGTGCGCGCTGCTTTTCAATACGGGAAGTTTATTTGGTGATATGTTTATTACATATTTTGCTGAGTATCTTTTGCATGCAACAATAACATGATAAACTTTCCATTTGATTTATTCATTAATAGTAGTGTTGTGCTCACACTTTGTGCATGTGCGACAAAACTTCATTTATTTGATGATTAGTTTCTTTCTTTGGCATCTTGAATATAAATTCCGCTGGTTATAAGGGCAACAGCTATATTGGAATTGCTTTTTTTTGTTCTTCTCCATAGGAGTGGCTCACTGTACAGACTACTTGACTTGAATATTGTTGCAGTGAAGATAAGGATATAAATTTGTGACTTCACACAGAATAAGGATATAAATTTCAGTCTTACTACTTTTAGTGTTCTTCCATCAACAAGTTCTTATACTAAGTTGGCTGTGGTTATTTTTGTCACTACTTTGGGGAATGATCCATATTTAAGAAACATTCAAATCAAGGAATTTAATCATTTTGGATCTGCTTTCTCCAGGATCCTACTGATTACACAACTTTTTAGACCTGTTTGTGTTTTACTCCAGGGAATTCAAGAGCGTGTCATTGTAAGTGCCCCTAATCTGGACAATAGAATGTCTCATGAACTCCACAAAGAAATGTCTGTCTGCAAATATCCAATTTGCAATGCAGCAAGGAAAAATGCTGGGTGGGGCTTCATCGAAGCTCACATTATAGCACTTGTATAACCAAAGTGGGAATTTTACATTAAAATATGTTTCTACTATATCATTTAAATCCTTTATATCTTCTCTTGTACTCTATTGATCCTTTTATATCCTTTATGAGTAAAATGTGGAGCTTTATTTAAGGGCTTGTTGTAATTCCCATTTTGATTTCTGCCACTAACTTTGTTTGTGACAGTACTGTGATCGTGTCTTGGATGTATATTCTTGTGACTGATTTTGATTTTGGAATCCAATGAGGCAAGTTTTTAAGTCACTGAAAGTTGAAGAATTATAATTCCGTAGTCTTAACAGCAACTGATTTTGATGACAGGAATTGTCGGACCATACCATGGAGGTCACTACGCAACATGAATCACTGGATGGCATGTTCACTTTCTATGACATTACCCAGGCCAAACTTAGTATATATCAAGTATGGTCTCTTCTCTTGTATGCATTTGTTTTTTCAATTTCCCCAGTAGTAAACATTTTGGTGCTTGCTTCTGAATTAATATGGTGATTGTTTAGAGGATCGCAATAAAGAGGAGAGGGGTGTGAGGAACTATGGTTATTGGATTTTTGGTTCTTTTTCCTTTTGTTGCAAATCATTCGTGATCATGAAATGAGATAGAAACTTTTCAACTTTTGTTAAGGAAACAATCTTTTCCTCATAAGAGAACTCATGGAAGATCCCCCCTGTAAGATTGGCTTGACATTTTGAGTTGATAAGAAATGTCTTGACCACAACTTGTTTTGCTCTAAACTCCAAAGTGAAATTGTCAATGAAAACCTGCTAGAGATTCCCAAGCTATTTGTTGACTTGAATCCCATAGTTGGAAAACTTGGACTTGGCAGGCCAAGATTTTGACACATATTAGGACTCGGAAAAAACAAAAACTACATACAGTAAAAACTAACTAGTGTATGAGATGCACAAATAATGAATTTAGAGATCACTGGTCAATTTGGATTCACAATTTTTCATTATTCAAAGAATACACATCATAAAACCCCTTAACACTCCAAATTCAAAATTTTAAATTTCAAATTATAAATAAATTAATAATATTGTATAACATGTCATGAGTAGCTAAACACTTCCCACATCGTTTTCCCACTCTTAGCATGAGCATTATCTGGCCTCAACCCAAAATGTAAATTTGAATTATCTCAAGGAGTGAATGACTTATCAAGCTTGGCTTTCTCCAATCCCTTTGTTGTATTGGCACATCTCTCCAATTCTGTGAGATCTGCATTATTGAACTGTATGTGTGCATCACTGACAATCCAATTTGAAAATCAATCAATTTTATCCAAGATGATGGCAATTGAAGGTGAAGATCTTTCACCTTTTTGGTTCAAAGACAAATTTTGTAATGGACATAAACAAGGTCATCAAGGCGCTTTTGGATGATACCTATTTCTCTTTATAGTCTGCGCTTTCAAATAGGCTCTAATTGTACTAACTCCTAGAAGTGTTTTTTGAGACAAAACACATATAGCTAGCAAATCTTACAAATCTTATACCACAAATCTACAAATAGAACTTAAGAAAACTATAAATGTTAAGTTAAAAAATAATTTTTTTTGAGCATTAGACTAGGATTTAATATTGTATTTCAGCCACGTGTGTATTTTGAAGACTTATCCAGTTACTGTTTTTTCATCCTTCATTGTGTTTCTGAGGTTCTCGTTTAGTGTCATTTTGTCTATGCATGTATTAAGGTCTGTGATGTCCTCCTGAAATGTATTAGAGAAGAAAACTTGGGGTTTACTTAGTATGCGTGTCATGCATTGGATGCTGGAGTTGGTTTGTCCATCTACAATTAATGATGTGGTAATTGTTATTATATTTTCTCTTGTTATCATCATAATAATGGACAATAGCCTCTTTGCATCACAGAGATAATCCAGTGACATCCCATTGCATTGGTCATATATAGAACCTTGATCAGAGTCTCTCACAGGAAAATTGAAACTTAAATTTTAAACTGAAAAGAAAATTATAGACTATTAACAAAAAAAGTAAATATAAAGCTTCGAGGAAACTTAAGTTTGTAATCGTTTCTTGACTCCTTTGCATTCTTGATGTACGCATGTAAATTTGTTTTCATGGCTTTCTCCCTTTGTTTTTCTTGAAATATGGAGAGCCCATCTAGGCATTGCTTACAAATTTTTCCGTGGGAGAAGGCATCAAACGTATAATGCTCTGCAAAGTGACAATCTTTTTTGGGAAATTGCATTGCCATTGAATTTTCAAGTTCCCTTCTTTTTGTGCGCTCTTATCAAACTAAGAACCCAAAAATGGTTGTAGATAGTTTTGGTAATGTGATGTAGTATTGTTCAACATCACTTTTCACTCATCCAATTTAACCAATATTTTCAAATGTTAGGTTGTAGATAGTTTTGGTAATGAGATGTTGTATTGTTCAACAACACTTTTTACTCATCCAATTTAACCAATATTTAAAAATGTTTAAGTGTAGGCAATTTCCATCACAAGGGTTCCATATGCCCCTTTTTATTTGTCTTTTTACTATTTTATTATCTATGATAGTTTTGTGATATCCCCGTCAATATTAGTACCATATAATATAGATAAATAATAGAATAATAATATAATTATGATTTATTATAATCCTATTATAATATTGCATAATATATTACTTTTGAAATATAAGAATTTAAATATTATTAATAATAATATATAAAGTAAATATATTATGCAATAGTATTAAAACAATATTAATAAAAAAAATATAAATAAGAAATATATTGTATATTATTATTAACATAATATATATTATGTTATATGTATAATTAATATAATTGATATAATTAATTTTTTAATAGAATATAATATTTATGAAAATACACGACTCTTAATAAAAAACTATATATATAGAGTTTTAACATTGAGAGTTCATGATTCAGAAATTCAGAAATATGAAGAATATACGAATTAGGTCTGCAAGTAGCTTTTTGGGAAATATTTAAGTTCCAATAGGGGAATTACAATTGGTATCTTTTCCTGCCATCCTGTGAGCAGTATAGTCTCATGGAAAGAACTGCTTTTATACTCCATAAAAGAACAGCAAAGAGATGGATTGAATAAAAAGAGAAAAATAACAAGCATAGAAAGTTATTGATCTAAATTAAGCATGTAATCAGAAAACTGCCGATTTGGAGTAGGCATCCAATTTTGGCATGTTTTCTTTTGATGAATTTGTGAATTGGTAAATTAAAGGCAGATTCTGTTAAGTTTGTAGTTGCAGTTAGATTGATTCGATCATGAGATACATTGTTGATTGTAAATCATCATTATATATATATTCTAATATATATATAATAATACATACATATTATACATATGATTATTTATATAATTAATATATTAATTAATGATGATTAACTATAGAGACATGTCTCTTCATGAGACACGTCTCCTCTCATATTTATGAGTCTTCAAATCTGCATTTGGAAGACATCAATTACATTGGCAATGTTAGTACATTTGTAGAAAATGATCCATGTTACTCAAAATGGTATTAGAGCTAGGTTCCTTCTATAAAGTCTAACAATTTGAAGGTAGATCTTTAGAACCAATCTAAGGAAGATCCAATCAGATTATATAAGCAGGAATGAATCACATATGAAGGAAAAATACCTGTAATTATCACTTGTCACCATGAACATATAATGAAATACATGGATGTTGTTTGAATGTTCAGTTTGCGGCTATACTCTTAAATGCCAGTATGGATCAGATTCCTAGTGGCATAAGTAGCGGCTCATGAGGAATATTGCAACATAACTTCTCATGCTTGAGGGAAATAATTGCAAATTGGTATGTGCACTCAATTTTAATTGTCTATGACCTCTGGATACCTGTGAATACGACCTCTATATATACCAGTCTAGAAGTATGATACACGGAGGAAATCTGTGTTCTCCGATATGTGATATGTATCGCATAATGAGTTGTGTTTGATGATCCGTTGATGTTGTGTGTCTGCAAAGGATGTTTGTTGTCAAGGAACAAAGCTCTATAGTGATACTGCGAGCCACCCAAGTATATAAGGAGGTCTTTCATACATTGGAACATTGTTCTTTACTTTTAAAAGTTTGTGCAACTTGAGATATTCTTTTTTGAATACTGGTATGTACGAAGAAATGAAGACAACAAACTGGTATATATATCGAGTGGAATATTATATAACCTTGTTAATGTATAAAGCTAGTCTTGACCAAGTTCTTTATACAAGTGCGATGCGCATGACTTCAACATCTTACCAGTTCGTCCTGCATCTACTGGATGTACAAGTGTTAATCATACAAAATCTTTATGGCATGTAGGGACACATTTGCAACTTTATTTTGACAAAGAACAAATAGAATCAGAAATGGTTTATCAGGCTGAGACATCGGTAGTAGATATTGTTGAAGATAGAAAACAAAGGTCGAGTAGATATTGTTTTTGTTTTATTCTAATATGTATTGGGTCGGGCTAACAAGCAAGGAGCAGAATCGATTTATTTATTTATATGAAACAGTGGTGTTGAATATGAACCGACACCTCCTCTACTATTTCAAACTATTTGATATCGGATGTTGCCACGTCAAACTACTAGTGGCATTAAGCTGAGTAGAGATATATATTAAGATGCATTTAGTATCAAAAAGGAAACGCCATTATCATTGAAATATCCTTGCTATATGAGTGAATGACTTGGTGGTTTGAAGGAGGGTGTATGAGCATTCATGAAAATATCTAGAGTGAACATGAATTGTTTGATTTTGCATATAAGTGTATGAGTTTTAGAGAATAAATTATTTAATTTACAAAAGAAATGCTGAACTTTGACCAATAGAAGTAGCACGTGGGAATAACATAGATCTGTATTTACTAATCAAAAGATGCATTTAGTATAAAAAAGGAAACGATGCATTTAGAATTCTAAGTTATCTATCACATATGCAAACAGACAACTGTACACAACCAGCGATGGTTTCTTGGCCATCGAGCTATTAACGGTGGCAATTATATTAATGCAATCTCCCTTTCTTAAGGAAGAATTTGGAAGTAATATGGGCCACCGGTATTATAATGACAAATAAGCAATCAATATATTAAGGTGTGCCGCTATATTATGCTCATTATCATTCTAATGTAGTAACAGGAGTTTGCCATTTAATAATTATGGAGTGGAGGCTTGTGATGCATGAAGAATGACATCTGCTTACTACCATTGAGCAAGAGGAGCAGTCAAAGGAAATATACTACTATATTGTTTAGGAAGAAAGACAAGGCCCATATATGCTAGACAATAAACATTTCAGAAGTTAATAATTATGAAAGGAAGATAATAATTGCTAGGGAAAATGCGATCATAGGGAGGAAGGTAGCCTTGGTTGGTGATAACAATTATTTAGAAGACATCAATTGTTGCCACTAACCAGATCCAAGAAGACTAAAAGCATCTGAGACACTTAAGAAGATTGTGAATAGGATTTGAAAAGAAGCGCTCAAATACCAAAGAAGGGCCCACATTACCGAGTAAGAGGTTTGGAAAATGGGCGGTCAACTACAAAGGGCCCATGATAAGGTGCAGATCGGGCATTGCAAACAGTCACACATGATTTTACCACGTGAAGATCATAAGGATCGGTCACCAACCGACCAAGGTATGTGGGATGTTTTTTAATAATTGTTTTCATCTTATCAATGTTAAAAGGGGTTATGTTTTCATAGATCCCATATACCTAAAATGACATTAGGTATATGGAAATTATAAAGGTATATAAAGTACATTTATTATTTCATAAACAATTACTAACGAATTTAGTCTGTAATAGAAATCTATAATGCATATAAGATTATAGATTGGAATAATGAATATCAAGAATTATAATGAGGATTGATTATAATATATTAAGTATAGAATCAAAATTTTAAATGTTCTTATAATCAAACTACATTAATAGTTTTATTGAGAAAAATTATTAAAAGTGATTTTTTATTATAAGAGCTACGTGCCTTGATTTTTTTTTTTTTTTTTTTTTCTGAGAATGTTGAGGGAGTTTGAGATTTTGAGGGAGCTAGACATTTCAGTAGAGGCAACCATGATAGAGAGGGAGCAAATAGAGGAAACGAGTATTCCGAAGAGTAAAACATATATGATCTTAAAACCAAGGCAAACCCTACTACATATCAAAGTGAAAGGTGAGAAATATTCTACAAGAAAACTACAAGGACCCTCTTGAAATTGGGAAATCAGACAGAATCAAAGCAACTGTATATAAGGAACTTTACATACTCACACCAAGGAGATGATGATATGAGGAATAATAGCAATGATGGATAATTCATGGAAGTAGAACTTCAATACATTCCTTAAGAAACAAATTGCATAGAACGAAATTATCGCTCATGAGAACTAAGTATCACTAAATAGATACTATCACCCAACAATGTTGATGGAACGAGTGAGAATTTTACATTGTAGGGGGGAATAATAACCAATGTTTCATTCCCATTGGCTGATAGATGTTTATAGAGAGACATCATCTTATTTGATGCACACTGACCTTCATTGGAGCAACTTGTATCAAGAACATTAATGCATAGATAAGTATTTATTATTATATTTACTTGCTTATTGTAGTCTCTCTCTTATTTGTAATTCTACATATTACAAAAGTCATTTGCCTTGATCTTTTCCTTTGTATCTGAAGTTGATCTTGTAGAAAAAGAAGAATGACACATTAGGTAACTTATGACAATAGCTTTAAAGAAGTTGTGATCAGGTTGGATAAAGTGAGGCTCTTGAAGTAAATATCTTTGATGATTAAGATTATGAGTATCCTTCTACATTAAGAGGGAGTATGATACTTCTTCGAAGGCAACATAGGAGCTTAGAAGATTAACACTCAGAGGGAATCTAGAAGTACATGTGTGTGACTGGATGATTTTGATGGGCCTACTCTCGAGTGCATCATGAGGAAGTATTAACTTATCAGTAGAAAATCAGAAGATTGATATCAGATTCATAGTGAGTTTGACAAGAACCCTTGGGGGAATAGAGCCTCTAAGGGAGTAACTATTGGACCTAACTTCCCAGGATCATTGTTTTGAGGGAGAATTTTGAAGTACAATCCTTTGTGAATGATGTCTTCTCTATGAGACATTCTAAGTGAAATTCCTTGTAATGCATTCCTCTATGTGAGAGAGAATTTAGGTGAAAGCTTTTGTACCACCCTCTGGCTTGGTTCACGATGGTTACTATTTCACATATGATATGTAATGAAAGGTGGCAATCTTTCATTGACATATATAAACATCAGGTAACCATTGAATGGTGACGATCTTATAAATGGTAGACCTGTTATCATGATAGGCTTCATTAAGTTGTTCTAGAGTGCCGAAAGTCATGATAACAAACATATCATGATCAAACAAAAGGTAACCATTTTAAGGTGGCGATCTTATAAATGGTAGACTTGTTATCATGATAGACTTCATTAAGTTGTTGTCCCAGAGTGTTGGAAGTCATGATGACAAACATGTTATGATCAGACTTCGTTAAGTTATTGTCCCGGAGTGTTGAAGATCATGATACTTGTCATGATAGAGACCATGACATTGTGATTTCTTGTTATTTGATAGACTATATTAAATTGTTGTCCCGGAGTGTCGGAAATAAAATAACTCATATCCTTCTAGGATATAACATATTCTTTTGGTAGGCATCAAGGATTTGATGCTAGTGCACATACCAAAAAATATACGTATGATGAATATCATATGATTGGTATTTCTTGTTGAATCATACTTCGGATTATATTAAAAGATAACATCTAAGTTGATGGATTTATGTTAGTATTCTTAAATATGCCATTCTAGGAATATCATACTAAGATGATATCTCTTCATCTTCTTAAGTGCATAATGTGTTCTATATCAATCCTCCCTAACTAAGAGGGACTATTAAGTTTGTAGTTGCAGTCAGGGTGATTCAATCATGAGATACATTGTTGATGGTAAATCATCATTGGATGAATATTCTTATATATTAATATTATATTATATGTGTTTTATATATATATATTTATATATATATTATACATATGGTTATTTATATAATTAATATATTAACTAATGATGATTAACTATAGAGACATGTCTCCTCTCATATTTATGAGTCTTCAAATCTACATTTGGAAGACATAATTACATTGGCAATGTTAGTACATTTGCAGAAAACGACCCATGTTACTCATCAGATTCAAGAGTTTGAGAGTTTGTGTGGTGAAAGAATTATAAATGCTTCAGCATATATGCACGTTGGACTGGTTGCAATACATCAGTGAATCGTGACTGGTCATTCCTGTGTAGAGTTTGTCACCAAAATTGGTGAAATGACGAGTGTTCCAACCAATGAATTATACGTAGGCAGTGATTGGTAATAAACAACAGACCATAGCATTAACAGAGGCTGTCAACAAGAGTGGCTGTTGTGGTGCCATTAAAAGAGTGGTTGTCGTATCTCTATCAAGGGTCAGCAATATTGGCCAGTGGATGCCATGGCCAGTGGTAGCGTAATTGTTTGTGGGGCTGCAGTTCCATTGTCAGCGTTGAGGCTTAATTTACTTGGAAAAGACCCACATTTTTTTTTCTCCCAGCATCCATCAGTTTAAATCCTATTCAGGCCACTTCTGTCAACATAGAGACCAAGCTGTATTTGAATGTTATCGAGAGAAAACACACACACACACACACACATATTGGATATGTGGTAGTCGGCAGTTGGTGAAAATTAAACTTGTCTTTGATGATATTTTGGAATTGAAGTGGATTTTCTGCAGGTAACTCCTAAGTTCCAAAAACTATAGTCCTGAGGCAGAAATAATTGTTAGCGGCAATAGTATGTACTTTGGCTAAAAAGTAAAAAATTGAAAAAGTGGTGCTCCTATTGACCAGTACTTTATATGTGGCCGAGTATTAACAATAAAATGCAAGTTTAACAATATGCCGTGAATGAGTATTTTATCAAGTTTGGAATATATTTCATAATCTGAACTTCATCAACACAATACATATTTATTTGACCTGGCACATAAGTTGTTTCATCATATTTGAAGGAGGATTGTTGTGACATACATATCAGAGTATATATGGATAAACCTTGGAGAACAGGAATTAGGTGCTGAAGGTTCTGTCTGTGAGTAGAATTGAATATATTTGTCTCTTGGCTGTACTAAACAAAATGAACCGTGGTGGTGTAATGGATTCAAATGTTAATCTGTGCAAACAAACTAAGTCATTCAAACGTTCTATTGGTTATTGATTCTGTAACAGGTTAGATCTGAAGCTAAATGATTTATGGTAAAATATAAAATGTTTATACCTACAAGCCAACTGTTTGACAGTATGTCTGGAAACTGAAATCATCATAGAAGAGTGAAAATGTTGGAATAAATATTGTTGGGAATCTTACTGTTATGAGGTATTCAGTGTGCCAGAAAGATTCATATCTACATGTCATGATTGCTGGTTATGGACTGATAATTGGGCAATTTAAGAAACTAATTTTCTGCAAATACCAATTGGAATTGAAGATCCCATCACATCAATTTTGAAAGAGCAGCTATCTGAATAAGTTGGGAAAATGGGTCCAGTACATTAAATTTTTAAATTGATAAAGTTAGACCATATTTCTCATATCTGTCAGTGGTAGTATGAGTTGAAGACATGTATGATAATTGAAGATTAATCATTGGTAAAATCTATAAAAGGAAAATATTCAATCAAAATTATTGTGTGAAAGCAAACACCAAGAGATCATACAAACAGATTGTTGATGAAATATTTTCAAGACTGGTATTAGAAAGGCATCTCTATGCAAGGGTTCTGCAATCTATGTCTGATACAGTCAGGCTTAAACACATGACCACCACAGAAGGGAAGATATTCTGTTAAGACTTACACATCTTTGATGTATGTTATTTATTAATCAATTCATTTGAATAATATCCATGCTCAATACAATTATAAAATCTAGGTTAGAAGGGATAGATAGATATACAATATGGGAAAGGCTTGTATAAATCCAGCCAACAGGTTATTCCAAGATGGGTAAGGATCAGTGTCCCTCTTGCTGTCTTGAGGTTTGCCAATGTTACATCCCAATTTTTGACCTAATTTAAAATATAGCCGTTGAGGTTCACGTGAAGTCAGTTGACAGTTAAATTGGTTATAATCCTGTGAAATGATAAGATGGTTAGTTGTTATCATTATTTATCACGAATTCATGAAATTGAATGGGCGGTTAGTTGTTATGATTATTTATAACTTGTTATGATAATATGATTTAATTATAGAGAATTTCCTTGTAGGAAACACGTCGAAGGGGTGGAAGCATTGTCAGAAAAGAATTAGACACTGGAGCATCATCATCACTGGGCAAATGGGTTGAGGACCTAGTGACTTGAAAACAAGATACATTTGTGGACCCACATGAGCTATTTAAATAAATAATTTGAGAAACATAAATAATTGAGTTAAAATATAAATCGTACTTCAAAGGATTTAATATGATCTTTTACGCTAATATTATAATAGATATATCTATATACGTACATATAGATATAAAAATGAAATGGCACCATTATATTATAATAATTTAATAAGTGATGTGGCCCTATTTATATACTTACATGCACATATACAAATATATATTATAATAACATTTGAAAATCTTAATCTTTCCTATTCTTTCCAACTTTCTTTTTTATTTATTTATTCTTTCCTCTCTCTCCATAATTGATTTAATATTTGGAATCCGAATGGTTTTTAAATCCTTTACTGAAGGAAGTCAAGAAGCACGACTAGTCTTTTTAATATTCCCATTTCCTTACCATATTTTTGTTACCATATTTTCTGCCACCATTCCCAAATTCCTTTTGCAATAAGCCGAGTTCCAAAGTTCATAGTAATTTTCATACATCCGCTAGCACCTTGAGATTTCCGAATTAAACCCTGGTCGGTTTGTGGGTTGCAATTGAGCCGAGCAAGACTTTCGGCTAGATTGCCGAGTTCAAAGGGTGCTGGACATAAGCCAAGTTGCTGCAAACTTTATACATATAAGGTCATGAAGTATTCCCTTCGATTTATTCTTTTCTTTGTTTGAATGTAAGTTCCACTGCTGCTGGCTAAGTATACAAGTCCATTTATATCTTAAGATAGTGATCATCATAGGTAGCATGCTGACAGTCTCTTGCGATTTATATGGAATTTCCCTTTTATTTTCTTTATTTCTCTTTGTATCCTGAACCAACATCAAAGAAGTTGAGTGGTGACTTTGATTTAAGAATCTCATAACGTGTAAGAACCATCATGAATAATAATGATATCATTAGCAAAGTTTTATGTTGTCACAAACCATGAGAAGCTATAAGAGTAGTACGCTCATCCAATGCACCTGGGAATCACCGACAATAAAGCCACAATGGTGAAGAGGTGAAAAAGGGGTAGAGAGCTCATAAATTCTAATGCACTTGGGATTCACCGGCTGATAGCCATGAAATGGTGAAGAGGTGGAATAAATCTGCAAGAATGCACAAGAGAAATCAGATATGATTAACTTAATTAATTAAACAATAAGTTCTGCAATCTTTAAGAATATTTTTATCAAATCACAAATTGTGATAAAACATATATGTTATTCATGAATTTGTTGGGAATCAACAGACAGAGCCGATTGCTCTGAGATTCGAGCACCTAGGATTCACCGGCTGTATAGTCATGGGAAAGGGTGAAGAGGTGAGATGGAGTCTGCAATGACTTAGAAAATAAAAGTCAGATATGATACATTAAATCTAGAATAATATCATTTAATAACTCATGCATGAACATGTTTATCCTCCTGTTGTCAAGTAGAATGGTGTGTTTAAATACTAAGATGCTCAGTAGATGACAATGTTCCAAGTCCAATTCTGGGTAGGGAGGGCCTTTTTCGTTAGAGATTGTGTGGGGAATAAGTTAAGGTCCAAGGTTGGGTGGTTAAGCCCCTGACAATGTTTCACCTCTCCCCAAGTTGTCGGACGTACAACAGACAGATAAGCTATACATTCAATTGGTTTTTGGAGATAAGTATTTTACTTTTATGATGTATATGCAAGATGAAGGTATATCATTGTTATAGTTATTTTAGATTTAGTTGCGAGAGAAAGATTTATCTGATCAATCTTTTGTTTATATGAATAATAAATATGAGCATATCTTCTAATCTTATGTTATTGCCACAATTAAGCAATTGGAAGGAAATGAATGATATAGTGGTATTTGAAACCCTAATTGATTTAGTGGTATCTGAAGTCCGAAATGATACAATGATATCTGAAGCCCTAAATGATACAGCAGCATCTGAAGCTCTAATTGATTCAGTGGTATCTGAAGCCCTAAATGATCCAGTGGTAATTGAAGCCTTAAGTGATGCAGTGGTATGTGATGCCCTAAATGATCCAATGGTAATAGATGCCCTAATGGATACAGTGGTATGTGATGCCCTAATTTTATATAGTGGTAATTGTCATTTGATTTCGACATAGTGGTATTGGATGGTAGTTGTTATTTGATATTATTATAGTGGTATTTGTGGACTAGCCTGGGTGGTTGCAGAAGCATCCCTATATTGATTTTAGTCTTGAATTTCGTGGTATGTAGATTTTAATTTCCATAGAAAATTCATTTATGGTATTTCAATTTTTAGCTAAGAAATTTTGTTTAACTAACTTTAATCGTCAATCTCTTTCATATGAACAATACTGATTTAACTGTCTTCCTATGAATGTGAAGTAATAACTGTATTTCTTTGAGTATGCTAGTTGTTAATTAAGACCAGGGTAAAGTGGATGTTACAACCAAGATGGGATCAAGTTGCCTTGAGGTCATACCAAGATGGGATTGTGGGCTTGGATCCATAGAAATCTTGAGGAAGATTGTTGAGTTTGGTGTAGAAGCGACCTATTGCATCTTAGCCTTCCTTCTAGACTAGAGTCATAATAGAATAATATGACCTTTCTAATTCATTTATAGTTTATTACCTACCTAAAAAGGTAGCCTCAAGAGAGAACAAAGGTCTATTTAGGCTAATGCAACCGATCGGTTATTCCAAGATGAGTAGGATCAGCATCCCTATAGCAGCTTTGAGGTTTGACCAAGATGGGTTCATGTTGCCTTGAGGTCATTCCAAGATGGGATTGTGGGCTTGGATCCATAGAAACCTTGAGGAAGACTGTTTAGTTTGGTGCCTAAGCAATCTATTTACATCCCAAGTGTTCTTCTTGACTGAAGAATGATAATAAGTGCAAAACAAAACAAGCATCTCCCTAAGTAAGCCACCTCATGCGGAAGTATGGGATTAGTTTGGAATAAATTATCTTGACTCACATTTTTTTGAAGCTATATATACATGTACTAATGATCACTTTTGGTTGAAGGATTCTATTGAAAAAGTAAATTTTCTTCTTAACTCTAGTGAACTATAAAGCATTAATCAAGAATGCATGTATTAATAATTATGTGTTTACATCATTTCTGCTCCTTGTTTTCATGCATTCATGTGTCTGCTTTGCGTTTTCATGCGTCTTCTTCATGTCTTGATGCATTCATATGTATGCTCAGTGTATGCTTTGTGTTTTCATGCATTATGATGTATATTAAATCTTCGTGCATCCAATTATTTACTCCGTATGATGGTTCTACAAAAAGGGTCATGTATAAATGACTTGCTTGAGGATAAGCAAAATCTAAGAGCGGAGGACTGTGATATGCCCGCCAATATTAGTACCATATAATATAGATAAATTATAGAATAATATAATAATGATTTATTATAATCCTATTATAATATTGCATAATATATTACTTTTGAAATATGAGAATTTAAATATTATTATTAATAATATATAAAGTAAATATACTATGCAATAGTATTAAAATAATATTATTAATATTAATAATAATAAAATATTAATATGAAATATATTTTATATTATTATTAACATAATATATATTATAGGCCAGAGCCTACAACACAACAGTAATTTGTGAGCCTTTTATGTGGGAGGTCTTGGGTTTGAATTCGCTTAACACATAAAAAAATAAATAAATTATAATAAATAACAATAATTAATCTAGGCTTAGACCGTTTACCGATCAAAAGAAAAAAAGAAAAGAAAAAACATAATATATATTATGTTATATGTATAATTAATATAATTGATATAATTAAATCATTAATACAATATAATATTTATGAAAAGACATTACTATTAATAAAAACTATATATACAGAGTTTTAACATTGAGAGTTCATGATTCAGAAATTCAGAAATACGAAGAATTTATGAATTAGGTCTGCAAGTAACTTAATGTGAAATATTTGACTTAAGTCCCAATAGGGGACATTACAAATTTGGATAAATTTCTCCACACCAACCTCTTGGATCATCTGCACCAACTCAATGCACAAGTCTTAGCATTCTGGACTTCGTGTGACGCACGTACAACCTTCAAGAACACCAATGTGTCATTCAAGACCATTAAAGTTTTTACAGGTGTCGTATTCTTGCCATTTGAAAAAATATTGCAGCCATATTTGTGCCACAATGAAATACTTGGAAGTTGGATAAATCCATTTACCAACCTTTCACAGTATGGAGTGTTAGCCACTTTAAATGGTGTATTATGGTAATACCAAAAATATTTGACCCTGCCATTGCAACCTCATGGTTCAAAGCAGTAGCTTCAAGCAAATTTTATGCCCTAAAAAAATGGACAAAGAATGTAGATGGAGAATGAGTAAAAATAATTCCCAGATTATTCAGGGTTGGTCATGGAATTCATCGTTGATGGCACTGCTTTTCCTTGTCATCTCAGTTTTCTTTTAGTCCTAACTGGAAAATAGGGCATTGATTTTTCACCTTTTTTTTCCGGCACTGAAAGTCAAATTGAAATCCCAGCCAGCAATTTGAGTGAGGTGATGGTTTAATCTATTCTTAACTTCTCTCTCACTCAGCCCACAAAATATGTAGGTCACTATGTCTTTGGCCTCACCTGGTATGGCATACTAACATGCATGTCCTTCCCATGATTCTCTTTCATTCCACTTGTTGATTTTATGGACATTAAGAAAATATAAATTTCAGCAGGGTTTTCCTTCATAGGACAACAAATTTAAGAAAAGAAAAGAACAGAAAATAACATTAGAAAAATCACAAAAATCAAACATAACAGTGGTTGGTAAAAAATTAGAGTGTTTTAGCAGCATATTAGCATGGAAAACTTTTATATAGAAGAATTTGAAAAAGTAAATACCTTGTGAGTACACTCAATTTATTGGTTCAATATTCGAACTGGATCACTCAATACTCACTTAGCCCTGCTGAGGTTTCGCAAAAATAAGGAAAACATAAATAAATTGGGTTTTAAAACCCCGTCTTTTTCACACTGCTGAGACTGGATTCAAAATTTGTGTGTCTATGTGTAGGAACTTTTGTGAGTCTGCGGTCTAAATAATGTGTCTGTAGGCTGAACCTGTTAGCCTGTACTTACAAGAATAACTTGCGAGTTTGTCTCAGTTAAGCAAGAATTCACTGAACTTTCTAACCATGCTTCAATCAAAGAAGTCTGAAGAGTAGCTCTTTTTGTGGTCAGTATCTGAATAAGTGCTATAGTAATTAGTTGACATTTTTGAGATCTATTTGATTGCAGGTAGCTAGTGTAACCTTTGACCTATTTATTTTGCTGGCGGTGGCATCATATTTGAGTGTTCTTTTCATTTTCCTGGTTGTTACAACAAGGGTAAGTTTTGAAATTTGACTTTTTCATCTGGCTAATCATGTCTTTTGTGAAGCTTACACCTGTTGATGGATTGCTAAATTTTCCTATTATCTTGGATTCCTGAAACAGGGTTTGGATGATCTGATCAGTATTTTTCGTCGTCCTCCTTCACGTAAGCCAAAGGCAGCATGATATTTCTTGTCCCCGCTACTTACCTTTCTCAGTTGCATAGAAGATTCTTGTTATTTTTCTGCAACGTTTCATAGGGGTAGAGAGCTCAGATTATGGATCTTTGTTTTAGGTCAAAAAGCCATCTTTTGCACTGGCTTTTTCATGTATTTGTCGGTCCATTTTTAACGGCACATAATTGTTAGGTTTATTTCTTATCTGTCCTTTGAAGTTTGTATTAATCTTTCGGTTTTAGTATATTTATTCCCTTTTTGGTAACCATAAGATTTGCAGTTCAAAACTGCAAATTAATTGATTTGCTGTATCATTAATGGGTTAAGAGTGTACCATTTCTCGGATGAAGGACATTCATATTTAAAATTTGAAGGAAGACCAATTTTTTCTCTTTGCATGTTGGAACTAGTAATATTTTTGACATTAAATGTTTGTACCTTCAATCAAATGGAAGATAAATGACAAAGACATAGCTGGCCATGTTATTGCATCATAAATTTAATAATTGAGCAGTTTGCCCATCCGAAGGAAAAATTCAGATTTCTTTTGTTGAAATTGCATGCTTGGTATAGTATTGAGGAGTGGGGAATTCACTTATGTTATTGTGTTGGGAAAATGATGACAGCAGGGTGAAATTGGAAAAAAATTTGTTGTCTGGGCATGTTAATTTTGTTCATGCCCATTCAATAGAATGTATGATCGATAAAACACATGCTAACATATCTGAGCTAAATATATGATCTCTCTCTCAAAGACACTGCTCCTAAAACATCGACTAGGGAACTTTTCATCTTATAAATGCTACAGTACTATTCTCTTTTGGTTAGATATTTTTTTAAACATTTTGCCATATTATATTTTCTTGGCCTTTTGAACCTTGAAAGGGAATGAAATACTTCCAATTTATCTTTTTTTGGAGATATTCTTATTACGAACCCTGAAGGATATTGCAGCACCGAGATTAAATGGCGGAAAACAAGCCAAGTCAGCAAAGGGTCCATTACATGCAAGAATAAAACCATAAAATATACAAATTAAAATTGAGCAGACCTTGTCCAATATGAGGAGGATTATTGTCGTTCAAGACAAGATATTGAGTGGGTTTTTAGACAATTGTTTGCTAGTTAAAATTGTAGTCAATTGATTATAAAGTTGAGAAGTGGTAGTGGAGGGATGGCAAGCAAGGTCACAATGGTTGGAGGTAGGAGGATGTAGAGTGAAATTTCAAGGAGGGAGGATCCTAAGTCAAACCACCAAATGAACTCTTATTGCCACAGCAATATTGCATTGAGATTTTTTTTCTTTGGAATTTGTGTATCTGTTGAAGCTTTGTTTGAGCTCTCTTGTTTGGTATTTCTAAGTGTGCCTTAAAAACTTCTTTTAGCATGGTTACGAGAAGTTGTATTTGTCTACTTTAGTGTCATTTGGGGTGATCTTTATTGTAGAATATTAAGCTTGATTTCAAACTCAAACATACAATTTTACTTTCAAACATAACTTCGTAACACTAATGCTTATAATTGAGTTAGCCATTCTAATGTGTTCCAAAGAATATCCAAATTTCCATTTAATGGAGATTTGAACATGTATTTTTAATGCCTCTTTGCGAATGAATGCACACATTGAGTCCTCCCTAACTATCATCACATCCAAGAAATATGTTATCTTTTGATTCTGAATAAGATCATTTTATTATTATGTTACAACCTTGTGCCAAGTCATAGGATAGTACATGCTGTTGTAGTGGATTTGCCAACAAGATAAATGAGATTTGTTGTTTTGATGACTTGCGAGTTTGTTTTGAGCGTGTCTATATAAAGTGAGCTACTTGGTTTGATAGGCCATAATTATATTCTTTGACATTATTTACTTGAATGTGAGAGTTGCCTCCCCTAAAGATGTTTGAAGATTCAACAATTTTGTATATCAATCCGGTTTTGAAGGAAGCTTTCACTTTATCTCACAATCTTGAGTTACCTTGGGTACCCTGTTGGCAAGTGTTATGTGAGTAGTCAATGTTAAGCGAGTAGTCAGATGGTGTCATTGATGACGACATACCTCTTTTGCATGATCGTTGGGTTAATTAGTTTTTTTGTAACGAGTATGTGAAAAATGCCAAGTCTAGGAAGTATACACATCATATAATTGGATAGTTTTGGTCAAAGATGTTAGTAGAGTTTATTAGATGTGGTTACAATTTTGGAAACATTGTATATGTAGTGTAAATGAGCCATTGATATGGTCGCTTGTGTTAATATGACGAATAACATGTATTTTAGTGATGCGAAGCAAAATAGGTTCAATATGGCATAGTTTTAGGACAATTTATGAGTTTGGGTAATTTGGCTTAACTAATTGAACTGTTTAGTCAATTCAATTGATTAGAAACAAAGGGATGACATCCAGGGACTTGCTCTTGGATAACGTGGTCAAATTTTGTATTTTGATATTTGAATAGACACATTTTGTGAAGGGACAGTATAGCTGACTAAATTAATTGATAAGGGTATGAAGGAAAGATCTTTTGGTATGTGAAGATATGTATGAGCTATATGATGCTATGTGGGAGCCTTGATGTTGCATCAGAACAGATGCGAGCTACAATGGAACTAATCAAACATTGTGATATCATGTATAGTTCATTTTTATACAATACTTTCTTTCTATTTGGACAATGACTTAAGTAGGTGGATGTAACCTTCATTCTCGAGTTGGCACTCTTTCTTTTGTTCTAAACTCCTAATAGGGTTGTAGGCCTCTAACAAGGTCTTGTCTTTTGACACGAGCTATTGTGCTAAATGCTATGTAATGACTCCTAATAGGGTCAAATCTGTTAATAAAGACACTTTCCAATTAGTCCATAATCTTGTGGGTTCAATTCCCACTAAGGCTTACCCTTGGCCATGGTTTCCTCGAGAACAAATCACGGCGTTATGAGTACTTCTTTGATGTATGCTTTACTTATATGCATCGTGGTTTATGTAGCAGTTGAGGATTTGGATAAAACAAATGCATATAAGGAAAGGTTGAAGTTGAAGCTCAAAGATACACAAGATTACATCAACAATCTCATATGAATAGATATATATTTCAAGGGTTGGTTGAGAAAATTAATGAGCGCAAGATGAGATAGAATCAAATTTGATTGGGAAATTTGAGGAGGAAGAAGCACTTCAACATGGATTTGAGATTACTACTCTTCATATTACAAAACAAATTAAAGATGGAAACAAGCAGAAGGAAAGACTTGAAGTAAATCTAAAGTGGAAAGCAAAATGAATGTTGTTATTTAACTACTCAACGCGGACAAGTGAAATTGGAGCTTGAAGATTCAAGATCCATTTATTAGGCTTGAAAAGCATGCTAACATTGTTAAGGGAAAACTTGTGGAAGCAAAGTTACATCTTGAGAAACACTATTCAAGTTGTGACAAGCTTGATGAGTAATTGCAAAGTAGAAACTTAAGGGCGATGTGACTTGACTTGGTTATTGCAATGCTAAAAGTTCTAAGGTAGTCGAGGAAAGACCAATGCAGGATCTTGTTTATACACCTATTCAGAGTGATGAGCTTAAAGAGCAAATCAAGAAGGCTAAAGGTGGATGCTATGCATGCAAAAAGTATGGACACATGAAGAAAGATTGCAAAGGTGATATTGGTACTAAGATTTTTACTAGTTATTATTTCAATTGTTGGCTTTATGGGCATAAGTCACATGAATACAAAGCTAACTGAAATCAAAAGACGAATGAGAGATGCAATCCTCTATCTAACGCTAGAAGAGCTATTGGCAGTAATAACATCATATCTTTTGGAGTTGCATGTTATAAGTGCAACAAGTTTGGACATATTGCAAGAGATTGCAGGTTGCAAGTGAATCAAGGAGGACCAAGGCATGGAAGTTTAGTTGTTGCATATTACAAATGCAATAATCTAGGGCTTACAACTAGATATTGTAAATTTAATGGTTTTGTGAACAATAGAAGAGAACCTACCTAATTTTAGGAGGACTAATTACAATTGAAGAAGGAATGGATCTAACTAGACAAATTATAAGAATAATACATGCGAACCATGATTATTCATGTGGTAAAGAGGAGCCTTTCAATATCACTCTTCTAGGCTAAGCACTAAACCTTCTACATCAACTTGAGCTGATCAAGTGTGGCCTTAGGGGGGCAATTATGCAGGAAATATCTTGGTCCTAAATTAGCAGAGTTAGGAGATGCGAGCATGGATAAAGATCTGTCAAGGTTGGAAGACATGATGTCTTTGCTCGTAACCCTTGATGAATTGATGTGAGACATCACTATGTATTTTCATGTCTTCTATCTCTATAGCAACTTTTCTAGAATGCGATCTAAACACATTAATTGCAGAACAAATTTGGATGATTTTTTGGCTAAGTTTGAATCATTTGTCACCATTTGTGAATCTATAGCCCGAGTAAAGTGCAATAAAGACAATTGAAGCATTTGAGCAAAGGTTTTCAAAGATTTTAAACAAACCCTTATTTGTGAACTCTAGGAAGTCCCACTTCTTTACCTCTATGAGCATCACCTAGATCCAATGAATGCTAAGTGTTCCATTTATTCTCATGAGAGATGGATTCGTGTGAATCACTACTCATGAAACATGGGTCAATGAGTTTGATTAAAAAACTACACAATTGAATCCTAATAGAAAAATCAAAGTTTGACTTGTGGAAATATCCCCTACTGATTAATTGATGAGGTTAACGGATTTCTTATGAATGGTTCATAAGGCACAACATTTGGTGAAGGTTTTGCAAATGGGGTTGCAAGTAGAGTGAGTTTAACAATGAAGGAAACTCTGTAGTTAAGCACGCTCAAGATGGAGTAGTATTGGGACAAGTGACCTTTGGGGAAGTCACATGCTTCACCTCTAATGAGTGCTAAGTGTTCTATTTATTCTCATGAGAGATGGATTCATGTGAACCACTACTCATGAAACATGGGTTGATGCATTTGACTCAAAAACTACACAATCGAATCTTGATAACAATTTCACAACTTGACTTGCTATGGAAATATCTCATACTTACCAAACCCTAATTCAATGACAAAAAGGTATTTGATCTTGTCTCACGAGCTTTATTTTTTAGTTGGTATTGCTTTATGGTATTGAAGAGAGGAATATGTATCACTTTAGAAACACCCCTTTAAGTTCATGAAGGATGATCCTAAGGGTGCATCTTCTCAAACTCCTAACAAAGTATTGCATGTTGAGGATATAAAAGCATATGTACACTACATGTATGAAACACTAGGCAGTGCTGGCATTTAGAGTGATCTTAAGGATGCTTTATATGAGGATAGAACCTTTGAGCTCGAATTCAAACAACTCAAAACTATTAAACATAGTTCAGATTATGGATTTTGAGGAGTTTCAGGAATTGGAATGGATAAAGATTGTTCTCAACAAGATTCATGACCAATTCTTCTAGTTGAGATATCAACCTATCAAGATAAGGAAATAACTCATTCATCTAGTGACTGGTTTTGGTGATACAGGTATATGATACCCACTACAATGAAGTTAATTAAGAAGGAAGTTGAAAAGAACAATGGATCTAAATGTGATAAGAAATCCATGACCCTCATAGATACTAGACAAAAGGATGTGAGGTTAATCTCTAAGATAATGGCCAAGTATTATTCACACAAATTATAAAATGGTTGTGCAGCATAAGCATTTTGATGCCTGTGACAACTATTGAGAAACATCAAAAGAATCAAGTATGATCGATCACAAGTATTTAGGTTTGGATCGCTTATCATCATTTATAGATTCCCTAGAATGCATCCTAGTGCATGGAAGAAAGGTGTTCCTACTACCCTTTAAATCATAAAGTATTTATTGAATTCAAGATAAAACCCAAATAGTTAGTGATTATATTTGGACTATTCAAGGGATTTTAAAGGTAGATGAAACACATGGTACAAATACTTAAAGAAATCATTGAAAAGTATGTAGAGACCATGTTCTTCATGGGGGATGTTGATAGTAATTGGATGGAAGTAGTAGAACCAAGAGCTCATTGGATCTAAACTATGGGATATGAAGCAGATCCTTTTATAGTTGTTCAACATGTTGATGTTGTCCTTGCATATGAGAAAGACCACAATGCAGAGTGATGTGGAACATATGAAGAGAAGTATAGTAAGGTGAGAGACGAATTCACTAGAAAAACAAGAAAGAGGAAAATAGAGAAGTTGGTTGAGAAGATTCTAGAAAAGGAAGGAATCACAAATGAACAAATGAAAACTCTGAGAAAAGAGAGCAAAGTAGAAAAATAGGCTAAGATTGAACCCTCTACCCCCACAAGGCCAGAGGAAGAAGATCAAGTTGATGTGCAACTACTTGAGGTGTTAGATTCACCATTGGAAGTGGTCACAAAGTCTAAAATAACCCTTGCACCTCAGCAAGCTATGAGGAAATCTACAAGAACAACTCTACCTGCTCAGGTAGAGGAAGTAAAAAATACATCAGTGAGGCCTTCTAGGAATCCTAGACCCAAGGCTAAGGCTAAGGGACTTAGTCATAAGAAGACAAGGTGATCGAGAAGTAGAAGCAAGCTAAAAAAAAATTGCAGACTCAAGAGAAGGAAGGTTAGATAAGTAAAATATGGGAGACCTTTATGAAGATCACATAAAGAGTAGAGAAATAATGTCTTATCAATTAGCTAAACAAGTACTATGACATGTATGAGCTCAAGGGTCAAAAGTTATTAGAATATTTTGTTATCTCTTGTTAAATTTCAAGAGAAACCTTATATAGATTCAAGGAAGCACTTGTGATGATCTCTTTGAGATGTTAGATTTAAGGAGACATAGAGCTTTAGAAGAAGATCTAGGGATAAGAGATGGGACTCTACATGATCTTTGCGCTCTAATTACATGTGATGAGATGCATAGGATATTGAATAATGAACAAGATTAAATGATATCCAAGATGAGAATGATAAAGTTAATGGGAGCTATGTATGATGATATTGGTGGGTAAATTGAAAGAGCAATATCTAAAATGTTAATGGATATTGATTATAAGGGTGTACTTGCATCCATACCAAAGCCATAAGGAATTACAATCAGAGAACAAATTGTGACTTCTATAGAGTAGAGTAAGGATGACACTGCTGATGTGAACTAATTTCTTAGTACAATGCAACAACTTGATTTCTTTGTTACTAGTGTACCAATTACCTTAGAACCATCCAATGATGACTAGGAAAAGGGTATTGTCATGGGAAATTTCATTTCCAATGAAGAAATATGAGAGATTATACTTGAGGCCCAATATATGGTTGAGGATGAAGAAGAAGTAGAGCAAGGGAAAGAGAAGAAGTGAGAAAAAGATGATGTTATGATAGAAGTTTAGATAAGAGAGGTGATAAATGAAGGAAAGCTTTCCTTGATCACAATTCATGGGGCAGAGAAGGATAATATTCAACTAGAGCCTTTATAGCCAAAACATGATGAACCTATTAGCAACCCTATTGATAAGGGTGATGCACCCAAGAAGACAAAGAAGATAATTGGGAAAGTGGAAAGACTCCCACTATTGGAAACTATAATTGGAACAATTGTTATGTTGGCTTGATGTCAAAACTTATTGGTAAGATGTTTGCTAATAGTGCAAAGTGCCATATCAATTGATTGATGAAGAGGATTTGAAACTAGAGATAACTAGATGAACTAGTAAAATTGTTGAATAAAGAGGAGTAAGTTTGTTGGAATTACAATGAGCATTTGATTAGTTAGTATTTGACAAGATAATGTGTTGTTTAATCATTATATGAAGTAAGAAGTCAGTTGAGTTGAAGTGTGGAAGAGATGTTTGATGAAAGACAAGAAGTTGAATAAAACACTAAGCTTGACTGAGTACCACTTTTACTAGGTCAATGAAGGACATGAAGTAGAAGATTAAGGAACTTAAAAGATAGTTGAGAAAAATAATATCAAATGAGTGATAGTTATGGATGAGCAAGATGAAGGAAATGTAGTACTGACTGAGTGTTAGTGAAGACCGAGTGTTAGCAAAGACTGAGCAAGCTAGTGTAAGCCAAGTGAGATAGAACACTAGAGATTGAGCTACCTAGTAATGACCAACCAGAAGAACATAGTGACGACTAAGTGTCAACAAAATAAAAATTTGTGAAAGAATCAAGATTTGAGGCCGATATAGTTGAATTCTTGAATTGGTCAAAATGAGTGAAAGATAAGGATTGATGAGCTAGCATATTTAATGCACAAATTGAGTTTGTTAAGCGATCTATGGTGAGGATTCAGAGAGAAGTTGTTAGTTTTCTAGATTGCTGCAAATGTAAAAAGCACCGCCATTTTATTTCTAGTATGTGTTTTCCACTTTGCAACAATCTCTTGTTTATATTGATAATAAAACAAGAGACTGTCTCTTTGTGGGACATGTCTATTCATTAAAATTGGTAACAACATATATATATATATATATATATATATATATATATATATATATATATATATATATATATATATATATATATATATATATATTTTAGTCTAGAAATTTATCCAACTGAAGATACCAAACATTAACACTTCCTCTTAGCTAGGGAGGATAAACACAAGACATATATTAAGAATATCTTTGATAAGAAGATATCCAACATTTAGATATCACATTTCATATCACGAGTATTGGCCTCTCAAAATATCAACGATATTCACCAAGTACTCAAAAGGTTTTGATATCACATCTGATATGAAGAGTATTGGCCTCCCAGAATATCAACATCCGATATTCACCAAGTGCTCAAATAAGGTGTGATATCACATTTGACATCAGAAGTATTGGTCTCCCAGAACATCATATGATGTTCACCAATTACTCAAACTAAGGTTTGATATCAGATATGATATCAAGAGTATTGGCCTCCCATAATATCAAAGATATTCAGCAAGTACTTTTTGAGTAATGGCCTTCCAAAATGTTGAGATGCAAGACATTCACCATATACTCATTGTTTGATCTCATAATACAAGTTATTGTAAGATCATCACCTTACAACAACTTATCCAAATACAAGTGATGATCATTTGGAAGTTGTCACTTCCTCATGATATACACAGGGGTAGGCCCATCAAAATCACATAGTCATAAGGTATATTCATGAATCACAGTCCTCTTGACTCCTATAACTTATTGATCACATGAGAATCCATCACAATGTGGTTTACTCTCTTTGTATCAATATGATCAAGATCAATGAAGGTTGACTGAATCAAATCCTCTATCTCACTCCCTCTCTTTCAAGGTTTCCTTTAATAACATGTTAGGCTCCCTTTGAATCTCAATCTTCCTTTCCCTAATATAACATTCTCAAAGAAGAAGATCAAGGCACATAATTCTTATTGTTTGTATAGAATTTCAAACTAGAGGTTCACGATAGAAATTAGTAATGACATTATTACTTTCAATATAACTTATCATTATCTCCTTATAAGTTATACTTAATATCCTTTAGAGTAGTATCTCTAGAAATGCAAAACATAATATTTCATTTATATTGAAATAAAATTATAAAAATAAAATAATGAATATGTACAGTATACTTACCTTATCCTACAAGAATTATGTTTGTAATATTTCAAAGGTGCAATTTACTTTTCAAGGATTTGCGTTCCAATGGATCTGCACTATATTGGTTACAAGTGATGATATTCCATCACGTTGCATTTAATAAAAGGTGGGGTCATTCCCTCTACATCTACCATCGCGTACACTTATGTTTGAAAGGGAATTAAGTTTTATCCCAGTCATACTTAATGCTAGTTTTACGACATTGCATACTTTAATTTGGGGTGTACTGTACACAATATCCATTGATCCTTATTTACATGGGAGGCTTTTCAAAATCACTACTCTTTACATATTCCTTTCACCATGGTTCATTGATCTGACTGCCATGTATTTAGAGATTCTATATATTTGACTACAAACGACAATGTAAGTCGATACCATTCATTAATTTATCTGCCACCAACTTCCAAAAATGAGTATTTGATATGTGATGGGTAGTTACAATATAATACACCATATCTAATTCATAACCTTCATGTCATATCCCCTGCTCATCTTTCTTAATTGTTTCCCTTTCTTTGATTTAGAAACATAGATCAACTGATCAGGATATTCTCTTTAATTAAATTGGCTATTGACCAATGGTTTATTGCTCTCCTTTAGATTGCACGCCTATTGATTCAAATTATTTGATTATTAGAGCGACTTCCTTAAATTGAACCCATGAGGAGATATAGCCAACATTGATAGTAATCAACATATCACAAGCTCAATTTGTGGTGTTTTATATGCACAAAAACATTATGAACTCACGTTGTGTTTGACTATTTGTTGTTTCCTTCTTTTTGATTAACATATTCTTCACATTTTAATTGTTGGCATATATACAAATTATTACTCAGGTCACCACCAATGAAGACTAAGTATATGTAAAATTTTATTGACAATCCACAAATCCTTGTGTCATTTTTCAGACTATGATCACTAGAGGATATGTCTTTCCCTCTTTGTGATGTTATCATACTTGGACTACAAGATTTATCAAGCCTAGTGAAGTTGCCATACATGATTCAAATCTAAAGGTGGTAAGGGAAGTAGTGGCAACATCTAGTCTCTAAAAGTTTCGTACTCATCCTTTAGGTTATGTGATGAATTACAAGGTTACTCTTTTAAAAAGTTGCTCTTCTTGTGTTGTGTTATGGTTTCACAAAAGAGAAATGGGGACCCCCTAGTATTTTTTTGTTTTCCCAGACCCCTAGTTCGAGGCCTGATTCATTTTGGAACTCCACTTTGAGTCAGGGTCCAACCCTTGTGCTCAGATTGAGAAAACCTAGGTGTTAGAACTAGGGAATTTGAGAAGAAAAGGTGAATTTTGTGCTAAGTGTGCATTAGTGTACCTAGCGTATGTGCACACCTCCATAGGTGCACATCTATCTCCCTTTGGAGATACGCACCTGCACACCTCCAAAGGGTGTGCATTGCCCCAGGCTTATAAAAGCTCGAGACCCCCCTCCCCTTTTCTCATTATTTTCCTCAACGCCTCTAGAACCACACATCCAGACTTATTGAGGTGTGCTCCAAACCTGCATACAACACAAAAGACATAAGTCATTAAAGGTACGCACATGAACACCTATTCAAGGTGCACATGTGCACACCTTTGCTCACACCTAAAACCTAAAAAACCTAAAAATAACCTAATGCAACCCTAGGAAGGTGCACACCTTGCTACACAAACAATGAACACAAAGATAATGGTGTGCAAATGCACACCTTGTCAAGGTGCCCATTTGTGCACCATTTTTGTATCCTAAGCAAAACATTAAGGGTGCTCACATGTGCACCCCATCAAGTTGCGCATGTGCACACCATTAGCACAATATAAGGAAAAATAAGAAAAGCACCACCCCATATTGCACAAGCAAATGTTTGTGCGCAGTAGCGCACATGTGCATGTACGCACCACATCAGGGTGCACACTGGTGCAGGTGTGCAACTGGGCACAAAATGACTATAAGTGGTCATAAAGTGCACCTAGCACACCTTTCAAGGTGTTGAAGGTGTGCTAAATTATATTTTAGGGTTTAAAGGGGGATTGAGTTGGTTTTCTACCGTTTTGGTGTTTTGGGTTTAATTTTTTTTGGCAATTAGGGTTTGTTTAGGGTTTAATTTTCACTTCTTCGAACTAATGATATTTTGTTTTGTGCAGATAAAATGACTTCCTCATCATCCTTAGTTTTTGAAAATATTGCTCCGAAACTTGTTGTCTTCAAGTTTCAAGGTGCACCAAAGAAATCACGTTTTTAGGATAATCATTTGGAGATCAGAGATACTGAGTTGGGACACATAGACTGGAAAACATTCCTTATACTTTGCAATAATCCTAAAGAGAGGTCCCCAATGGTGTCGACACTTATTAGATTAGGGTTGGTGAATGCTGCATCACATCCCACATCCGTGTAGTCTTTTGAGCTCATTATGACTCTGGTTGAGAACTATGTGTCCAAAGAAAGAGTTGTCAAAAGTGTCATAGGGGAGATAGTCCTGGACCTTAGACCTAGGAATATTGAGAAAGTATTCCATCTCCCTAGAGCTGATCAGTATGTGAAAATAACTTATCATCAAGTAGAAAGATGGTATAGAGAGAATGATAAGAAGGGCACAAAGATCATACAATCATCATTTTTGATTGATAGAACACGAATGAGACACAGAGCTGTAAAGGTAGACATGACTAGGGGATATATGAAGGATGACATCAGATATGCCATTGTACTTTTGAGCAAAATTGTCATGCCCAAGATTCTAGGGTAAAACACAACTAACAATTTTTTTTTTTGAAGATATAGCTTAGAAATTTCCATAAGGAAGTATACATTATCAACTAGGTCATCAAATGATTAGGAGTTCAGAATACCTAACTAAGCTTATGAGGTTTGCAACATTCTTTTAAACCTTAACCGAAAAGATCTTAAATAGGTTAGTGAAAGATTCTACTCCAATTGACTAGGGATTAGTGGATAAAACCACAAGAAGAACTCAATTCTTGCAAGTTTTTCAATGTTAATTTATATGTTAGGGATTAATAAATGTCATGTCAGGGCATTTGACTCGGCATGAACTAGAATTCTACACCTAGGGTAGGGTTACCATGGATTATATCCTTGTCATAAGTGTGTAGGTAGCCATACTATACACCATGAGTGACGTAATTAATTCACCGAACCAAGATAATGATCTTGAGTAGCTTACCTTCCCTCAAGTTATGAAGTAGTTGATGTAGTTACTAACATTTCTAACTTCCAAGATGTTGTGCCTACTTACAATACTAAGGTCTTATCTTATTCATCAAACCCATTCTAGAACCACTTGTTTCTAGTTAAAGTAGTATGTTGAATGATATCTAGTTAACATACTACAAGTTATAGCTAATAATTACCCATTTATAAATCAACAACTAATATATATATACCTATATGTAATAAAAATCTAAATTAAAACTATACTAACTAAAATTCTCAATCTAATTACCATCATCGACTAATAACTTTACTATCATAAACTATGTCACTATTAACAATAGATCACTAGCATTATATAATAATATTATGTTTATAGGGTACTCATTTAATATATATATTTTCTTTATTTCATTCCTATAATAATGTTTGTTTCATTCTATGCTTTACCATAAATTATAGAATGATTAAATTGCATAGAGTTAATATGTATTTCATAATATATTTATATAATAACAACACATTATAATTGTGTTAATACAAATAATTACTAACCCATAGTTATGCCAATTACACAAACTACTAATTCTAAAATTTACAAACTGACAATGATTACAAGTTAAAAAAATTCTATTAATAACCAACTATTTTTCTCTCCTTAAACCTATTTATTACTCACGAGTAATCGATCAACTTGTTACCAACCATAATTTTTTTATTCAATTATTTTATACTAACCTATCCTAAAAACTATATACCATCTGTAATTCTAATCCATAAGAAAATAGTAAACTAACCTAAATTCTAATCACTAACTATCCTTTATTCTAAATTTAATTAATTAATTAATATTACTAATGAAATCCTATTAACTAATTCTATTTATACTAATTTACCTATTGTAATCTCCTAACTCCCCACATGATCCTTAACTTCTTACAAATCCCATGGACTCCCAATACATACATTATCCTAACCCTACTCACTTGTTCCATTTGTCTCTACTCCACCTCATAGCCAACCCCACTAAGGCCCATCCCCATGTAGCCTTCCCTAGACTTCTTAGCGCTAAAGCTCATGCACTATTCCTAACATTTCTAACCCTTACCTACCCACCACTAAACCCCTAAGTACATCGTCCTTAGTGGTGGCGACCTTTCCAAAGGACATGGGTGGTGGTTTTACATGGCATGTGATGTGGTTGGGAGTCATGACCTCGGGTACAGGAGAGTGGTCACCATCCCAAGGGATCGCCTCCTCGCTAGGCGCGCGCACACACACACACACAAAGTTTCCTTTTCCAAAGTTATGGCATCAATAGTATAGGTTTAGTGTAAAAGTTTTATTTGAGGTACCATATTATTATTAGTTCCTACCAAAGGCAGGATACTATTGCTTTCATTAAATTTAATTTTTCAATTCAATAGACCAATCAACTCATAGAATTCAAAAGATTAAAAGAAACATCAAATGTTTTTATCTTTTTGTAATTTTTCATTATTTAATAAATCACATTTTTCATTCATTCTATTGGACCATACTATTTTTGGTAGGGAGAAAATTCAATTTTCTTCAAAAAAAAGATAAATATTTTCTAACAACTCTATCATGCATTAAAGAATACATTATTACAACTTTATCTTTTCCATATTTGTGACAAGTTGATTAGATTTTTCAAAAAGGTAATATTTTTATCTTCCACTTGTTGGACAAAAATAATGTCTAATCAATATTATCACAATCTATTCTTCTTACCAACTTCAAATATAGAGTTAAATATTTTATATTTCTTATTTTAAATATATTTATAAGTTTTACATTGATGTTTATTTTTAACAATTATAAAATGCTATTTCTTTAAGTTTACACTATATTTTACTAGCTACTATTTTACAATCTTGCTGTAGTTTTTTTTATACCATTTAACAATCTTGCTCTAGTTTTTTTATACCATTTTACAAATTGTAAAACTAATACTACCCCTCAAACTTACTAGATCTTTTGATAGTTTGAATTAAGTAATCAAAATTTTAAAATTAAATATTTCAACTTTTAATTAATATAATTTTTATTGCTATTTATATATTTCTTAAAATAATATAATTATTAATATTTTAAAAATTTCCTTCAACTCTCTCTATCATTCTACCTTTACTTGTCCTTATAATAACATATCACTCTCTCTTTTAGCTCTCTCTTCATATCCTTCCTTCACATCATTCCTTTCTATCTATAAATCTCTATTTTCCTTATTTTCCAATTATTGGCAGGAACTTTGACGCATTGTGTCTCTTGTTATTATTATTATTATTTAGGTCTAAAAGTGACATCTACTCAAGTCTTGATTATGGGGCATTTATGAAGTGGCTTTCTTCTTCCTTTTTTTTGGACTTAGCAATGTTATTGTTAATAGGTGATAGGACTATTATTATTTTGTGGACTTATTTAGTAGATTTACATGCTAAAGAATATACCTTTATGATTATTATATTGGACTATAATTGGGAGGAGACTTAATTCTCTCTCCCATACCAATTCAGAGAGTAAAAGTGTATCTAGAGGAGGGTTTTTCAGTATGAGTTTTATGCATTTCTCTCCCTTTGCATGTTAGGAGGTCATGACTATGGGTTGCCAGTGGTCTAATTTGACTTCCCTATTTCTTTTAATTGCAAGTTGATATTATTATTGCATCTATCTCATCTAAGGATCTATTGGTACTTGAAAATTCAAGGTTTAATACAATAATTAACATTGCACAAGATCTCATATATATATATATATATATATTAGTCTCACCTATGGGATTGCTTATTTCTTGAAACATATTAAACCAATCTCCGTGCATACATATGAACTATTAAAATATAACATGTAATCTTACTATGCTATCATTTAAGTTTTGAATCAAGTCAGCTATTGCAATAAAAATCTTCCACACAAGCAACAATGAAATATTTCTACTGTTTGATTTATAGGTCAACATAAGAAGAAATGACTCATTTAAATAACTTCTTTATGGAGTTCATAATAATAGTTAATCCTTTTCATGAAACTCTTTTTACCTCATTTACAATCCACTATGATAGATCTATTTCCCATATTTATGCATCCAAATACAAAACATTAAATCCTACCATGCTAATGATAATAACCAAATATTTCATAAATCTTTATTTGCAATAATGTACATGACATGATGATCTTTCTTTCAAAATACAATACACAAAACAACAACCGGGGCTTGGTTATCACAACTCAATACATAATGGCTTGAAGGAAGAATGCTCCTTCCAAAAACACAACATATTGTTACATCTTTTTCTCCACCGATGCAAGGAAAAATCCCTAACTTTTTCATGGATCGAAGAGCATGAAATCTGCACAAGAACCATGGAGTCTCACCTCCCATCCTAGGCTTCTAAGAAGCCACCCACCGAGTTGGGGAAAAATGGCCCAAATGAGGTTACACTCAAACATGTCACAATGCAAGAAATCACAATATCACAGTACATTTACAATCCCTCCTAGGTTTAACACAATGATTCACCATTGGAATCATGAAATAATGGGTGAAGGTGGGCTCTCCAAAGAGGAGAATTCCATATCCATATACACATATACATTTGAAATTGCATAATGCCTCTTCAGTGCTATCAAAATACATCCTTCGCATCACATAAATACACTTATACCTCCCATAATACAAATGCCTCTTCAAGGCTATCAAAATACATCCTCCTCATCACATCAATACACTTATACCTCACATACTAACAAACAAGACATATGGTTTCAATGGAGCCCATACTCCATGAACGACAAAACCTTCTCCAAGAGGAAAATCTCTCAACTTCAATGTTGAGCCCAACTAACCCCTTTACCCAATGTTCTTTTCCCTCCCAAGGGTGAGTGGAGCTTTCACACTCATTAACTTTCATACATACAAAAACAAAGAAAAAATTCAAAATAATTCCATCACAACAATAACACATAACAATGCACTCAACACCACACACATTACATGTTTCCACCATTATATGAACAAGAATTCAACACCATTAAGAAAGTTCAATGAAGGCCATGACAAGGGTACCAACCTTGATTCAAGCTAAAGGAAAAGGATAGCTGATGAAGAGCTCCCTTCTCCTTAGTCTTTCTCTTTCGAAAACCTTAGTTGTCTCTAAACTTAGAGAGTGGGTGAACACCCTACTAGTTTGCCACCAATCCTCCAAAAAGACTTTCTACTATCCCATTTTTGGTAGAAACATCCAACCCACTATTTCTTACATTGTTGTCCCTTATAAAAAGAAACTTTGACCAAGTGGAAGTGTGAGGGTACACTCATGGGAAAACCCAAAATTTCAAATTGGTGGAAGAATGCACTGGTTAAGGGGTCCCCTAGGCCAGTTAAGCACTAAAATGGTCAAATTTAGGCCCTTAACATGTTACGCTAACATATGGGTGGCTTATTTTCACAAAAATGACTCTTTAGGACCACGTATTGACCCTCTAAAATCCTTGTCAAGTTTGAATTCGAATTTCCCTTGAGGGTGAGCCATCCTATCCTTTCTCCAAGTGGATTTACTTAATCTTTTTAAAGGAAATTAGTTTAAGGTTAAGTGCTACCATGACCAACAACCCTTGGTGACATGTCATTAACACACAAAGAATTGCAAGTGTCAAGTGACACATTTAAAACACATTACACATCACCATGACATGTCCCTAATGTATTTATGAGATTAAATTTACCAAGCACATTCAAGATTACATTTACAAAATAAACACATCACAATGAGGCTTTTGAATTTTGCAAAGATATGCCTTGGCTAAACTGTGTCCACATAAGTTTAGACCTTGTTTCCCTAATTAAATTCCATGGTTCAATTGCCTGCACACTAAACTCGAGCATCAATAGTCCAATGAAGATTATATAAAAATACAAGTATATAGGTGCATGACAATTTTAATATAGAATGATTCACATAAATTAACATATTCAATTTTTTTAAAATAATTAATTTTCTTTTTCTATTCATTTTCATATTAATAGAATTCAAAACATGAAGATATCAAAGTCTGCATATCAACATTAAACTTTCCCTAACATGATCAAATTTATATCCTAAATCACATCATAATCCATTTTCTATCATGGTGATGAAGTATTGAATCCATAGCTTTTAAATCACCATGCCTATGAATTAGGTCATAGTACGTATCATAAGTAAAATCCACTCAAATGTAAACATCCCAACTAGTATCTTTCTTTCAATGAAGCATGATGAGATTTCTAACAGTATCCTGATATCATCATGAGATAACACATCATAAGGCATATATGTCTTTAAATCACTGATGTTAGGTAATCGGGATGCTTTCATAATCTTGTCTACATAGGCTCAAAACCAGTTATTAGATAAATACATTATAGCTTGTTAGTGAATATATTATATCCTTATCCTAATTATCATCCATTGTAACATATCCACCTAATACTACTTGCACAATAATTGGCTTATTATATTTATATCATAGAAAGTTCTACCAAGTAAGCCCTTATCCAAATTGATAACAATTTTTGTCTATAATTATTAGTAGTACTCACCAGAGTGGGTATTGATTATCTTTTCAAAATGGCCACCTAAGTCAATTATCCTAATAAATCATAACATACCATGAACCCATCGGCATAGTTTCTAAGTTATGAAATATCAAACCTTTATTCCATAGGGTCTTAGCTTATCAACCTAATCTAATTTTGAATAGGATACTTGGTACAACCATAACTAAAATATATATCATTCTCAATAAGATCTTAGGTTTATTATTTATAAGGAAACACCAATCATGACATATTAAGATCCTAAAACCTTCTTACCATCATTCTATCATAAGGTGTATGGTAACATTATATAATTCACATTCTATACAAAAGAGACATAAACATGACATCTTATCTCCATACTCTTCCTAGCCCTAATCATATTTTTTTAATTAAGATTTATAATAGGGTACTAGGGAAGGGACCTTGCAAGAATTATGGGTCTATTGGTAGCTGGGCATCTTCACATCTGGATGGTTCATTTCATAGAGACCATCAGAACAACCAAAATGCCAATTGATTGGGCCACAATACTAAGTTAAAACTTAGATGAAAAACTAGTAGGAGTTAAAGCCGATCCCAATTTCTACATGACATAATATTTGGTATACTTATTGGTAGCAAGGACAATTGACTATCTAGGACTATACAAGAAAGGAAACATACAAGATGACAATGCTTGGCCCTATGCCATATATCCCCAAGTGGTGAAGAAAAAGCTCTCATATCAGAGTAAGGAATACCAAATAGTGAATGATTATTTCATATTTGCAATCATTCAATTCATAGAGGATGATTATGCTAAGAGGATGTCAACATAGGAAACAACAAGGATCAGAGAGATTGACGCCTATTACATCCAGTTTAAAACATTCACTTACCTAAGGGTAGCTAGTAAGACTATGAATCCTAAGAAACTCCCAACATATCTATTGTATAAGATCATCTTATTGGAGATTGCAAGACAACTCACATCTGCATATGATAAAGTGAGAAAATAACATAAGAAGACATGGGTATGGTCTATTACTATAGGTGCATTTGAGGTAAAGTAGAAGCAAGATATTATGACCTTTGACTTGGAGTGGGATCAATATCCCTTGGAAGATTACAAATCCCCCGCCCTTATTTTTATAATATTGGTAGAGTTCAACATTTGGTAGGGAAGCAATTTGTGCATGAAGATGCCATTGAAGATCATTGGATAAACGCAATAGATGACTACGATATCCGAATAAGGGATTCTTGTAGAATGACTCTATATCTGGCAGGAAGTTCTTTAAAGATAAAGTTCCTTCTCAAGGCTATTTAAAAAGACACTCAAGATGTCTTGGATCCCTTTTATAACAAAGGAAAGATATATGATAGGCCGATTATCGATATAGAGATTGATAGGGATGAGAATGCAAATATTAACCATAGGGGTAAGCAGATAATTTAGTTGACAAAGGAATGGATCAAGAAGCCTTTTAACTTTGACCCTGCTCCAAAAACTATTACCTTTAAAGCCACAACATGCCTAGTTAAAGGTAAAGGTACAAAAATTATAGTACCAACATTCCCTGCTTAATCTACAATTAGGCCGAAAACCATATATCAACATGACATGGATGTTGGATACTTTAGACATATAAAGGAAAGAATAAGAGGAAAAAATATTCCCCAAAGCAAGCTAAGCCCGAAGTTGAAGAGCATCAAGATGAAAAGGTGGCTCAAGCCCAAGATACTGCACAAGTGCCCCCGCAGGAACATGAACAGTAGTAGGAAGCACAAGAGGTTTCACCACCTACACAAGAGGAAGAGGCTACTCCTTCAGCTACTAAGAAGACTAAGGTTGGGCCTACTATGGAAAGAACATGAATGGGGAGATTACAAAAGAAATTTATTCCTATTCCTTCAGTTTCTGAATCTATCCCTAAGGCAGACGATGAAGAAGATGAAGAAGATAATCTCCCCTTGATTTAGAGGACTCATTTAGCCAGGGCTACTCTAGAAGAAAGAAGAAGAAGCTCAACCATAATACCACTATCCATTCCTAAGGAACCTATTTAGGTTACCAATTTTGAAGATGAGTAACTGTAGTGGATTGATGCTCAGGAAGGGCAAGAGACAAATATTTTTAACATTTCTAATTTCAAATTTATGCCCATGGGAACTGAAATGGTGGGTGACAAAATATGAGATATACTCATGAACCAACCTTTGGGAGAGGATTGGAACCAAGTGCCACCTCTACCACAAGGATCTTTGGGTACATCACCACCATCATTTCAAGACTTTTCTTTCTTGGATAAAGGTTTAGTCACTCCACTTGCTCCTATCATTCAAGAACAAGAATAAGCAGTACATCAAGAAGAGCCAGAACAAAGGCCAACTGATGAAGCATCAGAGGAGGGCTAGATACTTGAAGAACCTCAGTAAACTTCTCAGCATATAGAGGCAAGGACTTTGGATACAACAGATATAGGGACTCCCAATGAAGATCTCTCTTAGAAGGAGAAGACTCTGGAAAGGGGTGATAAGGGTAAAGGGCCAACAATTCAAACCTCCTCTTCAAACAAATACATGTCTCCCATGGGCACTACACCAATATGGCTAAAGAGGGAGGTTATGATTTGGAAAAAGTGGCAATTGGGTATGATTCTTGAGGAGAGTATGGATGAGCTAGTAAAAGTAATCAAGAAGCCTGAGCCACCTATAGGTGAACCACAACAATTGGCCTTTGGATAAAGACCAGGACTCACTTGCCCATATAGCCATCCCTTCTCCACATGTTGATACCAAATATTTGACTCCTAATTACTATCAGATTAAAGAAGTCAAATTAGGAAAGCCCATGGTATACACAACAAAAGTAATGATCACTACGGGCGTCAAGGATGTGTTTAGGTAGTTAGATGGAAATGAGTCTAATTTGGTGATGCTATGCAAACAAAATGAGCTTCTAAGAGGCTATCTACATGAAATTGTAGGCCCTTTGGACCAAGATCACCTAGAACTTACTCTCTTTGCAGCCTTGGAGAAGAAAGATAAAATGAATGTATAAGTTGATTCATTTTTAGGAGCATGTCAGCAATAGTGTGATAGTTTTGATAAAAAAGGTGTACATATAATACATGGTAATTTGAACCTGTTACATTACATTTAGTCTAGTGTGGAGAAGCTAGTATGTATAGTGTACTAGGATTTTGGTTTGATGGATGAAGTGCAAACTTGGGCTAAGGACCTCAAAGTTTTGACAACAAAAAAGGGTCAAAGATATCGCACTCTCATAGATGTATATACAATAAAAGCGTGGGATAAATTGGAAGATTGGATTGAGAAGATAGATGCAAGAAATAAGGTCATGGAAGGACTTCATGAAGATATTTAAAAGTTAAAAGACCAGACTCAAGAGACAATTTTGGAAGTAGAGAGGTATTATGATGCTATTGCCCTTGAGAATTTTGAAGATGAGTTAAAAATAAAGCTCAAGTTTGTGCAATCAGTGGTCAATTTTTTTTGAAGAACTTCCAAGGATGCTTCATCTGGTGAAGATATTAGGCAAGAATTTAAGATTGAAGAGGTATTGTTAGAACTGGACACTAGACTTGACAATTTTGTAGAGATTTGAATGGATGTCAGTAATTATTGGCAAATAGTCAAGCATAAATATGAGGCTTTAGGTTTTTTAGATGCTATCCAAGTGATAGAGATTATAGAGAAATTCAAGAGAAAACATCAAGACATAGCTTTGGCACAAAGGGGAAGAAAACCCAAAAGCTAGAATTTTAGTTTTGACACTTGGGGAAAATTTTGGATTTTCTGAACCTGCCACTAAGTTGCGCAAGGTGCACAAAATGTTCTAGTCCAAAGGTGCATCGACAATTTTGAAGAAGTGAAAGTGCATCAATAGGTAATTGTCAATTACTAATTTAGAGCTTTCCATACACTAGAAACACATTTTGACAACAGTTCAACTCCTAGAGACATGTAGAGAAGGCCAAGATTTCATTTTTAGAGCTTCTAGTACTCTCAGATCCTCTTATAGATTCCTTCTTCTTATCTACTTCCTTTGTCATTATTTTTAAGTCATATAAAGGCTCATGCACTGATTAATTGATATAGACAAAGGTGGAGTCCTACTTAACTCTATTAGGAGAGTTAGTTTGTATATAATTAGATTTTTTTGATTAGTTTAGAAGCATATGTTTGCATTAAGAGATCTCTCACTCTCAACACAAATTGAGGAGATAATTTCTTATAAATTTAGGAATGTAACATGTATTCCAGACCATTATTTGCATACAATAATATATGCTATTGGTGCTTATTGTCACAAAAGCTTGTACCCTTGTCCAAATTTTTTACCTAAGGACAACCTTGTGAAACATGGAAATAACCTCCAAGCTGTGCGACTTGAATTATGAGGTTGAGTCTCTAGAGAAGGTTGACTTCCTTTGCTATCAAGATGGACCAAAACTACACTTGGAGAGGAAAAGGGAGAAGGATGCATAAAAGAAACTACCTAATCTATTCCAAGGAGGTGATATACTGAAATAGAGTGTTCAATCCTACCTTTACCCATACATGCACAGTTAACTATTATGACACCAAAAGATATACAAATTTAGACTTGATTAACCTATCAATCACATGCAGATCAGACAATCAAATGAGTGACACAAGGAAAAGAGTTTCACTATATATCATTCATAGGGAAAAGAGATACAATCATGTAAACTATAGATATCCATAATACATTGAAGAGAGGCAAATAGATCTTGCACATTACATCAATGACTGAAAGAGATAAGGTAGAATATCATGAATAGCTAAGAGACAAAGAGAATTTACAATGTGCATGCAAAACATGCCAAGGAAAATGGAGAAGAATAGATAGAACTAGAAGGGTTACCAAATGTGCTTTTATAGCTTAAGCATAACTAAGATATTTTTGACAGAGAGTTACTTCACAACCACTACATCCAACCACTATGGAAAATCTAAAAAATATCTAATATCATACAAAACTGGATGCTAGAAAATCACTTATCCACCATATGTAGCTCTGAAAGGTCAAGAATGGTGGCCATTAACTTCTGGCTGAGGAGATGGATCAATAGGTGGTGATGGAGTGTTCTTTTGCATTTACCAGACCTAGAGAAAAATTAAAGAGGTTGTAGGAGATCAAAAAGATTGGATCAATCATCAAAGAGCTGCTTCCTCTATTGTAAGTATGCCAAATCAATAGTATAATCAGTCAACTAGAGTCAACCTTCAGGCCTTACCATGTAGACCAATCATTCTTTATCATTCTGCCACTTTGCTACCATTCAACTTTATGTTTCTCATTTGACCTCTCATGCTTGTAGATTTGCCACCACCTTTCTTTATTAATAGTCATTGCTTGTGAAAACATGACCAACTATCTATCACTAGTTTGTAGCCTACCCTTTCCACCTCTCATTAACTGCTGCGCATTCATGCCGTTGTCATCTTAACTTGATTCAACCTCTTAACCTTGTGACTTAATAAAAAAATGGAAATCACTTGATCACAGCTCTAACTGTAGTTCCTTCTTAACATGTTGCGATAGTGAACTGGCCATAGACTTGAAAGATCTAATGGTGCGAAATGCATCTCTAAAACACTGAAGGTTTTTTCCTTGCTGCATTATCACAACTTAAACCATGGTTTGTCAAACTAAACTTGCGATTAAGTGAAAATAATGTAGTCACCCTGTTGGGACCCTAACCTTGGTTAAGCCAACTAACTCTATGATGATGTGAACACAATGCAATCGTGCCTTCGCCACTTAAACTCTAGTTAGCATTTTCTCTACCATAATCGTGCAAATCAAAGGGTGATCACACGATCACAACTTAAAATGTTTCAAAGGCATAACATGAAATAAGCTGTCGAACTTGGGATAAAAGATATAGCTAAGGTTTAAATAAATAATTATGTAACATTTGATCATTTGAATATTCAAAAATGTATGACCATTGGACATGTTTGGCAGGAAAACTCAAATTTTGGTGGGCAGACAAATATGGCTAACAATTTGGAGACTTAGAGGGGATGCAAGCTAGCTATGCATGGACCAGTAGCTTGCACAATAATTGGGAAATAGAGTCATAGAAACCACAAGAAATATGCCTAGTAAAACCTTAAGACTGCTCTATACAACTGCAAAATAGGAACCAAATTCTCTGCAACAAAACATGTGCTCGTGCACTTCTTGGAAAACATGAAAGAATAAGAAGAAAACTAACTAAATATATACATGAAACATTTATTTCTATCAAAAATAGGGCTTGAGGTATATTCCATTGACTGGAATAAGAAATATTTCACCATTAGGCTTGCTCAATTGGAAAACATTATCTATTAGAAACAATAGTCCACCAAGATAATTGAGAGTGGGGGGGAGGGGGGTGGTTGAATTAGTTATCCAACAATTAAACCATTTATCTTCTTCAAACAAACTTAACCATTCAACCAAAGTAAATAGCAACCATAAAAAGATGCACATAAACTATTACACCATATATGTTGACTAGGGAAACCCTTGATTAGAGGGAAAACCTTGGTGGAAATGATGCCCACAAGATGATGTACTAATATAAGTATTCCTTGTTAGAGGATGGACCTTGTTAGGAGTCTATTACAAAATTTAGTACAATGAGTCCCTGTCAAGAGACTTTGAATCCATGTTTGGAGATTCCAACCTATTAAGAGTTGTGGTACAATGTATGGAAGAAGAGCCCACTGCCCAAACATGCAATTTCAACTACAAGAAGAGCTCACTACTCAAACAAGTAATTTACTATTATTTCCTTTTTTCCTTGTTCTTTCCCTTGTCCTGTCAACTAGACCAATCACTATTAGACCTTTTAGACTAGGTCATAAACCTTGGATCCAAATACCAAACCTTGGATCCAAATACTAGACCTCGAATTAATCAGCAAAGCCTCGGCAATGAAGTTTCCTTCACTTCTATACTATTTTTCTTAACTTCACATTCCACACTCTCTTTTGCATTATGAACATTCACACTTCACATATATCCATGCCATGATAAAGGAAAATATCCTTCCTTTATATCAAGTCCATTAAAAAATTCCTTGAGTTGGCTATTTGTCATTCTCAATCAATTATTGTAGGACCACATTAAGAACATGTTACACTTAGTGATAACACAAATCTTCCACCTTGCAATTTGAATAAATTTCTGTACACATAATATTATGATGAGTGAGCTTATCCACATCATACTCAACATGTCTTCTCCATGTCCTCAACCTCGATCCTCAAGAAATCATTTCTGCTAACAGATATAACAAGTTTACGAGAACATGCCTCTGTAAACTTTATCTTAGAATAATTATCACCAAAACTTACATAACTTCTTCTAGACTTATCCTTTCTGCTTCCAATGTTAACTATATATGCCAGATACTTAGATGTATCTCCCATAACCTTGGGTGGTTATCATGCTCAATTAGCCATCTATATCAACTTGATCTTTCTGTTGTTCTTCTGTTAGATACCACAAAAGACATCAAACATGCTATGTTGACTTCAATGACAAACTCAGTCATGAATGTAACATATCATAATGAAAAAAATCTTCCAACATTATCCTACTTGCAACTAATAATCACATAAGGACCACCCCATAGCACATCAAATTTTGAGTGCCTTCCTAGTTTTTCTCTATCTACATCCCACTTTAACACAAGATTGCCCTCTTTGAAAATTCTGAACTTAGCCTTCTTATCAAAAAACTTCTTCATTTGCTATTGGTGTGCTTCCAAGGTTTGCATGACCTTATTTCTTTTTTCCTCTAGCTCCATTAACTCTTCTATTCTTATAAACATAACAACATTCTTAGTTAACTCAAGTTGATGAGCCAATTCAAGAGTAGGAAACTCCAATGAAATAGGAATCCTAGCTTCTCTTCCATTAACCAATATAAAAGGATAATTTCCTATGCCTCTTATGTGTTATTCTATCAGCCAATAGAGCTTTTCTCAATTTTTGGTGCCAACAACTTTGATTATCTTCAATAGTCCTCTTGATGATTCGTATCAAATTCTTATTGGAGGACTCAGCCAAGCCATTACCTTGGGCGTAGTAATTGGATGAAGTGCTCATGTATATGCCATGATCAATTGCCCATACACAAATTTGAGCTCCTACAAATGATATTTCATTGTCTAAAATTATGGTGGAAGGGGCGCCAAACCTTGTAACAAGCCCATCTAAGAATTGAACAACTAAATTCTCGGTAGTATCTTTTAATGCAATTGCCTTTGTCCACCTAGTAAAGTAATTTGTAGTAGCTAGAATCCATTTGTGACCAGAGATGGAAGGCTGATTGATAGGGACAATAAAATCTAATCCCCATTAAGTAAAGGGTTGATCCATTAGAATGAGATGGAGTGGAAGGGCTGCAAGTCTTTGCTTACCTGGAAAGAAGGTGCATTTTTCACACTTGCTTACATATTTGTGACAATCATGGAACAAGGATGGCCAATAGTAACTAGCTCTCATTATCTTCCCGGTAGTCATTCTTGCTAAGAAGTGACCACCATTAGGACCATCATGAAGCTCCTTAATCATTCTCTATACTTGATCTACGTCAATACACCTTAGCAAAGCTCCATTGAAGTCCTTCCTAAAAAGAACACTATCAACAATGGCATAGGGAATAGATTGCAGTTTGAACTATCTTCTTTTTTCCCTATCCAATCCCTAAGGATATCCATTACCTAACAAGAAGGTCTTCATGTCACCTATCCAATTCTTTGGGTTACCATCTCTTGCCTCCTACTATTTTGTCAACACCAAGGTGACTTCTTCATTTGATTCATGAGATGAGATCATCTACTTGCACAATCCTTTCCCTCTTGCCAACTTGGTGATCCGAATGTCCATATCATACTCCATCACTTTGGTGATCCAACCTACTCTTTTCTCATTAATATCCTTGCTCAAAATGAAATCTTTAACACTTGCATGAGGGACCAATAAGTGGATCTTATTGTGGGATAGAAGATGTCTGGACTTCTTCATAGATCTAATAACTGAAAGGGTTTGTCTCTCCACATAACTATACTTATCTTCATACTCCTTCAACCCTTCACTAAAGAAGGCAATATGCTGTTCTTCATTCTTATCATTTAATTGAGTCATAATAGTAGTACTACTTGACTAACCACCCAAGGTGCAAAGGATAAATCTCTCTCAAACTTTGGATTGATGAGAGTAGGAGCTGAGGCTATGGCTACTTTGATCTCTTCAAAACTTTCTTTCCCTTCCTTGATCCTTGAGAAAACCATATTATTTTTAAGCATATCTATAAGAGGTTTCACCATGGTAGCTAAATTAGGAATAAATCTCCTCACAAAATTTATTCTACCAAGAAAACTTTTCTAGACCTTTCTTGTGGTTAGGAAGAGAGAGAGAGAGAGAGAGAGAGAGAGAGAGAGAGAGAGAGAGAGAGAGAGAGAGAGAATGGCTTTGGTTATTTTTGGATCAATAGTTAGACTATCCTTGGATACAATGTGTCCTAAAAATTTCCCTTGATTAGTGGTAAAGACACACTTTCTTGGATTCAAAGATACTCCATACTCTCTACATCTTATGAATACTTCTCTAAGATGGCCAAAATGATCTGCTACATTCATAGTACTATAATATCATCAAGGTAGAGCAACACAAACCTTTCAATCATGTTCTTGAAGGCCATGTCCATTGCTTTTTGAAATGTGGCACCTAAATTTGTTAGTCCAAAAGGCATTTTACTATAGGAATAGGTGCCCCATTTGGTGGTGAAAGCAGTCTTATATCTTTCAGCCTCTTTGACTAACACTTGATTGTAACCAGAGAATCTGTCAAGGAAAGAGAATCTCTCTGAACCACTAACCTTAGACAATATTTCTTCCATGGAAAGGAGGGGATGATGATCCTTAAGAGAGGCTTGGTTAAGATCCCTGAAGTTTGCACATAGTCTGATTTCTCCACTCTTCTTTGTAACAAGGACAAGGTTTACTTCCTAAGAGGAATTCTCAATAGGGAAAATGATATTGGCCTCGATCAATTTGGATAGCTCTTTTCTCATTAATGGCTCAATCTTGGGATTCAATGACCTTTTCTTTTGCCTAATAGGTTTGACATTATCAACTAAATCTATGGTATGTTGAAAAAAACTTGGGTTAAAACACTTTAAATCATCATATGTCCAAGAAATTATATCATCAAATTCTTGACATAGATAAAAAAAAATTTCTTTCTTAGTTTCAAAGCATACCTTCCCCATGTTTAGCGTCCTTCCATCAGCAACTGCGATTGGTACATGATAATCTTTATTTGTGGCAAGGTTCATGCCTCTATCTCTTTCTTGGTCATCAGGATTGAATAAGTTATCTAAGGTAATGAGATCCTTATGAAACTTATTGGAGCTGAGGTTGATGATTTGATCACCATATTGGTCATGTAATCTTGACTGATTTCTATCTAAGAATTCTGCTTCATTCTACAAGAAACTTACAATTTGTGCATCAGATTCAAAGACTTGCCAATTGGTATTATTATCAAGAACATTAGGCCTAACCACCACTCTAATCTTCTATTTCTTTTGATCTTCAAAGATCCTTGGCACATCATAATATGCACCCATTGCCTTAAGTATTTCAACACTTTTATTTTCTTTTCTAGGGATGCTTTAAATATTAAATGCTTTGAGATTTTCAAGCAAATCCCATACTCTATGTTTATAAGACTTGAGCAAGCCATTCTTAGTGACATTCTGATTTCTCACCTGATTGAAAATCAACTCACTATCTCCATATACACTTAAGGCTTGAATTCATCTTTTTTGAGCAAGTAGGAGACCTTGGATTAGTGCCTCATACTTGGATACATTATTGATACAATTGAATTGGAGCCTAAAGGATAATTAATACCTTTCTAGTGTAGGAGAAACCAACATCACACCAGCCCTCGATCCATTTTTATTTCTTGATCCATTAAAGTACATGCTCCATACTCCACTTAGGTCCTCTTTGTTCTTCATTAGGTTAGGGACAAGAGAATCCTTTTTTGATATACAATAACTACAAAAGCTTGTCTCTAGGGTTTCTAATATAAGATCAAATTGGTATGCATTAGTCCATTCATCTAAGAGAAAATTAGGTATCTCTATTACATAAGTGGTAGGCTCATTTGTTATGTCATTTTTATCTATCTCTAGGATGGTGCAGTTCATATTGATGAGATTAGGAGTGTAAGGCTCAATATGATGGAAGGCTAAGGGCTTTGCTTTGATTGAAGCTATTGTCCCATATCTTGTTCTAAAAAACATGTACAACCAATTAGAGGATATGTAACCACCCATTTGGGTAGTGAAATCTCTTGAGAGGTAAATGGAAAAGTGTGGTTTAACCTCAATAACTGATATATCTTGAACTAAAATACAAGCAGGGCGTGCATGTAGGTCCATTTCAACATTCCTAAGGATTCCTATAGTTTTGATAGTACTACCATATAACTACAAAACATTCCTAAAAATGGGTTCATATTTCATTTCTAAGATATCAATAACACACTTGGGCATTACTAAACTACTAGCCCCTGAATCAATCATGCAATTGTGGACTAGCTTATCTCCTATAACTAGAGAAACATCAAATGGAGGAGATCTAACCTTTTTACTTGTTTCTACCTCCTTCGGTGACTATACAAAACTTGTGGCACTCTCTGTGCTAGGTGGTTGATCCTTTCATTCAATGCTCTCCAATTCTTGTTGCAGTAGCTTCTTCTATGATGGTATAGTAGCAAAAATTTCCCACATGGAAATTTCACATTTTTATTCTTCATTTGATCTACCACATTGAATGATGCATTAGTTGCTTTGGTAAAAACATTGGTAGTTGCATGTGTAGGGAGTTAAGATGGAAAAACTTGAGGGTCATTCACATATCCTCTACTATAATTTTTCCTTTGCTATTGGGGAGCATTAGTAGGTTGTATAGCATTGTGTTTCTAATCCACTACTTGTACATGAGGTGTCGCGCTTGATGTTGAAGCCTAATTGGGAAGAGGAGGAGTAACATCTTCAACAACTCTTCTCTTGCTCCTAGTATTGTAAGAACATTAATCCTAGTTTACATAATTGTTGTCACAAAAGATTGCACCCTTGTCCAACTTTTTTACTTAAGGACAAACTTGTGAAGCATGGAAATAACCTCCAAGTTGTGAGACTTGAATTGAGGTTGAGTCTCTAGAGAAGGCCGCCTTCCTTTGCTATCATGATGCATTTAAACTATTCTTGAAGAGAAAAGGGAGAAGGAATACATGAAATTAACCATCTATTCTATTCTAAGGAGGTGATGTACCAAAATAGGGTGGTCAAATCAATCTTTGCCCATATATGCATAGTACAACTATCATGACAATCCAAAGATATATAGAATTAGACTTACTTTAATCTATTAGCCACATACATATAAGACAACCAAATGAGTGATAAAAGAAAAATAAATTCACTTCTTATCATTCATAGGCCAAAAGAGATACATAAATTTAGGTTATATATATCCATAGTACATCAAAGAGAGGTAGACAAGATTGCATAGTACATTGGTGGCTAAAGGAGACAAGAAAAGATGTCATATAATTTAAAGGCAAAAGAGGAAATTTATAGTAGTATTCCAGGGAAATATCAAAGATATGGAGAAGGTCAAAAATTAAGAAAGATTACAAAATCTACTTTTATAGTGTAAGCATAACTTCGATAGCTTCCACCCTAATATAAAACTCAACAACCACATTCAAATTTGCAAAGAATACTTATTGCAAAAATTGGAAAAGATTTGATCACAATGCAAATCAAGACGTGAGAAGATCACTTACCCACCAAACAATCTCTGAGAGGACAAGAATGATAACCATTAATCTTCTTACTGAGTAGATGGATCAACAGGTGGAAATGGAGTGTTCTTTTGCATTTATTAGGCCTAGGGAATGATGAAAGTGATTGGAGGAGATCAAATATATCATCAAAGAGATGCTTCTTATGTATCAACTTACCAAATTAGATAGAAAAGCATAGGTCAACTATATTCAACTATTGCCCTATACCTTGCTATGTAATTGGTCAGGAGTTCTTCACTTGGTTGGTCAAGCTCCTTATATATTTTGTTGACAATGAAACTCACAATCCTACGAGTGTCAACTGTGGTCAAAACCATTCATGTCACCTTTTATTCATAACCCTAACTTCTATGATCTTATGATCACCTATACCTCATAGCATTGAGCCCATCCTTCATTGATTTTATGATCCTTTGACAACAACAAGATCTATGATCTCATGATAGAATGATGGCACAACAACCCCCTGGCATGAGGTTGCAGTACAATTATTCTCTCCTTGTGATGTCATAGACACAGTTGATTTGACCTTCATGATCTTATGATTGCAGGCCATCATGATATCGGTAGCTGTGGTAATAACCCCTATGATCCTATGAACGAAGTTTAACTATATTATGTCATGACCTTGGGAGGAATCCCTTATTGTGCTTGCAGCCTTATGACTATAAGATCATATGGCCAACCTTCCCCTTTGTACCCTTAGCAACTTGGGAAGTCAACCCTCCAATCCTATGATCATTGACTTTTGTGGCGTCAGAATACATATCCTTTTGGCTTGTGATCCTACAAAGTCTCTGATATCATGACAACTTGACACTACACCAATCCTCTACTTCATGTCCTTGGAAGACATCCTTGCACCACCTACGATCTCATGATCATTTATTGTCATAACATTGGGCAAGACCTTTCTTTGGCTTATGATCCCTCAACTATCTGTGATGTCATGACAACTCAACCACTTGATCAACAAGAGCCTTATAACATCTTATCACTTCTTGATTCACCCAACGATCTTCTGATACATGAGCTATCATAAGATTGGGACCATATCATTTTGTCATGGCTCTGGGACTTGAAATATAATATAAAATTGAATCTTGTGACCATTGGGTGGGATTAAATATTTTTAAATTCAATCCTTGGTGGGAGGGCACCTTTGGCCAACATTTCTAGTGACTTGAGGGGGATGCAAGCCTGCTTGGAATATGATCAATGACCATTAAAATACATTGGGCTATGGAGCCTCTAAAACCACAAAAAATCATGAAATTCATCACTCTTGCCACATTTTGAGCCATAAAACATGCCCTTCTACCTTTATAACTTTGCAAAATTGGAACAAAAAACTCTTTGTGATGTAGGTAGATCTAGAAAGACTAAAATTTTCATAGTCTCAAAATCTCTCAAATTCAACATCATTCCAAAGATCTAAAAAAATTAGACTTGACATAACTTGGACGGGGTTAAAAGGATCTCACATGCAGAAGTTATGCTCAGTCAAAGGTTTGGTGAAATCGACAAATTAGAGGGCTTAGAAAAAGGTAAAAAAAAAAAGAGATGAAAAAGGGTCAATATTGGTATCATTGCAAAGAGTTTTTTAAGAGCTTTCTAATGGTGTTTATTTCATCAAAATCTGACATAAAATGTGGAAGATATTGCAAAATTACTTTTACCTTAGAAAAAGGAGCTCCCTATTTTCAAGCACCCCAATTTTTGTAGGTTTATGTTTTCTAACAAAATGGCCACAAAATTGTTAAAAAAACAAAGATCAAAACATATGTCGGTTACTAAAGGCCTATGAATAAACTCCTATTAAATAGAAAGATCTCTCAAAATGTATCTTTCCTATAATTAAGGATGCAAATGCTAACACTATTTATAAGGAGAGCCAAATAATATTAAAATTATAGATCATTCATTTTTGGGAACTATATTATTTTGTAAGAATTTGTTATAATGGAGGGATTGTTATGTACAAATGGTAGATTTGTCAAATATTATGGTTTTAAACATAATCGGAAAATAAGCTTGTATAAAAGGGGGTTATTTATTTCTTGTAAGGACAATGAGTATTAGAGAATTTGTGTAAATTCTTGAGGAGAAATTTTGTAATTCTTGAGAGGGAAATTAGTCCTTGAGAAAAAAAGTCTTGGAGAAATTTTGCAAAGAGAGTTTTTGTAAAGGAAGGAATAATTTTTCCTTGTGAGAGAATTTGTAAGCACAAAGGTGTTTTCTAGTGCCTTCAAGTGCATATAAGAGATTGTGAATGTTCAAAGCTTGGATTGTATAACAAAGTGTTTTGCTTGTAGAATTAGGAGAGCAGTCCCCTAATTGAGAAGTGAACTCAGAGACATAGTCCTACCTAGATGAACTCCATATCAAATTCCTTGTGTCTCTTTATTATCTTTCTTATTCTCTCAATTCTTTAAGTTTTTATTGTTATTAAACACATAGTTGATTAGTTGTGTTTAAAGCATAAATTTTCTTGTAATTTCACTGGTTTAGAATACATACCACACAATTACTACCCAGATCAGGGATTAAATCTATATTTGAATTAAATTTATAAAACTTTTAAATCCTAGTTTATAGATCACTCTGCAACAAAATATATGCTTGGCACTTCTTGGAAAATAGGAACAAACAAAAAGAAACTACTCTACCTATGTATAGGAAACATCATCTTTTCTTAGAAACAAGGTTTAAGATATATTCCATTTACTGGAATAAACAAAATTTCACCATTAGGTTTTCTTAACTGGAAAGCATTGGCTTGTTTACAACTGATAATCACATGGGGAACACTCCATAAGGCATCAAATTTTGAGTGTCTTCTTGCTTTTTCTCTGTTTGCATCCCATTTGAGAACAAGATCACCTTCTTTAAAAATTCTTACCTTAGCTTTCTTATAAAAATTATTCTTCATCTATTGTTGATGTGTCTCCAAGGTTTGCACAACTTGATTTCTTTTCTCCTCTAGCTTCATCAAATATACCATTCTTATAGACATAACATCAATTTCAATTAGTTCCAATTGATGAGCTAGCTCGTGGGATGGAAACTCCAATGAAATAGGAAGTCTAACTTCCTTGACCTACACGAACATGAATGGAGAATTTCCAATAGCCCTCTTAGGCATTATTCTATCAGCCCATAGGTCTGTCCTTAATTTTTGCTACCAACACCTCTGATTATCCTAAATGGTCCTCTTAATGATTCTAATCAATTTTTTTTGGAGGACCCAACCAAACCATTACCTTGAGTGTAGTAATTGGAAGATGTGCTCAAGTTCATACCATGATCTACTACCCATGCACATATCTAAGTTCCTATAAATGACTTGGTATTATCTGATATTATGGTGGAAGGAGCACTAAATCTGATAACAATTCCATTAAGGAATTCCACTACTGAAGTCTCTGTAGAATCTTTCAAGGCTACTGCGTCTGTCCATGTTGTTAAGTAATTTGTTGCAACCAAAATCCACCTGTTTCCAGAGCTAGAAGGTGGATTAATGGGACCTATGAAATCTAATCCCCACTAAGAAAAGGGCTAATCAACCTGGATGGGATGAAGTGGAAGGGTTGTAAGTCTCTATTTACCTGAGAATAAAGCACACTTTTCACACTTCCTTACATGTCTGTGGCAGTCATGGAACAAGGATGGAAAATAGTGACCAGCTCTCATGATCTTCATTGCAGTGTTTCTTGCTGAAAAGTAGCCACCATTAGGACCATCATGAAGCTCTTTAATCATTCTCTCTTCTTGATCTGCACCAATACATCTTAACAAGGCTCCATTGTAGTCCTTCCTAAATAGAATACCATCAAATATGGCATAAGGAAAGGATTGCAATATGAACTATCTTCATTTTTCCCTATCCAATACCTGAGGATATCCATTTCCTGATAAGAAGGTCATCATATCATCTATCCAACTCCTTGGATTGTCATCTCTCACCTCTTTCTGTTCTATCAACACCAAGGCAACTTCTTCATCTATTGCTTCTTGAGATGAGATCATATGGTTGCACAGTCCATTCCCTCTTAAAACCTAGCGATTTGGATGTCCACATCATACTCCATTACCTTAGTGATCCAACTTTCTCTTTTCTCACTAATATCTCTACTTAACAAGAAATATTTAACACTAGCATGAGAGAGAAATAAGTGGATCTTATTATGGGATAGAAGATGTCTGAATTTCTTCAAAGATCTTATGACTACAAGGGCTTGCCTCTCCACATAGCTATATTTTTCTTCATACTCCTTTAGTCCTTTACTAAACAAAGCAATAGGCTATTCTTCATTCTAATCATTCAATTGAGTCAAAATAGTAGAAATACTTGACTCACCTTGTAAGGTGTAAAGAATGAAATCCTTATCAAAATTCATATTGATGAGAGTAGGGGATAAGGCTATGGATACTTTGATCTCTTCAAAACTTTCTTTCCCTTCCTTGGTCCATGAAAATACCATATTCTTTTTAAGTATAGCTGTAAGAGGTTTCACCATAGTATCTAAGTTAGGAATAAATCTCCTCACAAAATTTATTCTACCAAGAAAACTTTGCACAACTTTCTTGTGACTAGGAAGGGAAATAACAAGTATTGCCTTTGTTCTTTCTTGATCAATGGTAAGACTATCCTTAGATATAATGTGTCCTAATAATTTCCCTTGATTATTGGAAAAGACACACTTGATTGGATTCAAAGATAATCCATACTCTCTACATCTTATAAACACTTATATGAGATGACCAAAATTATCTACTACATTCTTTGAATACATTGTGATATCATCAAGGTAGACCAACACAAACCTTTCAATCATGTTTTTGAGGGCCATCTCCATCACATTTTGAAATGTGGCACCTACATTTGTTAGTCCAAAAGGCATTTTACTATAGGCATAGGTGCCCCATTTGGTGGTGAAAGCAGTCTTATATCTATCAACCTCTTTGACTAACACTTGGTTATAACCCAAGAATACATCCAAGAAAGAGAATCTCTTTGAACCACTAACCTTAGACATAATTTTCTCCATGGAAGGGAGAGGATGATGACCTTTAAGGGAGTCTTGGTTAAGATCCCTAAAATCTACACATAGTGTAATTTCTCCACTCTTCTTCTTAATAGGGACAAGGTTTACCACCCAAGAGGAATACTTAATAGGGAAAATGATATTAGACTCAATCAATTTGGATATCTCTTTTATCATTAATAGCTCAATCTTGGGATTCAATAGCCTCTTCTTTTTCCTAATAGGTTTGACATTATCAACTAAATCTATGGTATGTTGAAATAGATTGGGATCAAAACCCTTTAAATCATCATATGTCCAAGGAAATACATCATTAAATTCTTGACATAGTTAAAAAAATTTCTTTCTTAGTTTTAGAACTTACCTTCCCCATGTTTAGCATCCTTCCATCAGTAACTACAACTAGCATATGATCATCTTTGTTTGCAACAAGGTTCATGCCTCTATCCCTTGCTTCATCATTAAGATTGAAGACACTCTCTAAGGTAATCAAACCCTTAGGAAACTTATTGGAGTTGAGGTTGATGATTTGATCACCATACTAGTCATTTAGTCTGAACTGATTTCTATCTAAGAACTTTGCTTCATTCTAAAAGAAACTTACAATCTGTATGTTAGATTCAAAGACTTGCCGATTGGTGTTGTTATTAGGGATAGCTGGTCTAACCACCACTTTAATCTTCTATCTGTTCTCATCTTCAATGTTCCTTAGGACATCATAAGATGCACCCACTACTGCAAGTCTATTAACATGTCCATTTCCTTTCCTAGGAACTCTTTGAAAATTAAAGGAATTGAAACTTTCAAGCAAATCCCATACTCTATGTTTATAAGACTTGAGCAAACCATTCTTGGTGATATTATGATTTCTCACTTGATTTACCACCAACTCACTCAATATACACTTAATTGTTCAATTACTTTTTTTTGAGCAAGTAGAAGACCTTGAATCAATGCCTCATACTCGGCCATATTATTGGTACAACTAAATTAAAGCCTAAATGAGAAGTAGTACCTTTCTAGTGTAGGAGAAACCAACATCACACTAGCCCTTGATCCATTCTTATTTCTAGATCTATCAAAGTACATGCTCCATGTCCCACCAATGTCTTCTTTGATTTTCATTAAGTTGGGAACAAGAGCATCCTTTTATGATATATAATAAGCGTCAAGGATCGTCTCCAAGGTTTCTGACATAGGACCAATTTGATATGCATTAGACCATTCATCCAAGAGGAAATTAGGTATCTTTTCCAGAGAAGTGGTAAACTCATTTGCTTTGTCAGTCTCATCTATCTCTAGGATGGTGCAATTCATATTGATGAGATTAGGAGTGTAGGGCTCAATATGATGGAGGGATAATGGTTGTACTCTGATCCAAGCTTTGGTTCCATACATTGTTCTAAAAAACATATATGATTAATCAGAGGATATGTAACTGCCTATTTGGGTGGTGAAATCTCTTGAAAGACAAATGACAAAGTGTGGTTTAAGCTTAGCAATTGATGTATCTTGAACTACAGTACAACCAGGGCATGTGTTTAGGGCCATTTCAACATTCCTAAGGATTCCCATAGTCTTGAAAATACTACCATCTAACTGTAATACATCCTTAACAATGGGTTTATATTTCACTTCTAAGATATCAACAACATATTTGGGCATTACTGAACTACTAGCCCCTGAATTGATCATGCAGTTATGGACTAGATTATCTCCTATAATCAGAGAAACATAAAATGGAGGAGGTCTAACCTTTTTACCTATTTCTACCCCTTTTGATGGTTGTACCAAACTCATGACATTCTCCATGCTAGGTGGCTGATCTCCGAGTTTAATGCTTTCCAACTCCTACTACAATAACCTCTTTTGTGATGGAATGGTAGCCACAATATCTCACATATAAATGATTACATTGGTATTCCTCATTTGATCTACCACACTAAAAGATGCATTAGATGCTTTATTAGAAACTTTAGGAGTTATATGTGTAGAAGGTTAAGATTGAATAGTTTGAGGGTCATTCACATCTCCTCTATTATTGTTTTGCCTTTGCTACTGAGGAGTATTAGCAAGCTGCTTAGCATTGTGTTGTTGATGCACTGCTTGTACATGAGGCACTACACTTGATGTTGAAGCCTAACTAGGAGGAGGAGTAACATCTTCAACAAATCTTCTCTTGCTCATAGTATTGTAAGCATAGGAATCTTGGTTAACATTACAATGCTCTTTCACTTAATTGTTCATGAAAGAAAAAACATCCTTCTAAAAAGTGTCATCAGGTTGATTAGTTGTGTTGTTGGAAAATTTCTTGATCTAGTACAATTAATGCCAAGTAAGATTCTGCCTTCTAACACATGCAATATCCATAGGAGTAGTTACAAGAAGGGCAAAATTTTTGATATTGGGCAAGATTGTTCTGAGGGACTAAAGCCCTATTTATGTTGGTATTTGTAGTCTGGGGGTGGTTGATAGGTCTAGTTTGATTATAGTGGACATGACTCTAGTTTGGGGGTATACCATGAATGGGACCTTGAATCTAAAGTTGGAGAGGCCTATTATTTTGAGCTTGTTGCCTCTTCATTGTCACCAACTCATTGCCAATTTTTTACACTATTGTACTATTATCCTCCATCTTCTTTTCTTGATCTTGCATCCTTCTATCCACATTCTACATCAATTTTTGCATCATGGCCTCAATCCTATCAACTCTATTAGAGGATCTGGAGGCTATTGCAACCACACTAGGAGGATGACTTGTAGAGGAAGTATGAATATGGGATACAACAGATTGATTATTGGGAATGTTAGGGAAGAAAGGCATTGGGGGCCTTGGAACTAGCTTCCCTCCATGTATTAAGATATTTTATGCTCTTATGACAACCTCATAAGCATTTGGTAGAGTGTTGCCTCCCATGGATTGCAGAGTGGTAGCAATGTCACTGTTGAAGGCTTTGAGGTAATACAAGAATGCATTACTAGGGGAGGGCTTCACTTCATTAGATATTTTATCCCATGACTTCTCAAATCTAAAATTCAAATTCGTCATACATTCATGGGGTGCCATCTTGATAGTCATCAGCTGTTCTAAAAGTGATAGGTGATCACTTTTGCCCTCAGAATGCTTGCATAGGGCTGCTCCTAACCCATCCCAATCAACAATAGAGTTATGAGGCAAGCCTCTATACCATTATATGATACTTTCCATTTTAAGGATGAGGCTAGAAGCCTAATTGCTAGATCATCTTTGATGATGCTATGAATATTGTAGACATTAGACACCTCTTGAATATGCTCGATAGGGAAAATAAAGGTTTCACCAATAAAATCATGTATACTTTTAAGAGATAATACTGGTATGTCATGCCTTTGGGATGATAAGAGGGGACTTCCACCATTAAAGGTGGTGTAAGCATGAGATTTAGCCATGTAAGAAAGTGATCTATTGATATGAATAGATGTCATTCTAGGCTAAGATCTAATAATAGGAGGAGTGGAGATGGATCTTATAGGGGTATGTGTTACTACTACACTCCTAGTTGGTGATAGAGATACCCTATCCTTTCTTCTTGGATTAGAAAGAGAAATCTCCTGGTATTGGAAATTACCTTTAGAAGATGCCCTTGTGTGTGTCTTGGCCATGAATCACAATAACTTTGGTCTGGAAACCATATTGTGTTTAAAGGTTGGAGTCACCAAGTACTTTGAACAAATGAGCCTCTTGAAGGCTTTAATACTGAAGGTAGTACTATCTCCTTAGCATGAACATGCAATCTCTCTTTAATGCCAGTGAACTTTAAATTTTTAATATGAGGTCTCATTGGGCATGCAAAAAACTATTGTCAGAAAAGCTTGCACCCTTGTCCAAATTTTTTACCTAAGGACAACCTTATGAAACATGAAAAGAACCTCCAAGTTGTGGGACTTGAACTATGAGGTTTAGTCTCCAGAGAAGGTCGACTTCGTCTACTATCAAGATGCACTTAAAGTATTCTTGAAGAGAAAAGGGAGAAGGAATACATGAAAGGAACTACCTAATCTATTCTAAGGAGGTGATGTACCAAAATAGGGTGGTTAGACCAATCTCTACCCATATATGTACAATACAACTATCATGATAATCCAAAGATATATGAATTTAGACTTTCTTTAATCAATTAGTCACATCTAGATCAGACAACCAAAATGAATGACACAAGGAAAATAATTGCACTTCTTATCATTCATAGCCCAAAAGAGATACAAAAATGTAGGTTATAGATATCCATAATACATCAAAGATAGGCAAGAAAGATTTCATAGTACATCAATGGCTGAAGGAGATAAGACAAGATGTCATATAATTCAAAGGCAAAAGAGGAAATTTATAGTAGTATGCTAGGGAAATACTAGAGAAACAAAGAAGGTCCAACCCTAAGAAAGATTACAAAATTTATTTTTATAGTGTAAGCTTAACTTAGATAACTTCCACCCTAAGATAAAATCAACAACTACATTCAAATTTGCAGAGAATAATTATTATAAAAACTAGAAAAGATTTAACTACAGTGAAATCCAGACATGAGAAGATCACTTATCCACCAAACAATCTCTAAAAGAATAGGAACAATGATCATGAATCTTTTGGCTTAGTAGATGGATCAATAGGCGATGACAGAGTGTTCTTTTGCATTTCTTAGGCTTGGGAAATGATGAAAATGGTTGCAAGAGATCAAGAAGTTTAGATCTATCATCAAAGAGCTACCTCCTCTGTCATCAACTTACCAAATTAGATAGAAAAGAATAGGTCAACCATATTCAACTATCACCTTGTACCTTTCCTGCTACCTAATTGGTTGGGAGTTCCTCTTTGGTCAGCTTGGTAGGTGAAGCTCCTTATATATTTTGGTCAATAGTAAAACTCACGATCCTATGAGTGTCGACTATGGTCAAAGCCCTTCATGTCACCTTTTGTTCATAACCCTAACTTCTATGGTCTTACGATTGCCTATACCTCATAGGACAGAGCCTGTCATTCTATTTATGATCCTTTGACAAAAATAAGATCTATGATCTCATGATAGAAAAATGGCACAATAACCCCCTGGCATGAGGTCATGGTACCATTATCCTCCCCTTGCAATGTTATAGACATAGTTGATTTTACCTTTAGCATCTTATGGCCATAGTCCATCATGATATCAACAGCCGTGGTAATAACCCCAATGATGCTATGATCATGGTTTAACTATCTTTTGTCATGACCTTAGGAGGCATCCTTTCTTGTGCTTGTGACCTTATGACTCTAAGATCATATATCCAACCTTCCCCTTCATAGCCTCAACAACTTGGGAAGTCAACTATGTGATCCTATGATCATTGACTCTCATGGTGTTGGAACACATATCCTTTTGGCTTGCAACCCTACAAGGTCTCTAATATCATGAAAACTTGATGTTATGCCAATTCTCTACTTCATGTCCTTTGAAGAAATCCTTGCAGCACCTACAATCTCATGATCATTTACTATAGTAACATTAGGCAAGACCTTTCTTTGGCTTATGATCCCTTGACTGTCTACTGCTTGACCAATAGAAGCCTCATAACATCTTATCACTGCTTGATTCACTCGATGATCTTCTGATACATGAACTATCATAAGATAAAAACCATATCATTTTGTCACAACTTCAAGACTTGAAATATAATATGAAATAGAACTTGTAACCATTGGGTGGGTTTTTAAAATAGTTTGAATTCAATCCTTGGCGGGAGGGCACCTTTGGCCGACAATTAAAATGCTCTTATACTTGATGATTCATGAAAGAACAACCACCTTGTGAAAAGTATTATTAGATTGATTAGCATTGTGTTGCTAGGAAACTACTTGTTCTGGTATAGGTAATGCTAAGTAAGATTCTACCTTCTAACACATGCAATATCCATATGAGTAGTTACAAGAAGGGTAGAAATCTTGATCTTCGTTAAGATTATTCTGAGGAACTAAAGTCCTATTTAGGTTGGTGTATGTAGTATAGGTGTTCTTGATAGGTCTATTCTAATGGTAGGGGTGGTCAATAGGTCCATTCTAATTGTAGGGAACATGACTTTGGTTTGGAGCTCTATTATGTATGGGATCATGATACTAGAGTTGGGAAGGCTTATTATTTTGAGCTTGTTACCTCTTCATAGTCACCGACTCATTACCCATTTTTTGCACTACTGCACTATTGTCTACCATCTTCTTTTCTTGATCCTACATCCTCCCATCCATATTCTGCATTAGTGTCTACATCGTGGCCTCAATCCTATCAACTCCATTAGAGGATGTGGAGGCTATTGGGACCATAATAAGAGGCTAAATTGTAAGGGAAGTATGAATAAGAGCTAAAATAGGCTGATGATTGGGCATGTTAGGGAAGAAAGACATTGGAGGCCTTGGAGCTAACTTCCCTCCTTGTATCAAGATATTTTCTACTCTTATGGAGACCTCATAAGCATTTGGTAGAGTGTCCCCTCCCATAGATTTTAGAGTGGTAGAAATATCACTATTGAAGGCTCTAAGGTAATACAAGAATGCATTACTAGGAGAAGGCTTCACTGTAGTAGATATTCTATCTCATGTCTTTTGAAATCTATAATTAAAATCAGTCATACATTCATGGGGTTCCCTCTTGACAGTTGTTAGCTTCTCTAAAAGTAATAGGTGATCACTTTTGTCCTCAAAATGCTTGCATAGAGCTACTCCTAAGCCATCCTAATCAGCAATAGATTTATGAGGCAAACCTCTATACCATTGTAGCACTTTCCCCTTCAAGGATGAAGCTAGAAGCCTAAAAATAACATCATCCTTAGATATTTTGTGTATATTACAAACATTTGAAACTTCTTGGATGTGTTCTAAGGGGGAGATGGATGCTTCACTTTTAAACTTAGGTATACCATAAGAGATGATACTGGTATGTCATGTCTTTGAGCAGAATGAAGAGGACTTCCACCATTAAAGGGGGGGAAAGCATGAGCTCTAGCCATGTAAGAAAGTGATCTATTGATATGAGCAGATGGTATTCTAGGCTGAAATTTAACAATAGGAGGAGTGGAAATGGACCTTGTAGGGGTATGTGTTATTGCTGTACTCTTAATTGGTGATAGAGATACCCTAGTCTTTCTTCTTGGATTATAATATGAAAGCTCTTGGTATTGGAACTTACCTCTAGAAGATGCCCTTGTTTTAGCTTTGGGCATGAATCACAACAACTTGGTCTAGAAACCAGATGTGAAATGGAGTAGAGTCACCAAGTGCTTGGATATGAGCTTGTCAAAGGAATGCAAATATCGAGAGCAACACTATCTTCTCAACACACCTTGGAACTTTTCTTCTTTGACACCAGCAAACTTGAAATCTTCTGAATATTGGTCCCACAGGGCATGCCAAAAATTATTGTCACAAAATCTTGCACCCTTTTCCAAAGTTCTCACCTAAGGACAACCTTGTGAAACATGGAAACAACCTCCAAGCTGTGGTAGTTTAATTATGAGGTTGAGTCTCTAGAGAATACTGGCTTCCTTTGCTACTAGGATGCACCTAAACTACTCTTGGAGAGGAAATGGGAGAAGGAATGCATAAAAACAACTACTTAATCTATTCTAAGGAGGTGATACACTAAAATAAAGTGTTCAATCCTACCTCTAGCCATACATGCAAAGTTAACTATTATGACACCAAAAGATATACAGATTCATAGTGATCAGACAACCAAATGAGTGACACAAGGAAAAGAGTTTCACTATATATCATTCATAGGAAAATAGATACATTCATGCAAATTAAAGAAATCCATAATACATTGAAGAGAGGCAAATAGATCTTGCACATTACATTAATGGCTAAAAGAGATAAGGCATAATATCATGAATAGCTCAGAGGCAAAGGAAGTTTACAATGTGGATGCAAAACATGCCAAGGAAAACATAGAAGAATTGATAGACCTAGAAGGGTTACCAAATGTGCTTTTATAGCTTAAGTATAGATAAGATATTGCTGACAGAGAACTACTTCACAAGCACTACATCCAACCACTATTGAAAATCTGGAAAATATCTAATCATGGTACAAAACTAGCTGCTAGAAATTCACTTGTCCACCACACAAAGCTCTAAAAGGTCAAGAACATTGGCCATTAACTTCTTACTAAGTAGATGGATTAATAGGCGGTGATGGAGTGTTCTTTTACATTCATCATACTTAGGGACCAATGAAAGTGGTTGCAGGTGATAAAAAGATTAGATCTATCATTAAAGAGCTACTTCCTCCATCATAAGTATGCCAAATCAGCTATATAATTGGTCAACTAGAGTCAACCTTAAAGACTTGCCACGTGGACCAATCATCCTTTATCATTTTACCACTTTGCCAACATTCAACTTTATGTTTCTTATTTGACCACCCATACTTGTAGCTCTACCACCACCTTTCTTTATTAATAGTCATTTGCAATAGACCATGCCAAGCTCCATAGACCATCTTGAGCTCCCAGAGCATGTTGAGCTCCTAGACCATGTCAAGCTCCTAGACCATGCTGAGCACTAGTCCTTTGATCGAGTATCAGTCGAAGCACCCTCCAAAGCAACTACCGAGCCTCCTCTCATGAACTCCAAAGTAGTCATCGAGCAAACCCAAGTTGCTCCTACATCAAATGTAGCCTATCACATTACATGGATAGGATCTATTACTCTTGATGGAAAGAATAACATTGATGATGTTTACTTTGTTGATGAATTAAATCACAACTTGTTAAGTGTTGGACAGTTGGTGGATAAAGGTTATTAGTTGAAATTAATAGAAAAGACTTGCATTATCAAAGATAGAGATCGTAAGCTAATTAGAATAGAAACAAGGTCCAAAGATAAAGTATTTCAGTTGAATCCTACTAAGATAACATGTTTGGTTACAAAAGTGGATAACAGTTGGTTATGGCATAGGAGATTTTGTCATATAAAATTTGAAAATATTGTGAAGGCTAGTTACACATTTGCAATTAGAGATCTACCTAAGATAATAAAGCCTACTAATATTGTTTGCAAAGAATGTATCTTGGCTAAGAAAAAGAAGGTATCATTTCCCATCAAGAAGTTCACTACTATAGAGAAATTGGAGATTGTTCACACATATTTGAGTGGTCCCTCAAGGACAAGAGGATTCTATGCATAAATGTATTTTACAATTTTTTTGATGATTTCACTAGAATGACATGGGTAGCATTCCTTAAAGAAAATTTTGAAGCATTTAAGAAGTTTAAGATATTTAAGAATAGAGTTGAGATTGAATATGGTGTTAAGTTAAAATATTTGAGATCAGATAGAGGAGAGTTTACCTCTAGAGAGTTTAACATGTTTTATGAAGAGAATGGAATTAAGAGATAGTTTTCACCCAAGACCCCTGAGGAAAATGGGATTGCTGATAGAAGAAATGAATTAATAGCTGAGGCAACAAGAGAAATGATCTTTGAGAATGATGTAACCAAGACATTTTGGGGAAAAGTAGTTAGTACAATAGTGTACATGATGAACAAAGTACAGATCAGAAAATGTATGAAAAAGAACCCTTATGAACTATGGATTGGTCATTCACCCTCAGTAAAGTATTTCAAAGTATTTGGAAGAAAATGTTATATAAAGAGAGATGATGATATTGGTAATTTTGATCTAAGAAGTGACGAAGGTATGTTTCTTGGTTATTCATTAAAAAGTAAAGCTTAAAGATGTTTTAACTATAGAATTAAGACAATAGTTGAATGTAAAAATGTAAAAGTTGATGAAAAATTTGGAATCAGGGAAAAGATGATGGATTACAATTATGATGAAGAAGAAGACAATACTAGAATTGTTAGACAAAATGTAGAAGTTTTCTTTGAGACTAACAATGTCTGCAGAATGATGTGCAAATTATTAAGTAAAGAGGAGAAATATCTCAACCAAGAGAAGAAGTAAGAGTTGAGTTAGCAACTCCTACCTCTAACATGAATTTGACAAAGAATCACCCTCCAAAGTAGATAATTGGAAGCAAATACAAATGAGTGATGACAAGGAACATTGTTAATGAGGAAATATGTTTGATTTCTCAAGTTGAACCTAAGAGTATATATGAAGCATGTAAAGATGATCATTAGGTTCAAGAAATGAAGGAAGAATTAGATTAGATTGTGAAGAATGAAACATGTGATTATTTCCAAGACCTAAAGACAAGAATGTCATTGGAACCAAATGGGTATTCAGAAACAAGATGAACGAACAAGTTAAAGTTGAAAGAAACAAGGCCAGACTTGTGTGCAAAGGATATTCACAACAAGAAGGAATAGACTATGACAAGACATATGCCACTATAGCCAAAATGGAAGTAGTGATAATGTTCCTAGCTTATGTAGGGAAGAAGAAATTCAAATTGTATCAGATGGGTGTAAAATCAGCTTTCCTAAACGGAGAACTTGAAAAAGTATACATTGAGAAACCTAAATATTTCCTCTGATAGAAGAAAAAGATATGATATGCAAACTAAAAAAATCTCTTATATGGTTCGAAGCAAGCACCTAGAACTTGGTATGCAAGCTTGGACAACTATTTGACAAAGATTAGTTTTCCTAAAGGTACGACAAATAGTAACTTGTATTTGAAAGAAATAGAGAATGGATAATTGATAATAGTGATATTTATTGATGACATAATATTTGGAGGTAATGATGAAGCAAGTAATAAGTTTGTTGAAGAAATGAAGAATGAGTTTGAAATGAAGTTTTTCCTAGGTTTAGAAATGTATGGAACAATGATGGTATTTTTGTTTCACAAGATAAGTACTTGAAAGACTTGTTAAAGAGATTTGGCTTGGAAAGTTGTAAGCCTATTGGTACACCAATGATAAGAGGTCACAAGCTATCTAGAAAAGATGAGAAACATAAAATTGAGTAGAAGAAGTACAGATCCATGATTGGAGGTTTACAATATTTGACTCACATCAAACTAGATATAGAAAATGTAGTTGGGATTATAGCTAGATTTCAAGATGATCCTAAGGAGTATCATTATGTAGTAGTAAAGAGAATATTCAAATATTTGAAGGGAATATCTAATTATGGGATATCACATGACAAATCAAGTAATTTCACTCTATGTTCTTATATTAATGTGGATTGGGTAGGAAGAATGGATGAAAAAAAGAACACAAGTTCTTAAAGGAAGATTAGTTTCTTGGCTAAGAAAGAAGCAAGATTGTATTTCACAGAGTATAGATGAGGTAGAATATGGAGTAGTAGCAAATAATTGTAATCAAGTAATGTGGATGAAGCAGATGCTGAAAGATATTAGGCTAAAATTTTTAGAACCTATTATCATATACTATGATAACATAAATACAGTAAGTATGTCTAAGAATCCTGTATTGTATTCTAAGAATAATCATATATCTATTAAGTATCATGTTTTGAGAGAGAAGGCAACTGAAAAGGAGACCAGATTGGAGTATGTGAGTACTAAAGATAAGATTGTAGATATCTTTACAAAGCCCTTGCCTAAAGATACATTTGAGTACTTGAGGGGTATGCTTGGGGTTATGCCCCTGCCTACTTTAGAATAGATGATGTAGAGATTTCATACATAGCACTATTTTTTGACTAGACTGAATGTTGATGCTTCTTATATGGGGGAGTATTTTTGATGAGAAGAGTCACTAAAGACTCTTGGTATTTGGTCTTGAATAGTTTCTTTGGACACTTGAATTGTTTGAAGACTTGGAGTAGTAAATTGACATAATGAGGCCTTTTTCCATTGATGTAAATGGGGGGAGAAGAGTGCATGAAAAAAATCCTCTAGTCGAATGGAGGAGAGACAGTTGAACATATCTCTATTAGGAATATTTAGAAAGATTTATGAATATCTCTATGGGGGAGATATACATCACAAAGATACATAAAAAAGTAGTGTTCTAGAGGATTTTAGATTTTTTTGATGAAGAGGATTTGAAAAGATGAGAAAAGCAACAACAACATCAATAAAGCACTATTTGGTATTCTTGGAACTTAGATGTTTTTCATCCATGTTGCCATCAATGCAAAAGGGGGATATTTTTAGTGTGAATTTTGATGGTATTCCTTTGGGCTAGTATCCTAAGCATTGGAGATCATTGACATATTTCATTCATGACTGTGTTTTTCATTGATGTCAACATAGAAATAATTCTATGAAGACTAGCAAAATAGCAGACAAAGATCATACTTGTCAGGACAGATTTTTGATGTACAAGTGAAGCGCGATTAGATACATATTCCACTTTGTGTCCTGATGATAAGGTTAAATGTGCTTAGTCTAAGTTTATAGAGAATAATGTAGAGATAGAGTGCATAGAAATAAATTTATGATGATCCTATTATATCTTCTAGTAGAGATATAATCTAGTGATGCACATTTAGAAAGTGATCGAGGAGAGTCTGATGGTGATGTTAGCAAGTGTGCAAGTCCTAAAGTCACATGTGTGAAGTTTTGTATAGACTATGATCCAATAGTTATATTGTAATATAAAATTCATTAATTATCTTATTATAATTAATTAGGAAAACCTCAAGAATGATTTAAGGAATTATTTTGAAGATAAGGTATACAGTAAATATGTTTTCCTTGATTATAAGATACAACATGCAAGTAAGAGATGCAAATGTGATCAAGGAAGTGCAACTTAGATTAGAGTATTTTGGTGAATGTGAGTAAGAAATCCAAGGGATTATTGGATGATTTTTTTTTTGATTTGGTATCGAGATTAGAAGTAGTAGAAGTCCAGTTGATAGGACAAAGAAAGAGGAAGGAACAATACAATTCAATTCTATTATTCTACAAGGAATAATACAAAGATAATTTGGATAGTAGGTTCATTGGTCTTGCCCCTAAATATTTTTGGACAATGGGTCCATCTACCTTCCACAACTCCTAATAGGGTTGGAACAACTGCTAATAGGGTTGGAATCTCCTAACAAGGATTCAAAGTCTCCTAACGTGGACTGATATGTACTGAATGTTGTTATAGACTCCTAACAGGGTTTATCCTCTAGCAAGAAATATTTATATTAGTACATCATCTTGTGGGTATCACCTTGATCGAGGTTTTGCCTCTGATTAAGGGTTTCCCTAGTTAACATATCTGATTTTATTATGCATGAGTATCTTCTTGTGATTTCTGATTATATTTCTCATATGATTAAAGATCTAATAAGGTTGATAATTTGATAATAGTTATATAACTAATTTTTTTGACAATTAGCTAATGAGGATATGTAATTGTTGTCATTTATCATAAGCATAAAAAATAAAGATACTTAGCTTTTGGTACTCTGGGAATTGTTTAAGTATGGATTTTGGTATAAAACAATGTGTTGTTTTGATTATAACTTGTTGTTAATGTCATATTATGACTAGAAAAGATAGATGGAGATAGTATACATGTTGATGATGATGTGTATAACCTTAGAAGTCAGTACAAACTATACAAAAAAGTGATATTCATGTTTTAACAATGATACAAGACAATATAATTAAAGGAAAGGATTATTTTGTTTACAAAATAACTACTTGTCCAATTAGGGCTGACATCCTAGATGTTTACTCTATGTTGGAAAGGTGTATTGTGATCTTAGCTGACCTAACTTCAATTTGTGAAAAGGCATGGTATTTATGTAAATGACATTTTGTGATGAAAGGGGGAATTGATGTGTTGAGCAATTATATGTAAACTTTTGTGAAAGTGATATATGAAAAGTTTGTGAAATTATTTTGTGATCTGAGATTGAATTGAGAAATAATCTATATTCTAGAAGTCTGATTACTTGTTTCGGTAGTGAGCTCTTCTTGTAATTGGAAATGCATGTTTGAGTAGTGGGCTCATCTTGCATCTATTGTACCACAACTCCTAATAGGGATTCACAGTCTCCTAACAGGGACTCCTTATAATGAATTTTTCTCATTGACTCTTAATAGGGTCCATCCTCTAACAAGGAACTTTTATATCAGTAAATTATCTTGTGGCTATCATCCACATTGGGGTTTCCCTTCGCCAGGGTTTCCCTAGTTAACAAAATATGGTGTTATGAGTTATCTTTGTGCATGGTTACTATTACTATTTAACATTACTTTATTACTTTGTTATGTATAGTTTAAAGTAAGAAATAATATCTAGTTAGTGACTAAAATTTGTAGATTACTAATTTACCCCTCCTCTTTGTAATCCCCATTTCTAACAATTGGTATCAGAGCATAGTTACTCAGAAGAGGCTTAATAGCTTGAGTAATATCCCTATGAATATGAGTCAATAATGAAGAAAACTTTATCAAAGGTAGGTATGACTGAAAATGAATCACATGTAGTTAGGAAAACCATCAAGCAAGGTATACTAAATATGCAACCTTTGTCAATATCTATTGCAGAGACATCTTTGGAATAGACCATTCTATATGCAATAGTATCAGATGTGTAACCAAGTGAACCAAACAAAAAATCTAAGAGATTAGTGGAAGATATGACCACAAAGACTAAAAGGGTCAAGCAAGAAGCCACTAGACTAGGCAAGAGACAAAAGACATTGTTGACAATTGTTGAGTCTAGTGAAGAAGAAGAAGAAGAAGAAGAAGAAGAAGAAGAAAATAAACAAGCATAAAAGGTAACAACTTCTAAGCAATCAACAGGAAAAAGCTCTGCAACCCTGGAAGTTGAAGATAGAGAAGATAAACTTAGCTATTGCTAATGAAGGCAGCTTTGTTTAGATGGATTTTTTTAATGATTTGTATAATAACTTTGAAAAAGATCAGATTGATATCTCTACTATGAGATACATTATAGCCAATAATTTGAAACTGAAGGATAAAAGGTCTATGACAGGCTTATTGAGAAGAAGGCCTGAACAAGAGAAGAAGATTTATAACTTTGGAAGTCTGTCATGTCCCCATATTTATAAGATTTAATGATAAATTAATTAATAATAATAATGATATAATTTGTCATTAAGTTAACATATTAATATGTCCTTGTCTCCAAGAGAAAGGATATCTATCACATCATTTGTAGGTTATTATTCATCAACCTCCATTCTAATATTAAATGAGTTGATATTAAAAATCAAATAAGTCGACATTTCATTGATTAGAATGATTCTTCAATACTACATAATTATATCAAATGTATTAATATCATGCCTTTGTATATATGTACCTTAATACATATATATTACCCTATTCTTATATCATACTTTAAGAGGGAATCCTATAATTGGATAAAAATTAATAATAGTTCATACGCTATTATCGATTATTCATAAAAGAAATAATATTTGATACATACTTATGATCTATTTATTTTACTTAATCATTTGTATTATTCATAGTAATAATATAAATTATTACTATTCATAATAATAAGATTAAGATATAAGAATAAATAAATGTTACAATTACATTATAAACAATGAAATAATATCATATCTAGATATTATCACATTTGAATATATATAATATTAATTGATTAATAAAATAATCAATATAATATTATATAAATTAATGATACAAGAGTTAATATAAATAATAATACAATCAAATATGTTATAATAACATATAATATAAGTAAATACATATGATAACCATCATATTTAAATAACATATAAATATATATATTTTAACATAACTATGAATTAGTTAACACCTAGGGATGTGACTGTTGGCCAATACCGACCAACACATATAAAGAAATCCACTCAAATGTTATATGGAGGTGAATAAGGAAGAAATGGAATGGATTACATCTCTGACAATTACTGAGGCAATAACAATTAAGATGCATGGACCAAATACGGAGGATAAATAACATAATAGAAACTAAAGGGACAGAATATATATTCAGTTTCTCCCATTTGTAGACTTATGGGGTGGATTGAGAAAGCATGGTTGCTGACACAACCTTCCAGTTACAAGTGCAGGAATTGCAATAGCATATATCAGACACAACGTAATTGTTGAGCACATATTTATCTCTTTATCAGTGATGGCTTGAAGAATTGCAAATTGTATACATAATAAAGTTATATCAGAGAAAACATGGCAAAAGATATAAATAAAGAAAAGAAAAGTTGCAAAAAATGAATGATTCTAAAAAAGGGTCATTACAAATGGTATCAGAGCACTAGAATCCTGCCAACATGTGAATCATTGGATTGAAGAAGCAAATGATTATTGCTAATATACTATAGGACAATTCAATTTTAGCTTTCCGTCACTGAATGCATTCGCCAAGAACTATTCTCGGTAATCCAAACTTCATCAGATACGACATTTCCTTGAGATAGCCTAATTACATGGGTGAAAATTTAATGGTAATTTAATGTGATTGTCTGCATAGGAAAAATAAATTTAAAGTGGTGGTTCACATATTGCAGATAATATCAAGCTTCAAACATATGATGCAAATGATCTAGATATAATGAAGCTTCCATCAAACAAGAAATACTGCAAGTATTGCATTGCAGTCAAAAGAATTAGTAAACATATTCTATAGAAATAGAATCTATCTTATGATGCCGAGACAATTGACAGTAATTCAAGAATACCATTCACCTATCGAAGGATATATTTTGGATAGTAGTTGTAAGTATCATGGTACAATAGACAAGTATGGCAATCTTGAGTCACAAGGCTCAATACTATTGATTAATCTACGCATAGGTAAAATGATTGACAAGTTTTGTTGTCATACGAATGGAAAGTGTTCAGAACTAGGCAATGGTATATACCTATTAAGTGCAATTCGCTAAGTACGAGGAGATAATATGCTAATTTATATCCCACCAAATTTCCATGCCAAAGGAATATCGATACTTATATTCATTATGATCATAGTTTCAATATACTACTATATGAAGAACAAGTCTTAGTTCATGAAAAAAAAAAATGAAATAGCATGAAATACAACACTCAGAGATCCAAATGAAGTGAAAAATCCAATTACATCTTGGACACAACTTCCATGAATATTTTAATTTTCAAGAGATGAATTTTAGTACTCCGTATAATCGATTGCATTAGATTTCAGTTAGAGAGAAAAGATCAATAAAAATGCGGTCTCAACATAAATTTGCATATGAAGATGTATATTTTTTGTATAGAACCATCCAAACAATAGCATTTTCCACATCCGAATTCTGATAAAGCATTAAAGTCATACCATTGCAGATAATTATCAACATTAGAACAGTCACAATAACGTGATAGAATTGTGGTTGATGAAGCTTCACCACAATCAATAAACAAAGATCATAGTCATCTTTAGCAACTAAATCTATCAACTGCATGATGAAGATTGATGGTGGAATTTATAGTAAAAGAAACAGTGATTAATAATGCAGATTGAATATGAATAATTTAATGTCCTAGTAGGGGACATTAATAATGGAAAGCCTAGCCCAACAAATTATTCTTTATTTACATGTCTGAAATTGATCAGGGCCAACATTCTTTACAAGGATGAATCCATACCTATGCGGGAGAAGAGTTGAGGGGAATAAAAAAATAATGAAATAGGAAATGGGAAAAATTAAAAGAAAACCTAGAGGCCGTTAAGAAGATCCAAGTGAGTCATAATAAGCTTGGGAAGATTTAATTGAAGAGAGAACCTTTTTGTAAATTTCAAATACCATACACCATTGCAAATTCAAACACATGTTAAAGCTGAAATTATAGGGGGAGTATTTCAAAAAAAGAAGGGAACTAATTTAGAGGGTAAAAAGGTTATAGTAAAGGAGTGGGGATAAAGGTAATAAGGTAGTTTTAATGGAGTAAGAAGGTTAAAAAGGGCAATTGAAGCATAGAAAATAATAAAACTATTATGTGGTAAACAAGCCAACCCTAATGCTTGTAAAGCATGTGAGTAGTGCAAGTTAAATTAACAAACACACCATTTGATAAGGAAATGAGTCCACAAATTTAATATCAAGATATGGCTTGGGGGAAAGGGCGGACACTAATGGGAAAAGACAAAAGTAGATATGTTAAAAGAGACATTTAATGAGAATAGAAATTTATGAGGTAATGCCTCTTTATTACCATGACCCCACCATATTATGCAAGATGATGTAAGTCACCAATGAAGAAGGGTGATAATGACATAGGTCACATAATCGGTCATGCTATGAAGTTGTTATAAATTGGAAATATGAAGTTACCCATCTACTTTTAAGGACATTCTATATATTTAAATATATATTTTATTCATCTTTGAAAGATAACATGGTATTTAAAATATTAACAATATCTCATATAATTTAAAATACCTTGATCAATGGTCATGCATAAAAATTCACTAAAGATTATTAGGGAAGAATCATTGAGGATTCAACAATATTGCAAGTACTTCTATTTCTATGGGTTGGAGAAGGTGATGTTAGTCTTTCCATTAAGAGATATAAACCCAAAGTATAAATTTGAAGAGGCTACCACATATTGAATATTTCAATCAACATAAGCTCATCTTTGGTTTATTTTGAATTTTGAATTTTAAGATGAAATTATTGACATTCTTTAATTTTGGGATTCTCACTTGAGAATCAAATTGTTTTCAGGATTAAACTAGAGGAAGACCTTAAGTGGATATGAAGATTACTTCATACTCCTAAATCACCACTTCAACACATAAAGGTAATGAGGTAATGTATATATTTTGTGCATATTTTGTTATGAAATAATTGGTAGTGTCTTTCTTATTACCGACACATTCATTATTATGAAGAATATTGAATAGTTTATCAATGATTCTAGTTACAATGAAATGAAAAATATATATGAAAAAATGAAGAATGAAATATAATATTGAATTAAGGGATAGAGGGTGCAGTTGATTTTACATAAACAAGACCATCCTAGTATTCTAATAACAATAGACAATGGAAAAAGAGAATAATATCAATAAATTGCTAAACCAGGGGAAATCAAATAGGTTTGAGAAACAAAAAAGATGTGGCATTAGCCATGAAAAATGTTGTCCCACCACTCAAGTGAAGTATTAAACACCATAGAAATATATGAAATGAGGTGCAGTGACCTATCATAGTTTAGTGACTATTGGTTTTACACCTAACATTACAAAGAGTAAATACATGTCCATAGAGCAGTGTATATTCCAAAAAAGAAAGAATTTAACCAATTACGATAGAAGGGAAAGACATGTGATTAGATAGTACATAGGGGTCTATTTCTCATCCACATTATGATCTCTTGAGATAGGGAGTTGGTGGAGGGAGAGGCAGAGTAAATTCGAGCACCTGACGGATATCCTCCAGGGAACCACTTGTAGCTTGTTTCATGTGCCCTTTGCACCGTCAATCTACCATCTCAAGATGATCATAATAAGGAGAGAGAAAGATTCCTATTCATTAGATTAACATTCATTTTCTCATCCACATTATGATATCTTAAGATAGGGAGTTGGTGGAGGGACAGGCAGAGTAAATTCGAGCACTTGACAGATATCCTCCAGGGAACCGCTTGTAGCTTGTTTCACGCGCCCTTTGCACCATCAATCTACCATCTCAAGATGATCATAATAAGGAGAGAGAAAGATTCATGTGTCAAATAATTATGTTCATTAGATTAATCTTCTCAACCACATTATGATATCCTAAGGTAGGGAATGGATGGAGGGAGAGGCGGAGTAAATTCGAGCACATGACAGATATCCTCCAGGGAACCACTTGTAGCTTGTTTCATGGGCCCTTTGCACCATAAATCTACCATCTTAAGATGATCATAATAAGAAGGGAAGGAATCATCACAAGACTCATATTTCTTTAGAGCTATTATATGCTAATAATTATTTGTGTTGCAGGTCCATGATCAAAAGGCGTATTAGGGAAGTATATTTTATACACCATTTTCTTTACTCTACTTCATTGTGAAAATCAACAAAGAATGTATGATGTGTCTGCATCGTGTATGCTTTGTGCCTTCATGCATCATGTGTCTGCATTGTGTATACTTCGTGTCTTCATGCATTAATGTGTCTTCTTCGCGTATGCTTTGTGTCTGCAAGCACTTAGATATTTACTTCATGCATTATGACATTAACTACATGCATACTTTATGTGTTCTTTCATTCCAGTGTATAACTTGTATATTGAATTCACAATAAAGGTTTAGTGTAAACAATCATTGCTTGAGGACAAGCAATTTGAGGAAGGGCGAACTATCATGTCCCCATATTTATAAGATTTAATGATAAATTAATTATTAATAATAATGATATAATTTTTCATTAAGTTAACATATTAATATGTCCTTGTCTCCAAGAGAAAGGATATCTATCACATCATTTGTAGATTATTATTCATCAACCTCCATTCTAATATTAAATGAGTTGATATTCAAAATCAAACAAGTCAAAATTTCATTGATTAGAATGATTCTTCAATACTATGTAATTATATCAAATGTATTAATATCATGCCTTTGTATATATGTACCTTAATACATATATATATTACCCTATTCTTATATCATACTTTAAGAGGGAATCCTATAATTGGATAAAAATTAATAATAGTTCATATGCTATTATCGATTATTCATAAAAGAAATAATATTTGATAAATACTTATGATCTATTTATTTTACTTAATCATTTGTATTATTCATAGTAATAATATAAATTATTATTATTCATAATAATAAGATTAAGATATAAGAATAAATAAATGTTACAATTACATTATAAACAATGAAATAATATCATATCTAGATATTATCACATTTGAATATATATAATATTAATTGATTAATAAAATAATCAATATAATATTATATAAATTAATGATACAAGAGTTAATATAAATGATAATACAATCAAATATGTTATAATAACATATAATATAAGTAAATATATATGATAACCATCATATTTAAATAACATATAAATATATATATTTTAACATAACTATGAATTAGTTAATACCTAAGGATGTGACTGTTGGCCAATATTGACTAGCACATATAAAGAAATCCAATCAAATGTTATATGGAGGTGAATAAGGAAGAGATGGAATGGATTACATCTCTGACAAATTACTGAGGCAATTACAATGAAGATGCATGGACCAAATACGAAGGACAAAGAACATAATAGAAACTAAAGGGATGGAATATATATTCAATTTCTCCCATTTGTAAACTTATGGGGTGGACTGAGAAAGCATGGTTGCTGACACAACCTTCCAGTTACAAGTGTAGGAATTGCAATAGCATAAATCAGACACAACATAATTGTTGAGCACATCTATCTCTTTATCAGTGATGGCTTGAAGCATTGCAAATTGCATACATAATAAAGTTATATCAGAGAAAACATGGCAAAAGATATAAATAAAGAAAAGAAAAGTCGCAAAAAATGAATGACCTTAAAAAGGGGTCATTACAAAGTCTATGCTAAGGACTATTTGCAAGATTGATGACGAAGAAGAAATGAAGAGATTGTTAAACAATCTTGCACCTTACTTGAGGAATAAAGTAAGATCATTCCTATTTATGGTGGGTGAGAAAGACAAGTTAAGAAGTGAGATTGCAGTAGCCATTAGTCAAATAATGGCAGATTCTAAGGCAACATCTTCACCTACACCAGAACCTCAAAAGTATTAGTGAGTGGTGACACAATGCAGATAGATCAGACCAATGTTACCATTAACATTCTGGATACTAACTTGTTTGAGAGTTGAGAACCACTTGAATCTTATTCTAAAGATATAGAAGACAAACTGAGGCAAATTAAAGAGGAGAAGAGGTTACTAGAAGAAGAGAAGAGGAAAGTAGAAGATGCCAAGAAAAAAATGCAGCTTAAGGATGAAATGAAAAGAAAAGAAGAGGAAGAAAAGAAAAGGATAGCTGAAGAAGAAATAAGAAGAAAAATAGAGGAAGAAAAGAGAGAAAATGAAAGAAATGAAAGAGAAGAAAGAGAGGAAGAAGAGAGAAGAGTAAAAGGGGTAATTGAGAAGAAGTGAAGGGAGGATGCCACTAAACCTTCTAGTTCATCTACTCCACTATCGCTTGTCAACCGAACAACTGGTGATGATGATCAAACTGATTTGATCTCATTCTTATCAAAACTTATTAAAAAAAAATAGAAGAATGAAGAGCATGCATAAAACCTTGATGGAGGTTACTAAAAAACTACATAGTACTTTGATAGTACAAAACATAGAAGCAAATCCATAATAGAGGGAATAGGTAATGCTAAAGTCATTTGATGAAGAATTCACTAATTTTTTGAGTGTTGCAGAAACAAAGGCACAGATCTCACATGATGCTAACTTGTTTAGCACCATTTGTCAAAATATTAAGAATGATTTGAGAAGTCTTGATACTTGTATCAAGGAACTTTAGAAGTTTAAAAATGATGGTAAGAGATTGTACATTAAGTGTACTCTATCTCACAAATTGACTAAGGATATTGATAGTCAGATTGGAGGAAAAATGAGTGAGCTAGAATATCTATCTAGCCAGATAGAGCATCCATCTTGTAAAATTGATGATTTTGAAGGACAAGTGGCCAGTATTCACAATGACATCAGGAAACTAGAACTTTGGAAGGAACAAATTTTGAAGAGAGTATCAGATTTCAAAGAGTCTATTGCTCTAAAAATTTCTTTAGTTGAGAAACCATTGGAGGAATGTGTCAAGGCCAAGGACACTTATTCTAACTTTTTGTACTAAGACCTTAATGTAGTTGAGATTGCATCATGTGCCCTATGTGCAATTCTCACCTCCGCTGAATCTACCAAGGAAACATGGACTAAAGGTATGGACATACTAAAAGAAAATTTTGATGATTGCATGAAGATACTGTTAGTGTAATTTACAAAGATTTTGACAGTAGATGGATAATTTTTGTACAATTTTTGATATTTTGACCTTTGTCATTGATGTCAATGGGGGATAAGATACTATAGAAAATTTGTATAGTATTGTAAAGTGTGAAATCATATTGTAAGGGGGAGCTTATGTAAGATGGACAAATTTTAATAGATGTAATGTGAATGAGTTGTTTATTTTTTAGTTTTTGATACTTAGCCAATTTTCCCTATTTTGTTGCCATCAATGCCAAAGGGGGAGATTGTTTAAAATTGGCTAATGAGGATATGTAAATGTTTCTATTTATGGTAGAACATGATGTACATGCTTATAGGAAACCACAAAAATAAAGATACTTAGCTCTTGGTACTCAGGAAATTGTCTAAGTATGGATTTTGGTATACAACAATGTATTGTTTTGATTATAACTTGTTGCCGATGTCATATTATGACTAGAAAAGTTAGATGGAGATAGTATACATGTTGATGATGACATGTATAATCTCAAAAGTTAGTATAGACTGTACAAAGAAGTGATATGTTTTGGCAGTGAAACCGGGTAGTGGAATTAAAGGAAAGGATTATTTTGTTTACAAAATAATTACTTTTCCAATTAGGGTTGACATCCTAGATGTTTACTCTAAGTTGGAAAAGTGTATTGTGGTCTTAGCTGACCTAGAAACAATTTTTGAAAAGGCATGGTATTTATGCAAAGGATATTTTATGATGAAAGGGGGAATTGATGTGTTGAGAAATTATATGCGAACTTCTGTGAAAGTGATATATGTGAAGTTTGTGAAGCTATTTTGTGATCCGAGATTAAACTAAAAAAGAATCTATATTCTAGAAGCCTGATTGCTTGTTTGAGCAGTGAGCTCTTCTTGTAATTGGAAATGCATGTTTGGGTAGTGGGCTCATCTTGCATCTACTATACCACAACACCTAATAGGGTTGGAATCTCCTAACAGGGATTCAAAGTCTCCTAATTAGGACTCCTTATGCTGAATTTTCTCATTAACTCTTAACAAGGTCCATCCTCTAACAAGGAATCTATATATTAGTAGATTATCTTGTGGGTGTCATCCCCACTGGGGTTTTCCCTTAGCCAAGGTTTTGTTAGGTAATGAAATATGGTGTTATGAGTTATCTTTGTGCATGGTTACTATTATTGTTCAACATTACTTTATTACTTTGTTATGTATGGTTTACAGTAAGAAATAATATCTAGTTGGTGACTAAAGTTTGTAAATTACTGATTCACCTCCCCTCTCAATAATCCCTATTTCTAATAGATTTATGCACCCCCCCCCCCAACCTCTCAATTATATTGGTGAACTATATATTCTAACAATCTTCTTTCTCATAGGGACATTTTTAAGAAAAATGACTTATTTTACCATAGTAATTTTTTTTAAAGGCTAGCTTACATTTTCTTTTCCCAAGTCCTTTCTTTAGTTTCGTTAAAAGATAAGCTATTTCATCATTTGAATCTTGTTCAAAACTTTCAATTGAATTTTTCTCCTCTTTCCAGTTCTAGTAGCCCGGAGTTTAGTTTCAATTTATTATGACCTTTCAACATTTGTTTGCAAAATATGCAATCAAGATACCATGCAAGTTATTAACAATAAGTGTATCCAAATCTGACATATCTTTAATGGAAAGGATGTTGTTATTATATTTCAAAGGAAGAGTGTGCAGAATGTTTAAAAAAATGGTATTTTCATCAATTGTCTCATTAAGTCCTTAAAAATCATTCACAACTTCATCAACTCTTAGGAAATAAGCATCTACACTCTCATCCTCTTTCATATGAATGCCTTAAAAAATTATTCTATGAGTTTGGACTTTTTCCTTTCTAACTTTATCATCACCATCATAAGAATTGAATATTTTATCTCATACCTCTTTGTCTGAATCAAGATGCATTACTTTTAAAAATTATGATTTTGATGGACCACACAAGAGTGTATCTATGGTTTTTGGATTATTCTCAAAACCATTCTTTTTATTTGCATTAGAAGGAGGCTAAATTGGAAAGTTATATCCATTCACTAGACTCATGTAAACATCAAAACCAAGAGACATAATGTAGGGATTCATTTGAACACTCCAAATGGCATAACTAGTTTCTTAAAAAAGTAGAGCACAATTTGTAAGACCTTCTAAATCACTCATGATGACTCAAGATAAACTAGACCACAATATTTTATGCTATTAATCATGAAACCTACTCTTATACCAATCGAAAACAAAATAAAATGCTAAGAGGGAGAGGTGGTGAATTCATATCTTAAAATTTTAACCAAGTAGAATAATCAAAGGCAGTCAAGAATATTGCACAATCTCAAGAGGATGCAAACAAAAGGTTTTATCATGTGGATAACCGTTTTGGGTGAAAAACCATAGTCTACTAATATCAAATGTGGGATCTAATACAATATATCATGATGAATCAAGATAAAATGACTCATAATGATTTAAGGTATAAAATATTTAACCTACTCTTTTACCAATTGAAAAAAAAAAAAAAACACTAAGAAGGGGAGGGGGTGAATCATTATTTTAAGATATTAACCAAGTAGAAAAAAAACTTCAAGCATGTTGCATAGTCTTAAGAGGATACCAATACAGGGTTCTATCACGTGGAAAACCCTTTTGGGTGAAAAACCACAATCTACTAATATCAAATGTGGGCTCCAATCAAATACATCATTTTATATTAAAATAAATTTATGGATACAACCTCACAATCAAAGAGCTCCAACTCAACCAATTAAATGGCTTCAACCACAAAAGTACCAATTCAATAATACTATAATACAAGATAACAAAAAGTTATTATAACTTATAAATTCTGTAGTGACTTCCTTTAGGAATGCACTCACCAAAAAGACTCCAACAAAATATATCAAGAAGCTTGAAAATATTTAAGATCCAATACCCAAGACATTGAGACTCACTTTCATAATGACATTCAAACCATTTATAGCTAATTAATCTCAACCTTTCTCACATGAACAATGCTCAATCTTCTCACCAACAAAGAATATTTTTAAACATTTATCAAACTTGAGATAAATCAATAGTTTTCACCACTTAATAAATCTCACTGGTATGCTCAATACAACCAATTCCTCTATATTTTATAACTACATTGATAATTAATTTTCAAAGTAACAATTTCACTACATTTTATAATTGATCTACAAAATGATGATGCTTGAGATGTAGTAATGATTCCTCTACATTTTATAATTGATCTTCAAATTGATGATGTCTAATCAGATTGCAAACATGGTCACCTAGACTATCCATGGGGAATATTCCATATTTGTGCCATGGTGGCACAAGTTGGTGTCCATGAACTAGTAGCATCAACTCGAAAAATTATCTTCTAATATAAATGACTTAATCTATACTTGTGACAGATCAATAAAATAATCATAGTGGCAAAAAAAACATCAATGAAGAATACCAACAAAATTTACTTCTACAATTGAGATAACCACTATGGTGTCTCATGTGGCTATGTTGAATCAAGTAGTAGCCATAGAAAGGAGAAGAGATTTGGATAGATACAAGAGGAATTTTAAGAAATGTCAAGAAGATGTGATGAATTATGTGTGAATAATACAACTTTAAAAGATGGATATCATAATATACAATTCTTCATACACCTACATAGTTAGATTATGTTATAATAGAGATTTCAGTTTTTATTTGTATCAAAACAAGGAATTGCACCTTAGGAAACACTTGACTACTTAAACAATTATGCTATAAGAAAAGAAAAATTCAAAGAGGATGTCATAGAAAAAAGTGTTGATACTTTGATAAAAATTCCTCACCTATAGAGTGGGGAAGTTTAAAATAAAGTTTGAAAGTTGATATTTGGGTTATTTCTACTTGTTAGAGTCCAATAAAGTATGTTCTAAAATTATTGTTCTCTTAAAATCTTTGTATTCTATATGGTTTTCCAAATCTACTATGATAGAAAAGTTAGAAATTGTTGCTAAATATAGATATTTTTTTTGGAAATATTCAATACTATGCTAGGTTATTTAGAGGGGAGGGGTGAATCGGTAACCTCTAAAACTTTATCAATTTTAGCACTTTATAGCAATATACCAATTATCATTTGTTGATCTAATTACATGCATGAGAAAATGAAAACATAAAAGCATCCACAACACTTAAACACAATAATTTGCTGACCTAGAAACCTTCCAAATAGAAATTAGAACTAGGGTGGGGATGATACCAATAAAACTTCAATACTACAACATAAAGTTGGCCTGTTAAGGCTTATAATGATTACTTCTAATGATTTGCCTTGTTAGGAGCAAATTAGGACTGCTAGGTCCACCTTTTTAGAGGTTTTTACAAACACACAATAAAGTATGCACTCTGTTAAGAGATTTAAGAAAGACTTTTAAGTCTAACTTGTTAAAGAATTTAGACTAATACACCTATTAGAATGAAATAGTAGATCTCTAACTTACAACTGAATTATTGATAGAGATTCCTTGATTGCACTGATCACCTTTGGTGATGGATATGTCTCTACTACTCCTTTTTTGATATGGCCTTCAATATATACTTTATCTGCTGCTTAATCACATTCATGTTCTTACATGTTCATTATATTTTCATACTTCTTTTGAATATGATACAATAGATTACATATATTTACCAATCCAATTTACAAAATTACAAAGTCAACCAATATACAAGTTAACACCAATATTACAAAGTTGGCCCATATGAAGACACTCGGTTCTGAAGACTAACTTGGTGAAGTTTTGATGCTTAGCGTCCATTGTCATTACTTGGCATCTTCATGCATTTGGTAGAAGTAGAAGCTTGGTAAATACTACACACCTTAAAATAGTCTCAAACTTGGTCTGCACTGGTGACTCAGTAGGTACTGTATAACTTTTCATAAACTAAATCACTCGATAAACACTATCTTTACATATGGTTCAGTTAACACTAGCTTCGCATCACATGAACTGCTAGCATGATAGAAATTGTAAAGCTCAGTAACCATTGGAGTTCTAGGGTTGAACTACTAGACTTCACACTATCTGATTCTTCTCGGTTTGAATTGTTGCACTTCACACCAACTAAATTTCCTTGGTAACCACTGGAATGCTCGGTGGCCACTGGAATTAGTCTAGAAGACTCAGTAACAACTATAGAGCTTGGTGAATATTGAATTACATGGAAAATACTATAGACTGTTCAATGAGCTTGGTAGCCATACAAAATATGAATAAGTGTAACAAACTTGATTGATATATCAACAATCTCCCCCTTTGGCATTAGTGACAAAAATACTTATTAGCCAAAACTTATATACATCACCATGTGACACCAGCTCAGTAGGGTATACTGTTTTGAGATTTTTCAAAATTAATCACTATAAGTATATACAATATACTATACAACATACCTACAAAATTCTCCTCTACTATATACATTTTCTCATTTTGCATGGTTCTCCCCCATACAATATACATAGTGTCTCACTATACATAGTCTCTCCCCCTTTTTGACGATAATGCCAAAGATTTATTTAAAACTTATTTACATGGAGACACCAAAATGAGATAGAAACTCAGAATGTACCTTAAGAATAAGTTCTAGAGTTTTATCCCAATTCTCTTGTGAAATCTTGCATGTATGGAGAGAAATTTGCACTTCTACAAAGAGTTCTATCATGTGATCTGCAGTAGAGAAGTTATTATCATGGATCAAGGTTTTTGAGTAAACAGTGTGTTTCTACATTGTATCCATGATAGGAAGTATCATATTCTGAATATCTATCAATGTAGACTAGATCCTTGCTTCTTCTCTCAAAAAATTTGCTTGCATGTCTGATAGAAATTTGATCTTCATATGATGTGCAGAGCTTGAACTAGAGTCAAGTTGCAATTGCTGTGCATTGGCTTTGAGATCCTCATCAATATTTGTTAGTTTGCTCTTTATCTCCTTTGTGAACTTGGTAACATCACATAACTTCACAAAAAGTGATGTCACATTAGTGCAAGATGATTCAAGATTGGACAAAATTGACGAAAGCTCAACTTGTTGAATGTCAATTTTTTGAGCAATGTACTCAATCACTTTATTATCAATTTTTTTTTTTGCTTTCTCAATTAACTTATCTTGACCGCTAGAGTCCTCATTAAACTTTTGGACTACCTCTTATAAGTGCAATAAAATAGGTTGAGAAGAATATATCTCAATACTAATTTCCTTAGACAAAATGTTCTTGGCATCATCTATAATTTTATATTCTCTATCTCTTTCTTCTCTCAATTTCTTTTGCTTTTCCTTCTTTTGGAGGAGTTCATCGGCTATATGCATTTGATTTGCAGTGAGATTATCAAAGTCCATTTGGAAATTTCTATTTTCTCATCTAGGTCTATATCCTCTTCTATCTCCTTGCCTCTACTCAAAAATATTGTACTTGGTTGAGCCTTAGGTTCAACTATCCTTGTACTTAATGCCTTTGATTTCAGGATGGAAATAATTATAGATATACTAGGACTTGCTGTGAAAATTGATATAGTACCAACTAATGGAAAACTAATAGGAATGCTTGTTGAATCCAAAACTGAAGAAGTCATAATTGAAGTATCCATTACTGAAGTAGACAAAATTGTAGTATTCAAAACTGAAGTACTTACTATTGAAGAGCTCAAAATTGTAGAAGCCACTGTATCCATTATTGATAACTGCAACTTGGGAGCTGCAGAAGAGGGAGGTTACAACTTGATAGATAAAGTGCTAGACACTTCTATCAATGATGTGCTGAGCTGTGTAGGGGCGAAGAGTGATTGGAGATAGCTATCTTTATAGGGTCGGTCTCATCATCATCTTTGTCTTCCTCGGTAGCTTCTTCCTTTTTATCTTCTTCAACTTCCTCATTGTCAAAATGTGTGGGCTCAGTGTAAGTTTCTTCTTCATCATGATCACTGTCATCATCATTATCCTTGACATCTATAAGGAAGTCACTTTGTTTATGTAGATGATAAACATTCTTCCACATACTTGTGGCATTCTTAACCACATGCTCTATATCTTTGATCAAAATTAAACAATTATTAAATCTAAGAGTCATTTTGTCTTCATTTTTCTTCAAGGACTCTTTTACCTTAGCATTTTTCATGCTAGGTAGCAACTATCTTAGGGTTTGTGCATAAATATCATTTTCTATTTGCATTACAAAATCCCATCTTTGCTTAATTTTCTCTAATAATTCATTAGAGATTTGGGAGGCTATCTGATTTGGTGAATACTTCCATTTTCTATTTTGGTTAACACCAGCTCTTCCACTTGTTTCTTCTTAGCCTCTAACCTAGTTTCATACTTCAAGGATATGAAGTTTTTTATGCCTACAACTTCTTCCATTTGTTTCAATTTTTCTTGGAAGTTGGGAGGAGGTTTGCTAAAGAAAATATCACTGTCTTTCTTCCTAGACCTCCTTGTGAAGACTGTAGTGGATGGCTTAGGTGGCTTGGTGATGATCACCTTGCCTTCTTCTTCAATGGTTCTTCTTCTTTTTCTGATTCCTCTTCATCCTCTACCTCTTCATCTATATCTTCTCCTTTGCCCTCATTTAACATAAGAGGTGTGCTTGTTTTTAGTTTTTCTATCCTCCTCTTACCTTTGTTAATCACTTGTGGGAGCTTTATCTCTAGCTCTATCCTTTTCTTTGCCTCATCATATGTTCGAAAGTGTGGTGCCTTTGGATCAATAGGTTCATTAATTAGAGCTTCAATAATGTCCTTTGTTTCATCAATGTTTATATCATAGGGAAGAGGTTTTACCCATACAATTCTGGGCTTTACTACCTGAATGTAGACTCTTTCATTATCTACCGTGAAATATATATCATCTTTGTAATCTTCTACCAGCTTCTTAGGTATTCTAAATTTGTTATTCATTTTCTCTTTGAAAAATTCAAAGTAATTATCCATAATGCTAAACAAATTCTCTCCATTTCTGTAATGTATTCATTAATTTGGTGTAATATAGGCACATCTTTTCTCCATACTACCGTGCCTTTGGATAGGAAGAAATTATGAACATAGAAGAACAAACAAATCAATAGAGAGCCAAATTTGTAGGGGTTGTTTTTGGAAGTCTAAAAACTTTCCATGTTCTTGTTGAATTGTTTCAACAATAAATCTGCCAAGTCATAAGAGAAATTGTTCTTCACAACTTTGTAGGCTAAGTCCACAACTTCACATGATACACTATTGAGGCAGCTTGAACTATATATCTTGTGAGCTATCACATGTATCCCAAATTTTAGTTTTGCATTAGTTAGACTATGAATTTTCATGCCTCTATTGTCCCACTTGGCTAGGGTTTTCTTTTCTAGCTTAGCCTAACCTAGGGTTTTGGTGGTCTTGGCTTTGGTGAGCATGGGGAGGCCAATAATGCGATGAATCATTTCCTTTGTAATCAAAACTGGTTGCTCAAGCCATAGCTGACCATTATGCACTTGGCTTAGATTATATCCAATCCATTTGATTTGAAAACCTCGGGGCATGTGAGGAATGTGGGTCAAACCTTTGTCTTCCAAATGTTTATGTTTGGGTTTGAGAACTCCATTAACACGTAATTTACCTAGGGCATCATCCATTTCTAGGGTTTCAATTTCCTAAATAGAAACACTTGAAATGAGTTTGAATGTCATTAATAAGGAGTACTTGAAGTGGGATTTGTGATTGAACTCCACTTGGGTTGAGGGTTTCTGCAATCGTAGGCACAAGTTTGAAGTCTAGCACTTTCCACTCAAGTCCTTGAACCAACATCTCATACCCTTTATTTTCTTTGCTACTACTATTGATTGATGCCATGATTACTTGGTAAATTATCAAAACCTTGAAAACTAAAAATTAGCTTGAAGTCATTTGATCACACTAGAATTCATTTTCTTTGCAATAGCACTTAGATTTCATGGTGAAAAATGAGTTTGATTTCATGCTTTTTGTTGAAACTTTGTCATTAATGCTTAGTACAAAGGTAGTTGGGTTGATATCATTCTTGAAATTATGCTTGATAGGCTATCATCCACTATTCTATTGATTACTTGGTGAAGGCTTCATGACTTGGTAATCATGTGTGACTTGTTACTCTTGACCTTGCTTGGTAGAGTCTATGACTTGACCTTACTCAATCAAGAAGGTAACTTGGTGATAACTGGTACCGATCTTTCTCGATGATCCTTTTGTATCTCAAATACTAATTTGGATCTTTCTCACCTTTCAATTAGAACTGTTTGAATATGATCTTGATAGTGCAATTCTAGTTCTCCTTTGGAAATCTAGTTGAAAATGGTGGAGTCACCCACTTCTTGAGTGACATGACCATCATTACTTGAAATATATTCCTTCATAGATTTAGGGATCCATTGCTACCTCATCTACTTTTGAATGTTATCTTCTTTTTCTTTCTTTTCATCTTCAACTCTACCTGTATTCATGCAATTTTTGGCTAGATGACCAAGTTTGATACAAGTAAAACATCTTATAGTGGTATCTCTCTTCTTTATGTGATGTTTAACATAATTCATGCTAGTGTGTCCATATTCTCCACAGATATGACATCTACACCAAGTATTATAGTCCCAACTAAATATTGCTTTCACAATTTGCTTTGCTAGATTGATTGACTTGGTTCTGCAATCTAATGCCTTGTGACCTTGTTTCTTTTATTTTTGACACTTTCCTTCAAATTTTGGTTTCTCTTTGCATTCATTAGCCTTGTGACCATGTCGACTACAATTGTAGCATTTTCCATTAAATTTTACTTTACCATTACTCCAACATTTTTTTGATGTATGACCTATCTTACCACAATGATTGCAAGTAGGTCTTTGATTCCTTTGAGCACCTTGTTGGGAGGATTCACCTTCTTCTTTGTATCCAATTCCTACTTTACCCTTTTGTCTATAGAGATTCTACTCATTCAGTTGATTTAATTGATTCATGTCTGCTTGAGATTTCATCATTCTTTCATTTATTTTATTTTTAGTGTTTAGGTCATTTTCTAATCTTTCACTAATTTGCTTTTTAGATCTCAGCTCATTTCTTATTCTTTTATTGATTTGTCTTTCCAAATTTAGATCATTTCTTAATCTTTCATTGATCTTTCTTTGGCTCATGATTTCTTCATTTACATTGGAGATTTGATCCATAAGATCTGCATGTTGAAGGGATTGGTTCTAGATTTCATTGTTTCTTCCATCCATTTCTTCTTTCATCTTGTTCCTTTGTTCCAAGATTTCACATAGCCTCACTGACCAAATTTCTTGTTCTATTTTGAGCTTTCTTACTTCTTGTAGGGAACCATTCTTTTCTAGGAGTTCTTTGATTGCATCATTTGCTTCATCTAAATTGCTTGAAGGAAAAAAGTCTTTAATTCTTTCTTGAATGTACTAATGATCATTCATTTGATTTGCAAGTTCCTTTCTTCTTTTTAGGTATTAGGAAAGTTGCTCCTTAGCTTTCTTGAGTTGTGTAATGGCCATTTCTAGATCCAACTTTTCATTGTCAATTTCCTTATCAAGTCTGAATATCTCCATATTCTTGATCTTTGCTCAAATTGTTAAAATTTCTCCTAGGAACCACAAAGCTCTGATACCAATTGTTGGAAATATTCAAGACTATGCTAGGTTACTGAGAGAGGAGGGGTGAATTAGTAACCTCTAAAACTTTATCAATTTCAACACTTTATAGCAATATACCAATTATCATTTGTTGATATAATTACATGCATGAGAAACTGAAAACATAAAAGCATCCACAACACTTGAACACAATAATTTGGTGACCCAGAAATCGTCCAAATAGAAAGTAAATCTGGGGTGGGGATGATACCCAAAAAACTTCAACAATGCATCATAAAGTTGGCCTGTTAAGGCTTACAATGATCACTTTTGATGATCTTCCCTATTAGGAGAAAATTAGGACTACTAGGTCCACCTTGTCAGAGGTTTTTACAAATACACAATAAAGTATGGACTCTGTAAAGAGATTTAAGAAAGACTACTAAGTCTACCTTGTTAAAGGATTTAGAATGATTCATCTATTATAATGAAATAGTAGATCTCTGACTTACAATTGAATTGCTCATAGAGATTCCTTGATTGCACTAATCACCTTTTGTGATGGATATGTCTTTACTACTCCTTTTCTGATATGGCCTTCAATATATACTTTATCTGCTACTTAATCACATTCACATTCTTACATGTTCATTATCTTTTCATACTTCTTTTGAGTATGATACAATACCTTACATATATACCAATCTAATTTACAAAATTACAAAGTTGGCTAATATACAAGTTAACACCAATATTACAAAGTTAGCCCATATGAAGACACTCAGGTTTTGAAGACTGACTTGGTGAAGTTTTGATTCTTGATGTCCACTATCATTACTTGACATCATCATGCATTTAGTGGAAGTAGAATCTTGGTCCATACTAATCACCTCAAAGTAGTCTCAAACTTGGTTTGCACTGGTGACTCGGTAGATACTGTGTAACTTGTCATAAACTGAATCACTTGATAAACACTAACTTCACATATGGCTCAGTTAACACTAGCTTCACATCACATGAACTACTAGCTCGGTAGAAACTACAAAGCTTGGTAATCACTATAGTGCTTGGGTTGAACTACTAGACTTCACACTGCTTGATTCTACTCAGTTTGAACTATTACACTTCACACTAACTAAATTTCCTTGGTAACCAGTGGAATGCTTGGTGGCCACTGGAATTAGTCCAGAAGACTCGGTAGCAACTATAGAGCTTGGTGACTACTGAATTACATGGAAATTACTATAGACTATTCAATGAGCTTGGTAGCCATACAAAATCTAAATAAGTGTTGTCACTAATAACAAACTTGACTGATATGTCAATAATTTTCCCTTTCACTAATTATGAAGACCAAAGATAAGGTTAATTATTTTGATTCATCATTACATCTATTTGAAGATAAAAATTAGTTGATCAAAAATAAGATTTATACATTACTAGATTTAAAGCATTCTCTTGTCCCTTATATAGTTGATAAAGAGAAGAATATGAAGAATATTGATAAAATGATCTAGGAATTTGATATGATTTTTTTTAATGGTAATGAAAAAAATGAATGTAAATAAAGGAGAAAGTGAATTTGATGATTTTAATGACATTATAGATAAAATGTTTATGTTCGATAAATGGAAATAAGCTATTAGACAAATGGAATAGTCAGAGGTTTGAAATAGTTGGATAAGTTGGATGTCAAAGAATTGGAACAATGCATAGAAAAATAATAAGTGAAAATGATAAGGCTTAAAACATTGAGATTTTGGTTTTTCATTGAGTTATCCATGTTTATGATGATAGGTTCATAAATTAACTTGGAATGGTTGATTAGTTACTTGTGTGGAGACCTTCTTCTTCCTATTTTGTGTTGCGAGTGTGTTACAAGGAAGGAGTCAAGTTTAATCAATTTATAGATTAAAGGATATGGAAAGTAGTCTTTGTTTGTTCTCAGCTACTTCTTTATAGGTTCTACATGCAATTCATGGAAGATATGTCACATAGATTTCAAATTCTTTTCTAGTGATCATTTGTTACACCCAAAAGGAGGAAGGAACAACTGTGGGTGGGAATCAATTGTACTCTGAACACTTATAAATTTAAACACTTAACAAATTATAGTTCTAAATGAAAAATAGTAAGATCTACAAAATATAACATGTAACACCATGTATATTATCAAGAAAACTCAATTAAGGGAAAACCTTGTTGGGAGTCAAAACTACATGATGAGTGTACTCTAGTAAAAGTGATGCCTAATTAAGATCAAATGAAAAACAAAATGATAATGCACATGCAATCACTAACCCACTTCCTAGATAAAAATTCTCATAATACTATATCACAATTTGGCCCTCAGCTAGGTTCATTGATCAATATCTAATTACAATTCACATGGTGTACAAACTATCCAATACAACTAAAATAACTTGGAGCATCTTCAATGCAATATAGATACAATGAAGTACAATTTATGTCTCAATTGAAAAATACATACAATATCTTTTTTTGCTTCCTTCTCATTGTACTTACAACCTCAACACACTCTCAATTAAAAATTGATATGTCATTTATATGCATTATGTACAATGAATAAACAACAACTAGATCATTCAGGAATCTCCAAAGCGATCCAAATCAAGTCAATCAAGACTTAGATAGAACTCAAAACAATAAGAATCACAACACATGACTTCATTGAGTTAGCTACAACTTGAAAGAGGAAATAGAAAAATGATAGAAAACCACCTCATCTGATCACCATGATTAATGAGAACCATTAGCATGCTTATAACATAATCCACATCTCAAGCTTGAAATCCAAACCCATCTTTTTATTGATCAATAGTAACATTGAACAATGAACTTTGTCACCCCAAAAGGATAGATTTCCAAAATCTAAATCATGAATATTGGTTGAAGAAATAATTATAAGTCTTAAATGTTCCACCAATTTCCTAGCAACTAAAAAAATCAATATGATCCATACTAGAGAAAATGCCCAACCATTCTACACATGAATACTGAAATACAATCAATTGATAGATAGACTATAATTCACTCAATTTGTCACGAAAAAAATTGTATTTTGACCAAAATAAACTATAGAAATATCTAAAACATCAACAATATTAGAAGCATAAGGTCTTAAACAAATAATTTAAAGAACTAAATAATTTAAATTGAACAAACAAGACACACTATTTGAAATAGAAAAACTTTTGTAGACATCAATGACAAAAAAAAAAAATGTCAACCCACATAACAATCTCTAGCATGCTCAAAAAAACTTCTAACAATCTCCATCCATCATCCAACATTATTAAAGATCATACATTCTATTTCTTAGAAGCATATTATAGAATTGATATATCTTACAAGCATCTTTTCCTTGATGGATTTTACTTAGGATAAGGATTGTTGGATACAACTGATTAATTATGTATTGTCCTTGATGTTACACAAATGTCATATCATTATCAATCAGTGTATGCCGAGCTCATTTGGGCATTGAAGATAGTTTTCTATGGCTACCAAGCAATCTAGAGTTTGCCTAGTTCAAAAGGCAGTATCTACCAAGCTCACTTGGGTGCGAAAGGAAAGTCTATGGTTGATGAGTGTTAACTAAGCTCACTCGATTATTGAAGGAAATGTTGCATGGAACTAGTGCTAATTGAGCTCACTTAGTTACCAAAGGATATTTTCTAGTATGCAATGTTGATTGAGCTTCACTTGGTTAATATAGGAAAATTGTTTTCGAGTTAGTGTCTACCGAGTAGGGTCAACTATCAAAGGATTTTCTTATTTTGGCATATTAAGTTTAATTGATTTATCTATTGGTTCTAGCCGATTGAGAAGATGAATATTAGTTATTCTATGTTGTATTCTAGTCGACTGAACAATATGAAATATATAAGGTCAAGTTGTGGGTTAGAATGTGTGAAGTAATGTGACAATACATTAATGATTGATGCCAAGAGTAAGAAAATCAGAAGGATAAGAAAAATATCCTTGTGGAGCTGAAAGGATACATTCGATCAAGAAAGATCAAGTACAAGCTAGAATTGATATCTATGATTAGAAAATTTAGTTGCATCTAAATTAGATCATCTCATTGTTACTCTTTAATCATTGTAGTAGTGATCTAAATCTCTTAATAGAGTTGGCTTAACAACTATTTATAAATCCCCTAACAAGGTGATAGTTTTATTGAATTATCCAAACACCTCTAACAAGGCCACTCCTAAAAAGGTGATTAAATCCTCTAATAGGGCCACACATAATAGTGTGTTTTGTAACCTTTAATAGGGTTGGATCCTAATAGGGCTCACTTCAGAAGAGTGAAAATAGTAACTAGTTGCAATTGGTGATTTTTTCCAAATTGGGTCTCCACGTTAAATCTTTGTGTCAAATTTGGTCATGTTATTTCTTTTTTATATTTTTAACTAAGTTAATGTAAAGATAATCATAGATAAGATCTTAAGATTTGCATGTTAATTATTTACCAAGAATTCACAGTGTTTACTGAGTTACAACATTTCTTTGTTTGTCGAGCATCAATAGAATTAAGTTTTGACAGAATTATTTTACTGATATCTAAGGGATCTAAGATTTATTTTTGTAGTAATTGATTCACCCCTCCCTTCTCTGTTACTCCTCTTATATTTCCAACAATTGGTATTAGAGCTTTTGGTGCTTGTAGAGAAGGTTTCAAGAACCTAAGCTAAAGATCAAAATGTCTTACAAAAGAGAGATTCCCAAGTTGAATAGAGACAATTTTGAAGCATGGCAAGGACTTATGAGGTTACATTTAGCTACTATCAGTGATTCAGATTGCAAATATCTTGATACTGAATACAAGACTCCCTCTGGAACATTATCAGTTGAAGATATTGATGAAAAGAAGAATCATAACATCATGATGATTGATATTTCATTTTCTTTTAGTTATGCTGAATTTGATGAGGTAAAAGACTATAAAACAGCTCATGAATTGTGGACCAAACTAAAAGACATATATGGAGGAGATGAAAATGTAAGAAGAGCCAAATCAGAAAGTCTCAGAGGATAATTTGATCAAATGAAAATGAGAGAAGATGAAAATGTTGCAAAATATGTGAAAAGAATCAAAGCAAGTGTGAGTGCAATCAAAGCATCTAGAGGAGAAATTGATGACACAACTATTGTAAGCAAGGTACTCAAAAATATTCTTCCTATTTATGCAATTAGAGTGTTTTCTATTCAAGGAATGAGATGTGATCCAAATAAAAAAAAACTTTGGATGCTCTAGTTGGAAGATTGAAAGCTTTTGAATGGGATAACTATGATAACTATGTTCCTAGTTTCAAAAATATTGAGTCTACTTTTGAAGGCAAACTCTCACTCAAAGAAAAAAAAAGAAATCAAAGGCTAATCAATTAGGAAGTGAAGAAGAAATAGAAGAAAGTTTTGATAGTGATCTTGAAATTGTTGAAGCTCAACTTGCAAAGAAATACTCCAAAGGAAAAGGAAAGTACAAAGGAAAAATTCCTCTAATCTTCTTTTCTTGTGAAGAAGTTTGTGATATTGCTGCTAGGTGTCCAAATAGAGAAAAAAAGGATGAGAAGAAAACTAATAAGTACAAAGGCAAGAGTGATTACAAGAACTACAAGGAAAAAGGTAAGAAATCTTGTTTTATGGCTAAAAATTCTGATAACAACGAAGATGAATCTGATGATAAAGAAGATAAGATGACACTTATTTCACATGTTAGCAAAAATGATACATGGATTATTGATAGTGGTTGTTGACATCATATGACTAGAGATAGAACAAAATTTGAACACATGGAACATTATGATGGAGGTAGTTTAAGATTTGAAAACAATGAACCTTGTTGCGTATTAGGAAAGGGTCATATCTCATTAACCAGTGAACTTATATGTGATAATGCTTATTGGGTTGAAGGACTAAAGCATAATCTACTAAGTGTAGCACCATTAAATAACATTGGATTCAATGTAGAATTCATGGATGGAAAGGCCAAACTACTTGATGAAAAAGGAAATCTGGTTGGATCTAGAAAGCAAACAAAAGGTAACCTATTTTATCTTGATCTCAGTGAAAGTTCATGTTTGATTTCTTATATAAAAGAAAGCTAGCTATGGAACAAAAGGTTTTTTCATGTAAAATTTGATAATCTAGTTAAGATAAGCAAACACAAAAGAGAAAGAGGTATTCCTAGTTTGAACAAGCCTGATATGGGTCTATACAAAAATTGCCAAATTGGTAAGATGGGAAAGACTAGTTTCAAAAGAAAAAAAACTATCATTGTGAAGAAGTCTTAGAAATTTTTCATATAGATTTATGTGGACCTATTGGAATGTAGAGTTATAGTGGAGAAAATTTTTTCATTCTTTTTTTTGATAATTATTCTAGAATGATGACTGTAATGTATCTTAAAAAAAAAAGTGCAGCTTTTCAAAAATTCAAGTGGTGCTTGTCAAGAGTAGAGAAAGCAGCTAGAAAGAAGTTAAAATGCTTAAGATTAGATAGAGGTGGTGAATTGATCTCAAATGAATTCAATAAATTTTGCATTGAAAAAGGAATCAAAAGACAAGTATCAGCCCGTGGTACACCATAGTAGAATGGTTTAGATGAAAAGAAATAGATCCATCATGGATTGTGCAAGAACATTGATGATAGAAAAGAATATTGCAATCAAATACTGGAAGGATGCTATCAACACTGCAGTTCATACCTTGAACAAAGTACAGCTAAAGAAAAAATCAAATCAAACTCCTTATGAACTGTTATATGGCTACAAACCTAATGTAAGTTACTTGAAAGTATTTGGTAGTAAATGTTATATCTTTAAAGAATCTAGAAAAGGAAAATTTGATGTTAAAGGTGATGAAGGAATATTTCTAGGATACTCTTGTAGAAGTAAAGCATACACATGTTTGAATTTTTCTAGTCATAAAATCATAGAAAGTGTAATGTAAGAATTGACGAGTTTGCAGAAAAGAGTGAAGAAGAAAACAATAAAGAGCAGAGGATTACAAAAGATTTTTTTATTATGAACCTAATACCCTACTAAATCTATTTGAAAGAAAGGAGGCTTCACCTCCTAAGTCCCCAAAATCTCCAACATTTACCAAGTTGTAGATAGTGCAACCTGAGTTACAATTTGAAGGACCTGAGTCATAGTCAGAGGCTACTGAGCTACTTCAAGAAATAATTGAGTCTAATGGACCTAAGTCACAACCAATGGGACCTAAGTTTGATACTAAAGTTCATAATGAAATCAGTGAAATTGATTCCAAATACAAAGAACTTGTGTTAGCAAGATATGTTATAAGTGATCATGCACTTGATCAGATCATTGGAGACAAATTTGATGGAACAATGATAAGAAGAAAATTGAAAGGTACATATTTACTTGCTAAATTTGAACCTAGAAATATTATAGAAGTATTGGATAATGGAATTTGGGTTGAAGAAATGAATGAAGAAATAGAACAAATAGAGAAGAGCAAAACTTGGACTCTTGTTCCTAGACCCAAGGATAAAAATGTAATTGACACAAAATGGGTGTTTAGAAATAAGAAAAATGAAGATGGAAAAGTATTTAGAAACCAAGCAAGGTTGGTATGTAAAGGTTATTCTCAAGAAGAAGGTATTGATTATGGTGAAATTTTCCCTTTGTTGAGATAATGGGTGTTGCACACATTGCATAATATTGTTATATTTTATTATTTTATTTCATTATGTAATGTTGCACCTAGATGGATGTTCAACATGTAAAGATTTCCATGGAATATTCTTGATGAGTTTTATTGTAACATTGTGAAAATATTTCATGTAATTATTTAATATTGGGTAAAAAAAATTAAATGTCCAATATTAAATGTGGGGTCAGTGGGTTAGCTAGCACATGGTTTTTAGCACATCATTTATGTAATACCACTTAGTAGTTTTGTGGGACTTGCTACTATATAAGTAGCCACAAGGGTAGTTGTTGTAGTGTGAGAAAGGCAAGAGTCAAGTAGGAAAAAGCTTGATAGGTTAGCCAAGGGAGCATTTGTGAAGGTTGGAAGCATGGCATGGGATGTGTGGATTCATGCTTGTTCCCATAGTTTTCTCGATTGTGGCTATGGCCATGAAGGCTTCCATGGTTGTATTGCAATGTATTTTTTCTGAATAATAAATGGTGATGATATGCTTGTAGCTGGGTCTAACATGGATCATATTAAGGGGCTAAAACACCAGTTAGCACATGCATTTTCTATGAAGGATTTGGAGGCAGTAAAACAAATCCTTGATATGAAGATTTATAGAGATAGGAAGAACAAATCATTGATGCTATCTTAGGTTGATTATGTTGACAAAGGTTGTAACAAGGGAGAAGCTAAACTCCTCTTCAGCTTTGGTTGGTCTTCTAGACTGAACATGAATAAAAGAATGATAGAGTCCAGGGTGGTTTGATTTAGTGGGAGCCCCATGTGGTAGTGGTATTGCTACAAGATCAGTCTCCAAGTGGGAGATTGTTGTTTAGTGTGGATCCTGATCAATCCCCAAGTGGGAAATTGTTAGATTGTGGTGACTGATCAGGAAAGTAATGTACATACTTCATAAATTCTTGGGCTGTGGTCGACATTGTAGCTGACATATGGCCGACATATGGCCAACATGTTGTAACCCTAAAATGGCATAAAATACTTGTATAAAAGGGTTTAGGGTTAGGTATTATCATTAAGTTGTGATGCAAAATTGCTTCTTGTAGTGGTATTGAGCTATAAGGGATTACATATTGTAATTAGGTTGTAATCATTGGATTGTAATAAGAATGGACTTGCTGTTTGGTGGACGTAGCCCAGGGGATTGGGTAAACCAGATTAAATCTTGGTGCCTTGTGTTCTTTTCTATGTGATCTATTATTTTTCTATTATTGGTTATATTTGCATGTAATTGTTATTTCTGTCTGTGGTTTAATCCTAACACCCTTGTTGCAAGATTAGAAGGTGTTAGAAATTTACTTGCGTATGAAACTCATAAAGGATTTAAAGTTTATCAAATGGATATTAAATCTGCAATTCTTGAATGGAATTCTTGATGAGGAAGTCTACATTGAACAATCAAAAGGTTTTGTAGATCCTTTCAAAAGAAACATGGTCTACAAATTACACAAGGCATTATATGGTCTCAATCAAGCTCCCAGAGCTTGGTATGAAAGACTTCATAATTACTTGGTACATATTGGTTTTTAAAGAACAAATGATAACAATAGTTTATGTATCAAAGAAAGACCAGACAAGAAGATCGTGTTGGCAGAAATATTTGTTGATGATAAATTATTCACAAGAAATGACGAATTGTGCAAGATACTTTTAGAAGAAATGAGTAAGAAATTTGAGATGTCTATTTTTAGAGAGTTAAAATTCTTTTTTGGATTATAGATTCAATAGAAGAAAGATGGTATCTATATTACTCAATCTAAATATATCAAGGAGATACTAAAGAAATTTCGAATGGAAGACTCAAGACCATTTGAAACCCCTATCTTTACTTGACATAAGATTTCAAAAAATGATGATTCCAAAGAGGTAGATTAGACCACATACATATTAATGATTGGAAAACTACAGTAGGCCTAATATTACATTAGTAGTTGATATGATGGGAAGGTTTTTAGAAAATACCAAAGGAAATCACATTATGGTGATCAAAAGAATCATGAGATATCTAAAAGGTACTAAAGAATATGGCTTATGATACAAAATAAGAGGCAACTTGGACGTAAAAGTATTTGCTGATGCTAATTGGGAAGGAAGTATTGATGACAAAAAGAGCACTAGTGGTGGATCATTCTTTCTTGGTAAAATACTAACACCTTGGACAAACAAGAAAAAAAATTGCATCTCTTAATCCATAGCAGAGGTAGAATATGTGGTAGCAATAGTCAATTGTTTGAACATTGTTTGGTTCAAACAACTGATGTCAGGAATGGAGATAGTGATCAAGGATCTAGTAGTCATATATTGTGATAACACTAGTGCAATCAACATATCAAAGAACCTAGTGATGCATACCAAAACAAAGCACATTGCTATAAAATATCACTTCTTAAGAGAATTGGTGCAAGGTAAAGAAGTCAAATTGAAGTATGTAAATTCAAAAGAACAAATTGCAGACATATCCACCAAGCCATTACTTAAAGATGCATTATGTATCTAAGAGGTAAGCTAGGGGTCATTCTCCTATTTGAAGCTCACTAAATGAAGATTAGTGATGCATCAACTAGAGCATGTTGAAAATCAATCAGTTGGTGCTGTATTAATAAGGGCATATTGCAAATGAATCGGTACTTAAGGTACATTGATATTCACTAACCATTTTCTTTGGCATGTGTTGTCAAAGAGGGAGAAGTTTACTATCATATCTCATAGAATTTTTTTTAAGTAGGAGAAGTTTTTTGTAAGAGGGAGAAGTTTTTTGTCATAGAAATTTTATGAAGGGATGTTAAAGAAGAAGATTGAACTTGGTTTGATATCAAAGACAATTTTTTTTATAAAAAGAAGTTGCTATAGATAGAAGTTTTCTAACAGAGGGAGAAAATAAAGACAAAAAGAGTTCGCATTGACAGAGGGAGTTCTCATGGATATGAATTAGAATGAAACTAAGGATATGTTCCTTACTTTATTTTTTTTCCAAAAATTTCATTATGTTATGACATGTTGTGTTTCCATCAATGCCATAGTGGGAGATTGTTGGATACAATTGATTAATTGCATATTATCCTTGATGTTACACAAATGTCATATTTTTATCAATTAGTGTATGCTGAGCTCACTTGGGCATTGAAGATAGTTTTCTATGGCAACCAAGCAATCCGAAGTTTTCCTTGTTCAGAAGGCAGTATCTACCGAGCTCACTTGGCTACCAAAGGAAAGTCTACAGATAATGAGTGTCAACCAAGCTCACTCAGTTAATGAAGGAAATGTTGGATGGAATTAGTGCTAATCAAGATCACTCAGTTATCAAAGGAACTTTTCTAGTATGCAATGTTGACCAAGCTTCACTTGGTTAACATAGGAAAATAATTTTTAAATTAGTGTCTACCGAGCAGGGTTAGCTATCAAAGGATTTTCTTATTTTGGCATATCAAGTTTAATTGATTTATCTATTGGTTCTAGCTGATTGAAAAGATGAATATTAGTTATTCCAAGCTGTATTCTAGCTGACTAAATAATATGAAAGATATAAGTATAAGGTCAAGTTGTGGGTTAGAATGTGTGAAGTAATGTGAGAATAGATTAATGATTTGATGATGATAAGAGGAAGTCAATCAGAGGGATAAGAAAAATATCCTTGTGGAGTTGAAATGATACATTTGATCAAGAAGGATCAAGTACAATCCAAAATTGAGATTTGTAATTAGAAAATTTAGTTGCATCTAAATTAGGTCATCTCATTATTACTCTCTAACCATTGTAGCAGTGATCTAAATCTCTTAATAGAGTTGGCCTAACAACTATTTATAAATCCTCTAACAAGGTGGTAGTTCTATTGAATTGTCTAAAGACCTCAGACAAGGTCACTCCTAACAGGGTGATTAAATCTTATAATAGGGTCGCAGCTAACAGTGTGTTTTGTAACCTTTAATAGGGTTGGCTCCTAATAGGGCTCACTTTAGAAGGGTGAAAATAGTAACTAGTTGCAATTGGTGGTTTTTCCCAAATTGGGTTTCCACGTTAAATCTTTGTGTCAAATGTGTTCATGCTATTTCCTTTCTATGTTTGCAACTAAGTTAAAGTAATGATAATCACATATAACATCTTAAGATTTGTATGTTAATTATTTACCAAGCATTCAAAGTGTTTACTGAGTTACAAAATTTCTTTTTTTGCCAAGCATCAGTAGAATTAAGTTTTGATAAAATTATTTTACCAACATCTAAGGGATCTGAGATTTATTTTTGTAGTAATTGATTCACCATCCCTTCTCAGTTACTCCTCTTATATTTACAATAAAGGGTACCATATAATATTTTAGTGTTATTATTTTATTATAAAATTGATTAATAGCTTATTGCATTCCTCATTTTTGTAAAAGGAATACTGGGATAATGTGTTTCTTCTCATGAGTAGTGTTATTCTTTGAGAGCATAATAAAATAGTGTTTGGCCTTTGTGGGTCATAATTGGAATGTTTTATGTTGTGTAAGTTTTCTAATATACTAGAAAATATAAGTCAACAAATGTTTAGATTCATATTTTTCTTTGAATTGTATCCAAACATTTGCATAAATTTAATATAAAGTATATTTGAACTTATGTGCCCAATATTTGGGGCTTAGAATTGATTATCTTTATCTCTCTAAACAAGAGGATTAAATTCTTGAAATAATAAATGTGAGAATGGAATTTGGATTACGTAGAATATATGGCTAAGATTTCATAGTGGAGGGGTGGTGGATGATTTGAATATGTTCTTAAAGGAGAAATCCTTAAGGGATTAATGGGTTAAGCTTTCTACAAAGGAGTATATTTTTTTGAAACAAAAAGCTAGGGTTTATTTGTTGACTAAAGGAGGTGGGCATAGTAATAAAATTTACCAATAGGCTATGAAACATATAATTAGGAATAGAATTTAAAGACTTCAAAAGGATGATGTAACTATAATCAAGGAAGAAGGTGAGATCCTAAGCACTATCGTCTAATTTTTTTGTTGGTTTCCATCAACATGTTCCTAATCAAAGCTCAAAACCTTATAGGATATACTAATAAACACTTGATACACATTTTTTCAACATATTAGATGAAGGAATCTTCCTCACATTTCAAGAGTGTCACTCTTAATGAGTCTTCTTAAAAAATGTCACCAAACTCCAAAACCTATCTTGCTAATCAAATTGTACGAAGTCATTGATCAAAATATCAATATTAGGCACTTCTTCCAATTAATCTATCATCATGTAGTTGCATCAAGCACCATTTACTTCTTTGAGCATGGAATTCTATTTGTTTTAACAAATTGACTTTAGGTAGCTCGTATCTTCACATGCAAAATTGGTTAATTTTAGTATGGATTTCAAAATATGCTTCCTCAAAATTACAACATGAATAAAATATTAAATCAAGTGGTGTACTTGTATATGTACAAGAGGAATTTCTTTAAAAGTCTTGTGTGATAATCCTATGATATTATGTATTAATTCTCTTATGAGTAAGCATGACTAAAAAGAAGAGTTCTAGTGATCTTTCTTCAATTTGGGTCATCATTGTCATCTTTATTCTTTACTTTACCATCCTTAGTAGGAAATTTATTCATCACACCATAAATATTAGGACAATTTTCCTTGTTCGATTTCTTGTTAAGTGACCTTGGTCTTTTTCCTAAAAAAGTTTGGTAATTTTTTTAACATGACTAGTAATATTGGTATGACATGTCCACTAGGCCCATTTGATCAACCTGAAGCTATGTACCAATGAGTCTTTAAATAATGGACCTCATCCCTATTTAACAAAGTTGAGGCCCAAATTGATGAGTAAATTTGATGCAGGGAGGTGCAGGGACTCAAAAACAACACGTAGAATGAACTCAACTTAAAAACAATCAACACTCCCTATTTAGAGATGCACACATAAGCTACACATGAATTAATGAAACCACAAAGAACAAAAGGATAGATGTAGCCAATTTTTTGGTGTAATTATTTCACTTCACATATAAAGAAACCACAACATGCTTAGTTTTGAGGCCTTCCTAGTTAAAGCCTTATACAAAACAAGATTTTTTACAATCTTAGAGCCTTAGCTCACATCTTCTATTTGTTGGAAGTCTTAATTGGAAACCAAGATACATAGAGGGGATGGGGGGATGAATAAGGATTTGTAATGCTTAAACCTTTTAACAATTTTTTCTTGCATTCACCACATTTACCTTCTCATATCTAATGCATGCATAACTTATAAAAATAATCTGTTGTAACACGTAGATCTTATCTATCAATCATATGCATGAAATGTAACACATAACAAAAAGAATTGCTTACCTATAAACACTTAAATTTAAAGGTAAAACTATGGTGGGGGTGACACCCACCATAGTTTTATTTTGCTTCACATATAAAGAAACCACAACATGCCCAGTTGTGAGGCCTTCCTAGTTAAAGCCTTATACAAAACAAGATTTTTTACAATCTTAGAGCCTTAGCTGACATCTTCTATTTGTTGGAAGTCTTAATTGGAAGCCAAGATACATAGAGGGGATGGGGGGATGAATAAGGATTTGTAATGCTTAAGCCTTTTAACAATTTTTTCTTGCATTCACCACATTTACCTTCTCATATCTAATGCATGCATAACTTATAAAAATAATATGTTGTAACACGTAGATCTTATCTATCAATCATATGCATGAAATGTAACACATAACAAAAAGAATTTCTTACCTATAAACACTTAAATTTAAAGGTAAAACTATGGTGGGGGTGACACCCACAAATATTCACTACTGCAATAATAAAGTTAACTTGTTAGGGTTACAATGTTTGACCATATCCAATGATCTACCCTATGAAGGGTCTATCCTATTAAAATATGTTAAGACTATTAGGTCTCGCCTTGTGAGAGAATTTCACACTTACAAAAAAGTAAGGACTTTTTAAGGAGATTTACAAAGATTTTTTAGGACCACTCTATTAAGATATTATCCCTAACTCAATCTATTAAAAGTGATTTAGTACTTGATCCTCAGTCTGCTCTGATAAGGTGGTTTTGGGTATCCTCTCTTCAATCTAATTTGATCTCTGATCAAATATAGCTTTACTATCCTTCAGTGATTTGACAAGGTCACTTGATCTATTCTACAATAACACAACTCTTTTTCCTTCTTCAAAATTTTTCGCACATTCATACTTTGAATCACACAAAATAGCTCACTTCTTCTCTATATCTCAAATAGGTCTAGATATGCTCTATTTAAACATTTCATAAAGAGTTTTTTAGATGCTTCCTTATTTTTCATCTTCATCTCATTGGTTCATCATAGGACATAAGGATCTATGATTCACATCACAAAATGCGTAATAATCTTTGTAGCAAATCTCTACAAATATTAAATATTTCGTCTATGTCAGCCTAAAATGGTATACCTTAAAATTTGATTCATTCCTAAATTGAATGTCAATTTTGCATTGCTTAAAACTCACCATGTCTGATACTCAACACTCACTGTATATGTTGTTGATGCCTGGTCTCTATTGTACTCGACATCTTCTGTGTAACTCAACATCAATATGGTTAAACTACTCAGTAAACATTAGACTCATCTTATAATGAAAATACTCGGTGACCAAAGACTTGCTTGACTTCTATAGAGCTTGGTTTGTACATGTTTTATTTATAACTCTATATATGATTTGGCCTATACAGAGTAGCACAATTGTAGTGATGACCTTCTAACTTTGTCTAATATATGACTAAGTGTTTGATAGTAGTAGACAACAATAATTAGAGATACCAACTGTATATGAGCAATGTTAGTATGCTAATAGAAACCAAATTTAAATAAAGCTTCTACAAACTAAACAAAATTCATAAACTTCAAGATAGACTAAGATGAGCTCTCAATTGAGAATATGAGCCATTAATGGACTCTCTCAATAAGAAGCTCTCTTGTTGAGTAGCTTTGTCTAAATGGATAGGATGTATGCTCAATATGCTTCCAAAGGCTTCAATGGATGATTGTGGATTTTTGGTGTGGATAGATGGCTTTAGTATGGATTTGGCTCTCAAAATAGAATTATAACTTTACTTCATGGATTGTGTTATTTTGCAAAGGGGAAGGATCCAATTTATAGGCAAGAGGCTTGAGGGATTGAGGGCTAAGATGCAAGGATGGAAAAAAGCTCATGGAGGGCTTAGATTGCATGAGAGGAGAGCACATGGATTGTGCTTCCTTACAACCAATCAAGGAGTGACACATGTCACATGGTGAGAGGATGGAAGAAAGGGGAAGTATGAGTCAACAAAAGAGGCTCAAGGGATAAAATCTTCATAAAGACCCTCATAATGACTTGTAAGAGCAATAAAAGGGCTTGGAAGAGTCATTTATGGCCTAGTGGGCTTCATAAAGTTTTATGGTTGAGATATTTTGAGGGTGATGAGAGCAATTTTGACTTGGACTTGATCAGGAGGGTTTTAAGCTTGCTTAGGCTTGTGCAAATGATTAGAGGATGGATTATGATGGTTTAGGATTAGCTTAGGGATAGGCAAGTGGATGGCATTTAATGAGGGTGGGTGAAGGAGGAGATATTTGTTAACTTTGGCTTGGGTTAGGAAGTTTTAACTCATGTTTAGGGAATGTGACAAGGTTAGGAGGGGATTAGGATTAGTTTTAAAGACATCTTCTAGAAGAGTCTAGACTTTGGATGAGGATAAAGACTTTCTAGAATAGTCTAGAATTTCCTAGGATGAGGATGAAGACTTTCTAGAAGAGTCTAGAACTTCTTAGGATGAGGATAAATTAGATTTTTAGGAAATGAATAAAGTTTTATTTATTTCAAGGGTTTGGGTTGAGGAGATATTTATTAAATTTTTTTTAATAAACATGAGGATTAATATTTAATCTTAATTAAATATTTTGAGTTGGGATTAGGGGTAGGAAATGATGAGATTAGCCTTTAATCAAAATTAAAGAAGGATTAGAAGATTTTGGAAGAGGTTAGTGGTCTTAAGAAAATTGGCCAAGTTTTTGGGCAAAAAATAAATTTTTTATTTATTTTGGGTTTTTTGGTCAATTTATTAATTAAATAATTAATAAATAAGGAAATAATGTTTAAATAAGATTTAAACATTTTTGGGAGGGATTTCTTAATTAAATATTCTTAATTAAGATAAAGGGATTTAATGGCATAAAAATAAATAAATAAATTAAATAATTAATTAATTAATAAATGATGATGTCATCAGGAATTTTTTAGAAAATAAAAATACTTTATTTTCTAAAAGTTTTTTAGGTGTCTACATTTTGCCCCTCTTTGATGTGATGCTGCAAGTGGCATGACATCAAAGATAAGAAAATAAGATGCCCAAGGCTAGAGCAGAAGAGGAGAGAATGGACTGTGAGATGCCCCCTCAAGAAGGCGGCGGGGAGAGAAAGCGAGGCTCGACGAATTCTTGAAAAGTACAAGAATCCGAGATGAGCAAGAAGACTCAGATGGGCAAAGAGAAGGGGCTAAATTAGCTCAAACTCTCACTATGGGAGAATGATAAAGGAGAATCAGATGCACAAGAGGAAGCAAGCTTAAGACTTTAGGGAAGGTGGAGGATGAAGGAGTGGAGCGCTATAAAAAGGAATCCAGGATAGGGAGATGGATGAGGGGATTATAAAGCTGATGCAATAGGATTTCAAAGAGTCAGATTGGCGGAAGATGGGTTTCGGAGATCCCTAGGACTAGGATTGTGGATCTCGAAAGATGAGGCTTGGTGGATTGATTTGGATTGGTGGATCCCTAAGAATAGGATTGTGGATCCCTAAAGCTAAAGGTGAGGAGTGATTCAAAGAGATACTGATGCATAAGCTGGGGTAGGAGAGACGAATGCTGGATATGGATGGGGGATAATGGAGATGAAGGAAAACCATTGAAGCTTTTTGAGTGGGGGGGATACTTCAAAGAGAAGTACCACCATGTAGTTGAGCACTAGATTTGCTATAGGACTGCTGGTTAATTGCCAAGGTTACCAAGAACATCAAGGCCTTTTCACCAACTGTCTAGAGGACTGACGAACTGACTCAAAACAAACACGCAAGGATTGCCCCAGCATCACACATGAATCTTGAAAGAATCTAAGTGGAACCGAAACTGGGTAACCCACAAGCAAAAAAGGAGAAAAAACAAAAGACTTGATCAAGACCTTATGCCCAGATTGCCCCATTCGCAGTATACCATGATATGGAAGATCGTGGCAACTTTGAGGAGGGAACAAAAAGATTGTTTGGAAAAGATACTTCAAGACCCAAAAGGGAAGATTCCAAATCAAAAGAAAGTGAAAATCCAAAAGAGAAACATTTGCCAATGAGATGGGTAGGACGAGGTACTAACAGACCAAGATTAGACATGAGGAAAGCTATATCCTACAAGGATCTATCAGAGAGCACCTAAGATGGTGGATCTGGATGAGTGATGCGTCTGACAAGCTGAACTAAGAAGGATAACACTTTGGTGACAGGAGATCTAGCTAAAGGATGCATTGGAATAGCTAACCAAGGGTTGTGCGATGTGTGCAAGATGCTAATCAAGGAGGAAAGAACATGAAAGCTGGATAGATACAATGGTACTAAGCTAAAGAGGATGTACAAGCTGATAGACCAAGATATTTACAAGTGAGCTAATCAAGATATGGTACAAGCTAACGGACCAAGATAGTTACAAGCAGGCAAAAGCTCAGGATGATAGGATAGCGGGATGGTTCGATGTTGTGCAAGATGCGAAAGCTAAGGGTGGGGTGATAGCAAAAGATATGGATTTGGCAGGATGCATCCAATGATGATGAGAGATTTTGTGACCAAGGATAGCTAGAGGAGCAGGATGAGATGGCTGGATAGGATGGTAGATAGCTAGGATTATGATGGATATAAAGAGATGACATTGGGTTTGCATGAGGATAGCCTAGAGCTAGATACCAATGACAAGGGAGGATGGACAAGACAAGATCTCCAAGGAATATAGTGCCTCCAATCAGAAGATAACATGCAGAAGGAGGTCTTATGATGGATGTGATAGGATTGAAGCTAGGATGGAAAAAGCTGAAGGGGCTAGGGAGATGGATGATAGATGAGATGATTGGCTGAAGCTGCATAAGATTAGTGGATGGTGTGAGATGGAAGCTGGAGGATGGAGGATAGGTGGATAGATTGGAAGATGGAGTTGGATGTTAAGAGATGACCAAAAGCATGAGGGTGATAGGCTAAGCTGGGGATGGCGGGATTACGCATGATGCTTGTTTGCCAAGTTTTCATCATGGTACTTGTCCAAGGGGCTTGAATTGCCAAGTTTTCACCAGTGGACGCTTTATTTTTCTTTTCTTTTTTGACTTTTGACTTTGGACTTAGCTGGAATGATTTTGGCTTTCTTCAGCTATTTTGGCTTTTTTGGGATTTTTCACTGGCTGTTGGAATGTTCAATTTTGTTGCTAGCTGTTGGTACACCGGATGTGTGATTTATGCAATAGATCGGATTAGATGGGATTGATGGTAGGAGATGGAGGGATGAAAATGCTGGAAAGGAGCATGAGATGGGGATGCTTGCAAGAGCAACATTGGCACATGTTGGAATGGGTGTGAAAAGAGCATATGGGGGATAGATGGTAGATGCGGGCGTGATGGAGGATTTGTGGAAGCGTGCTTGGGGATATAGGCACCCAAGATGGAGTTAGGAGATGGGGGGCATAAGTCACTAGATGGGGGATTAGCAATGGTGGATGCCATTATGCATTGGGTTTCAAATTTTTTCTTGGGGATCCACATGGTTTTGGATTTTCTTTTCATAGGCTTTTGCATTGTTTTGCATTCTTTGATTGGATTTTGCCTTTTTGGAGTATGTCTTTTAGAATAGACATATGATTGCCTAGGATGTGGATTTTTAGCTTTGTGCATTTTGAAGTTGGCATTTACATTGCTGTGGTAAGCTTTGGGAAGATGGTTAGGAGAAGCTTTGTGAGATGGAAAAGATATGAAAGAGAATGTAGGGGGATGATGATGGATGATGTGCCCTAATATGTGCCTTTGTTGATCTTGCATAGGAATGGATGGAATAGGATTTTTATGATGGCTGATAGGAGGATGGAGGATGGTAGATTTTGGGACATAGGGACCCAAAATGGATTTAGCGGATGAAGGGGGGATATGGTAGGTTGTTTTGGGTTGCAAAGATGGTGGAGGGGGGATGACATAAGATTTCTTGAAGGAGTGATGGCAGGCTGGCATGGTGGGCTTGGAGATAGGCTTGTTTTGGGGGTGTGGTGTACCAACACCTTTAGATGGTGAGCCTTTAGATACATATCCAAGACCATGAAATCCTAGAATTTTTTGTGCAATAATAGGCTCTCTGATTCCTTGCTCTTGTGGTCGTAAACCTTGGCCTTGATAATGCCATTGATTGAGCATTTGAAAAAGTTGAGGAAAATTTTTGCTTGCAGAAAATGGTAGAAGTGATTTATTAGGTGTATTGCAATGGGGAGATACTATTCTTAATTCTTCTTCTGAGAGAGGGTCACCATGGATGAATGTAAGTGAACTAAGAGGGTAGATTATAGATGGTGGAATAGCTTGGATAGGTGGTAAGATGGAAGCATGGAGTGGGGGAGATGGAAGGATAGGATCTTGATGTAGCTGGTGGGATGACAAGATATCTTGTAGTGGAGGAGATATGGCTTGAGGTTTTGGAGATGGAAGAGATGGTGACTACACTATGGATGGAAGACATGGTACGATGATATCTTCATTTATGCTTTGGGGGATGTCAACATGCTTTTGGGCAGGATCTTGATAGGATTGGTTTGGAGTGGATGACGTGATAGGAGGTGAAGGGATGGATTCTTCAAAGGCAGCGGATGGATAGATGGGAGATTCAGTAGTGGAGATGGGTGAGTAGAAGATGGATGCATAAGGGTCATTACGAGAGATTTGGGAAATGCTTGGAGGCAATGTGGATAGGATTTGGAGGGATTTGAGGGTCTTTATGAGAGATTTGGGAAATGCTTGGAGGCGATGTGGATAGGATTTGGAGGGATTTGATAGGTGGTGGGATTTTGATGCTTGCGGGAAGTGGAAGGATTTTAAGCAATTTGATGGATAGTATGGGGATGATAGCTATGGGAGATGGAGGTGATATTATAGATGGGGAAGCTTCATCACTGACTACTTCACATGGTTGGATTAGATGACATGGCTTATCGACTGTTGGAGGCAACTTTTCTTGTATTTCCTCTAGGAGATTCCTTGGAGACTCGTGTGTCGAAGGTGGAGGTGGATTGACAGGAATAGCTAGTGTGATGGGGGTGGAAGATTGGAAGCTTGGTTGATGGGGTGATGGAGGGGAAGCTGGAATATTAGATGGCATGACTAGATAGTTTGGAATAACTCTTGGATTTTGGGGGATGCTTGGGGGAATGTTTCTAAGGCTTTCAATATACCCGTCATAGTCAACAAGATTTTCATCATCATTGGAATAGGAGGTGGCGGGAGCAAGGACAATGCGACCAAACACATCATGATAGGATTGGTACTTCATGCTTTGATGGTGAGTTTGATGGGGATGGGGTCTTGCATATGGATGAACATGGAAGCTCATGGTTTGATTTGGATTAAGCACAGATTTTGGATTGGCTGATGAAAGATTTCCTAGGGAGAGTCAAAGCTGCTTGACAAACCTAAGGAGGATTGGTTAGAGATTTTTGGCTTTCCTGTGGATGGAAGACTTCAAGGGCATGTTGTCAAAAGGTGAGAGTTTTGCTTTCCTATGTGCTAGATTTGGTGGTGGCTGTGTCAACTTGAGGATAGACTAATGATCCTATGGGCATGACACGAGATTGACCACTTGTGGATCCCAACCTTTAGCTCAAGGTGATGAGGGATGCAAGTGACAAAGTTGGATTACCCTTGACAATGCTCTGTCAAAGGGATAACCTTGGTGAGATTGGTTAATTGGTAGGATAGATTGATTGGATAGCAAATTTTGGCAAAGTGACAACAACTCTTTAAAGGCTTGGGTGATTTTGGATTGGGTTGCTAGCTGGCTAGGGGGATGATTTGGATGGACTTTGGATTTGGGATTGTTCTAAGGCAAAGAACTAGATAGATTCAGTTTCAGCGGGGGAGCTTGGATAATTTTCTGATAAGGCAGTGACTATGCTAAGTATGCCTTGAGCTGGGAGATTTCTACTTTTCTGGGATTTCGACCAAAATTGGAAAACATTCATTCAAAAGCTATGAACAAACAAGCAGACAATAGTTTTCAGCAAGCACGTCAAACACACCAACATCCTAGGAAGCTTTCTACAAGGATGAAATTTGGTTTAGCTAGGGAGTCCTCGATATACGCAAGGTATGTGAGGCCCAAATCTGTAGATTAAACCAAAAAGATGTCACACAGCCGAGAGGAGCGGTAACCCACTTCTCCTCTTTCACTTCTCAAGGGTATAAAGTTCCTTGAGGCTTAGCCTGAGTGACAAAATTTTGATCCCAAGAGAGGTGTTTTTGGATTCACCTCCTGATCTTTATACTCCGCTAGCACGTTGGAGTTGAGGTCGTCCCAAGGGGTGATCAAATCCCCAAGCAGGCCTCCTAAAAAGCTAAGACAAGATTTTGGATCCTAATCTTATGCACCCAAGATGGCCTCTAAAGATGACAAGGGGAGAGAAGACTTGGATGATCTTGGGCTAAAAAACACGCTTGTTCTTTTACCAACTGACGCTTAAGTTTTCTGATCTAGAATTTGCAAGCACTCATGTTTAAGATACAATGTTTATTCCAACTTTGAAGCATCAAAAAAAAAAAAATTGATCGAAGAATGTGAACAAGAAGAAGAGTTAGGGTCAACAAGAAGGTAAACCTGTGCGCCTGGAGGCCCTCCACGTCAAGTATCGATTGATTTTTCTTTAAGGCATTCAAGATTGAGTGTGAGTTTATTTTAAGCCCAAAACAAAGGTGTGTGAGATTCGATTTCAAGCGCGTGCTCGGAGGCCCTCCACGTTAAGATTTGTCCAATTTTTATGCCCAAATGAAGTGTGAGCGAGATTAATGCGCATTCAAGGAATTTTCTAACTTAGAAAAACTACTAAAAACCCAAGTGAGTGGAGTTTGATTTGTGTGGAGCACTTAACACCCTCTTAGGTGGACCCATCCCCATAGATGGCACTGAGATTGCAACCAATGGTTAAATTGATGGGTGATTAAAGAGGGTGAGTCCAACGACAAACTCACTCAAAGCATTTTTATTTGTTTTTATAACTTAAAAGATTACAAAAATGTAGATTCTTTTTATGCTCCAAAAGATGATTATTTGATCTATGGCATTCAAGATTGGATTTGTTGTTTTAATCATGCATTCATAAGAAAAAAAAACTTTGATTTTAATCCATGGCACTCAAGAGTGATTTTAGCAACATGCATTCAAAGACAAGTGATTAAACATTCAAGTTTTTGCCCTTGAGCATTCAAGATTGAGATTTTGTGTGTTGTTTTAAGAACTTTGAAGTGCTTTGTTTTAACCTTAGATCATTCAAGATTGTTTTGGACTCAAAAGTGAAAATGACTCTTTGGACTTTGGTTTTCATTCAAGATTTTGTGTTCTAGTTTGCATATTTTAAGCCCAAAAAATGATATTCCTAGACTGTTTTGATGCATGAAAAACCTAAGAAACATTCAAGATTTTGCAACAAGACATTTGTTTGGAACTAATAACAAAGCTTTTAGGTCAATTTTGGCAACCATTTAGGACTCTTAGTTTTCATGAGATTTTTAAAAGAACTTTAAAATATTTGCAAATGAGGTTCATTTTATCCTTGATTGATGCTTTGAGTTTGATTTAGATTTTAGTGTGCACTTAGTGTTGATTTTAAACCTTTTGAAATGGAAACTTGAAGTTCTTTTTAAATTTCCAAAAATGAAGTGTTCCTAACTTTGCATGAATGCATCTAAAACCTTGATGTTGCAAGGATGCAAATGATTGAATTGGTTTAGTTTCACTTGTTAAAAAGTTTTTTTTTTTTTTTTGCAAATTTTTAGTTTTTAAATGGATTTAAGTATGATTTGGGGGTTCATTTTAAGCACTAAAAAGAAGTGTGTATGATTTTGCTTCCTTAAAAAATAAAAAATGGCCAAGATCTCCCACAAGAAGAAGAAGAAGAAGTAGATGGAATAAGAAGAATATAGACAAGAAGAGGAAGAAGAATTCCAAGTGCTTTGTCCACCTATAAGCTTGAAAAATCTGCAAATACTATGAGATAGACTATGAGTTCCTTTGTCTTCTTCATGCTCATTTGGACCTACAAAACCAATTTATACAATCCTACCAATCACAAAAACAAGAAAAATTAGCCAAAATCAGCAAATGACATACAAAACTTGACTAAAAAAGCTGATGAATATGATCCATGCGGGGTCCCATCAGGCGTGCCAAAATGTATATGAGCAATGTTAGTATGATAATAGAAACCAAATTTAAATAAAGCTTCTACAAACTAAACAAAATTCATAAACTTCAAGATAGACTAAGATGAACTCTCAATTGAGAATATGAGCCATTAATGGACTCTCTCAATAAGAAGCTCTCTTGTTGAGTAGCTTTATCTAAATGGATAGGATGTATGCTCAATATGCTTCCAAAGGCTTCAATGGATGATTGTGAATTTTTGGTGTGGATAGATGGCTTTAATATGGATTTGGCTCTCAAAATAGCATTATAAATTTACTTCATGGATTGTGTTATTTTGCAAAGGGGAAGGATCCAATTTATAGGCAAGAGGCTTGAGGGATTGAGGGCTAAGATGCAAGGATGGAAAAAAGCTCATGGAGGGCTTAGATTGCATGAGAGGAGAGCACATGGATTGTGCTTCCTTACAACCAATCAAGGAGTGACACATGTCACATGGTGAGAGGATGGAAGAAAGGGGAAGGATGAGTCAACAAAGGAGGCTCAAGGGATAAAATCTTCATAAAGACCCTCATAATGACTTGTAAGAGCAATAAAAGGGCTTGGAAGAGTCATTTATGGCCTAGTGGGCTTCATAAAGTTTTATGGTTGAGATATTTTGAGGGTGATGAGAGCAATTTCGACTTGGACTTGATTAGGAGGGTTTTAAGCTTGCTTAGGCTTGTGCAAATGATTAGAAGATGGATTAGGATTTTTTAGGATTAGCTTAGGGATAGGCAAGTGGATGGCATTTAATGAGGGTGGGTGAAGGAGGAGATATTTGTTAACTTTGGCTTGGGTTAGGAAGTTTTAACTCATGTTTAGGGAATGTGACAAGGTTAGGAGGGGATTAGAATTAGTTTTAAAGACATCTTCTAGAAGAGTCTAGACTTTGGATGAGGATAAAGACTTTCTAGAATAGTCTAGAATTTCCTAGGATGAGGATGAAGACTTTCTAGAAGAGTCTAGAACTTCTTAGGATGAGGATAAATTAGATTTTTAGAAAATAAATAAAGTTTTATTTATTTCAAGGGTTTGGGTTGAGGAGATATTTATTAAAACTTTTTTAATAAACATGAGGATTAATATTTAATCGTAATTAAATATTTTGAGTTGGGATTAGGGGTAGGAAATGATGAGATTAGCCTTTAATCAAAATTAAAGAAGGATTAGAAGATTTTGGAAGAGGTTAGTGGTCTTAAAGAAATTGGCCAAGTTTTTGGGCAAAAATTTTATTATTATTTATTTTGGGTTTTTTGGTCAATTTATTAATTAAATAATTAATAAAAAAGGAAATAATGTTTAAATAAGATTTAAACATTTTTGGGAGGGATTTCTTAATTAAATATTTTTAATTAAGATAAAGGGATTTAATGGCATAAAAATAAATAAATAAATTAAATAATTAATTAAGTAATAAATGATGATGTCATCAGGAATTTTTTAGCAAATAAAAATACTTTATTTTCTAAAGGTTTTTTAGGTGTCTACACCAACAATCTCCCCCTTTGACATCAGTGGAAAACATAGTTTTTCATGATTACATCATTACAATTGTAATATAGTACTCCCCCTAAGCCTATGACTTAGTTCATATAAAACTACAAAACATATGCCAAAAAAAAAAGAAATAACAATATATACATATGACTCGAAGTAGTCTAATTGTTTCAGTGTCATACCCTTTTGCATTCTGAATTCTGACTCTTCTGGTAAGAATCTTGTAGTCACCATTACATTTTCTTCCTTCTTTCTTTCCTTCTTCTTTCATTACCTCCATTGAAAATATATAATCATCATTACATTCCCCCTTGTTTTTGTCACTTATGTCTTCTTTTGGGGTTGAATGGGTGAAATTAAACCTTATTTTTCAATAAATGGATTGTGAACTTGGTTGATCATAGAAAGTGCATGATCCCAAGTGGTTCTTGTGGATTCCAAAATATTATTCTTAAACTCTAATCTAGCTTCCAAATCAATCAAACTATCAGCAACTGAAAGATTATGTTATTCATGAATAAGATCTTGTGCTGATTTCATTTCTCGTTGTATAACCTCCAAACGAGGTATCAACATGGATTGGATGGAGATCATTTTTGACCTCATGCTACTATCAACTGTATAAAGCTCAACCAATTTTCTTTGAGCATTCAATAACTCATTATAGTGGCTTGAGATGGATTCAATTGACTGCAAAATGGTGTTAATTATTCTCTGCATATCAGCTTGAATCTACTAAATATTTTCCTAAAGATCACTAGTGAATCTTGGAAAATCACACAAAATATTGTACTTTCTATATAAGTTCCATGGTATTCTATAAATTTTCTTGTAATTGAACCTTTTTCTTGGTAATGTTTGTTGAGCCTTTATCCACAACATTATTATCAAATTTCTTGTCTGACCAAGACATTAATTTCTCATTTGTTTCTATATCCCTAAAATTTATTTGTTCATCAATAGTTACAAGATGGGGAATTATTGGGGCTTGCCCATCAAAAATATATATATCAAATGCTTCTACAAAAATGTCCTTTCCATCATCTAACACTTGTCTCTATTGATATTATCTTCTCAACTCTTCTTCTTTCTTCCTTTTAGCCAAAATCTCTTGCAACATGACAATTTTCTCAAGAGTGAGATTTTCCAAATCCAATTGTGGCATCTTAATAACTTCATCCAGAATAACTTGAACATATGAAGAGCTATTCTTTATTGCTTTTACTTTATTTGGTGATGGAGTGTTACTCTGCTTTTGGAGATGGTTAGAGGATATCACCAATCAGTCTTTCTTGTATGTCAGTGCTACAAACAATAATGGTAGCACTCTGTACAATTTTATTTTCCCCCTTATTCTCCTTAGTATGTGGTTATGACATATTTGGTCCTTCTTGACCTCTGATAGAAATTTCTACATTAGTGTCTTTATTTGTTTTCTTTGCCTCTTGCTCCTCCTTATCTAAATCTGAGGACTTCTCTTGTTTAGTAACTAGAGTGTCAGGGGTGTCAACATGAATAGGAAAGATTCTTCCTTGTAGACTCAGCACACCTAAACTCATTTCATCACTTTGATCATCCTGGATGGTTACTATCTCAATGTATTTTTTGTAAACTCAGGAACAAATCAATTCCTATATTTCTCCAATTTTTTTCTTTCTATTCTTGTGGTAGATTAGGTATAACTTTGGCTAATGCTCCAAATCTAATTTCTTTCTCTACTTCAGCTACTTGTTGCAACCTTTTATTTAATCTATTGAACAAATCAATAGGAATCTTCTTCTCTACTTCATTAAGAGCCAATTTATTACTCTCCATCATATCTATCATGGCCTCAACTTTTTTTTTCTATCATCATTATCTAGTGTGTCATATTTTACAAATCTAAAGCTAGATAAACCTGTAGATCTCCTTAAATCATCACATACCTTATCAATATTCTTTTCTCTTCTAGCAAGAGCCACTTTATTTGATTCTCTCCTCTTTACGTCATCTTGTTAGAAAGTTACAATTGGAAAAATTATTATTTTTCATTAATGTCAAATCTATTGATAAGACACATTTCTACCTAATCTAAATGTCATATGTATTTGATTGATGAAGAAGATTTCAGAAATTGCTCATAAAAATAGCACCTAGAGGAAAGGATGAGTTGCGAAAAGGAAGCTACAATTGTAATTTGATTAGTTAGACTTTGATGAGACAAAGTGATTGTTTATATCAAGAAAGCTAAGCTAAGCAAAGTAATAGAGTAAATGGTTAAGACATTTTGAGTGATGCTTGTGTCAACTGAGCCATAGGAAGTGCTGAGAAAATCTAGTGTTGACTGAGTATCAATATCAATAGAAAAAGATAGTTGATGCTGAGCTAGAAAGATTTACAATGACCAAGTGTTAAGTAATGACCAAGTGTCAGAACTTAGTGATTTTTGAGTAATATTGTTGAAGATGAATTTGAGGAATTCATGATCGCTAGTTGACTCAATTGATTTTTTGGGAGATGTAAACCATGTTGAAGATGATATTGATGAGTTGGATCATTAAATTCAAGGTGAGGATTAGGTAAAGACCTGACAGATAGATTCCAAAGAAGTTCTAGAGGAAGATCAAGAAGATTGACAGATACAATGAATCGTGTTGAACCTCATGATAAATCCCAAGATCTACAACGATCATAGAAAATAGTAAAGCAAGAATTTCCTATTTAAAGAGGTATAAAGATGAATGGAAGGAGTGCAAGGGTGGTACATATGAGATAGAGGTATACAAATAAAGGTGGATTAGAGACACACACATGTGAGAGTAAATGTGAAGCTAAAAGAGATTGCTTATGTAGATACCACTGATATTGATAACTAAAATCTGAGTAAGAAGGCTTAAGTGTTGTTACAGGGGGGAGACTGATTGCTTGAAGGTGTTAATCTTAGAATGGTTTTGAAAAGTCAGTGGATATATACTTAAGTCATTTACTTAGTTCATGTTGAACAAGTAATATATGCCGAGCACAACATGTAAGTTAGTGCATGCTAAGTAAATAGTGAGTACCAAGTCACTCATGTAACAAGTCACTCAAGTTCTGAGAAGATAGTATGTACTGAGTGATTCAGGAGCCAAGAAAGTAGTGCATGCCAAGTCATTTAGATGTTGAGTGATAGTACTGAAGTCAGTTGATGTCGAGCATTAGAGACTTCAGATGCTAAGAAACATAGTTTTATCATAGTTATTTGTATTGGCACAAACTGCTATGTAAACCTCTTTGAGCCTACTTAAGGATTGAATTGCAATATTTTGTTGATAAGGATGAATCTTAATTGTGAATCCCTATGTATTACATGCACCCAATTAGGTAAAGGGAAGGTTTAAGAGGCAATATGGATGAATCACAGTTGTTGATTCATACCTAACCCTAAGTCACCTAGGTCTTCTTATGGAGGACAAACCCTAAAATTCTTATGAGTGGAATGGGAATGAATGAATGATCAAGGAGAGTTTTTGCATGCACAAACCAGGACATTCATGGTGACCAAGGTATTATGATCTAAATTGTATTGCAAAATTAGTTAAAGGAGAATAGAGGAAGGAAACAATGAACAACAAAGTGACATCTGATCAAGAAAGATCAAGTATACATTAGTATAGAGGTGATCTATCATTAGGAAACATAGTGCTAATCATAGGATCATTGCTGAGATATTCTAATAGGTGAAGTAATCAAATATCTTAATAGAGAAGTCCTAACAAGCTGTATTGAAATCCTCTAACAAGGTGTTTACTTAATTGTGAGTTGAAGTCCTTTAATAAGGAACACTTCTAATAGGGTGTTGAAATCCTTTAATAGGGTGAGAACTAATAGTCTTTGTAATCCTTTAATAGGGCAAACCTTTCAAAGGGTAGATCATGTTTCATGATCAAACATTGTAACCTTAATTGGATACATTTTATTATTGCAGTAGTGAAGATTTATGGGTGTCATCCCCACCCCAAATTTACCTTCTCATTGGAGGGATTATGGGTAATCATATCTTGTGTCATGTATGTGTGAATGCTTACTTGTTTACATAATTTATATGTACATGAATTACATGGCATTTTAGTTTACTTATTGAATATAAGAGATGGATGTGTGGTGAATATTTTATGGGTTAAAGTTTGAAGCACTGATTCACCCCCCTCCACCCCTCCCCTTCTCAGAGTTTACCTTTACTATTGTAATTTAAACAATTTGTATTAGAGCCTTGTTCTTTGGTAGTGAAGCTTTGCAACTTTGAGGAAAGATCTTGGAAATGGAAGTCTACAAGTTGGGAAAGATCATTGAGAACCAGAAGATTGAAATACATCTCATTCTATATTAGTTGAATGAAGAAAGAGAAGATCTAAAGAAATCATTGAGAAGAAGGAAGGAAATTGCTATTGAGGAGAATGACACTAAATACCAAGAGATGGACACTAATAAGCTATTTGCAAATGGAAACTCTAATGAATTTGATGCAACAGTTGTAGATCTAATGGAAAAGAATAGAACCCTAGTTGAAGAATCACAATCTTAAGATAGAACAAGAATCACAAGCCATATTACTATGTGAAGTGACCAAATAGAAAAATAAAGCTATGGAAGAAAAAGCCATGATTGAAGAAGACAAAAGAATTTTGACCAGCAAACTAGAGGAAAAATCATTAGAGGTAACTAGGATTACTAACATGAAATTAGAAACTTTGGGTCAAATGATGAATGCAAACCATGAAATAAATGCCAAGGACATTGAGATAATGATACTAAATCTATAGAATGAATAGTTGAGAAATGACCTAAAAAGGGGAAAGGTTTCTTCTAAAAGTTTTAATAAACTAAATGAAGCTATCAAGTATTTTGAACAATCGATGAGATCTCCTAGATCTAACAATGATACATCTGGACTGCGATACACAAGTACTAAAGAAGGAGAATCATCTAAAAGTGCTAAAGAAAGAACTAACAAAGGTAAGAATTCAAAACCTACTTGTCATGATTGTGGTAAGAAAAGATATACTACTAATGTGTGCAAGAGCAAGGCGACAATTTGGAATGTTAAGTAGAATGGCATGGGTCACTACCATAAGTGCAACAAACAAGGCCATCAGGAACATGAATGTAGAACCAAGACCATGCACATTCAAAGCTTTGAAGGATATTATTATACTTGTCAGAAGTATGGACATAGAGCTTTTGAGTGCAGATCCAAACCCATGTGGTTATCAAATAAACAAATAAAGGTAAAGAAAAATGGCAAATTTTATAATTGGGATTATAATACAAGGTATATTTGTCACTACTATGAAGAGTATGGATATGTTCCTGAGAACTATATTAGAACACACTGCAAGAGTGATTACAAAAGGTGGAGTCAAACCATATGTTTTAGCTATTTGAAGACTAGTCACATAAGATGATATTGTCCAACAAGGTCAAAGGCACCAAGTTGTGAGTTCAACACAGGAAAAGGCAAGAAAAATATTGAAAATGTTAGAGATGAGATGAACAAGACATGGAAGAGAAAGGAGAATTGTAATACATCAAGTGTAGATGGGATCACTTCACCCAATGGGTTAGGTGATCACACCTCATCAAATAAAGAAATCAAGAGGTATGTGGGACTGATATTCAAAAGTTGTATCATACATCAGTTCCAATGCTCTAATTCTAAAAATATTATGTATGCATGATTAAAGATACAAAGTGTTATTAAAAATCAAACAAAAACCTTTAAAGTTTTGTCAAATTTTTCATGTTACTGTAGAGCATGAAAGGTTTCTTATGGTTATTGAGTAAAATGTCAGTGGATGTCAAGCTAACATAATTGGTTAGTTGATGTTGAGCTTGTAATGGTTTTTGAGCAAATGGAAAGACATGTGGATGCTGAGTGAGCTAGAAATCAGTTGAGACAAGCTTACAACTGTGTAAACACTTAGCATTAATTGTAGTGTTTTAAGGGCTAATTGATCAATTTCTACTCATTTAACATCATTTGAATTTGAGAAAGAACATGAAGAGCTAAAGATGATCTAGAGAACTTCATTTGATCATTTTTAGGAGATTTAAATGACCATTTGACACCATTCCATCAAGATTTATAAGGTATTTTTTGACATTGCAGTCAAGTTTGTTATTAGTGACACATACACTTATTAAAATAGTAAGTATCTACCAACCTTATTGTACAATTAATAGTGTTAACCAAGAATTTTAGGCTTTACCAAGTTTTACAGTTGCCACCAAGTTCAAGGAACAATATTTAGTTTGTGCCCAATAGTTTCTACCATGATTGTGATCAACAATGTAAATTGAACTTCTTAGTGTTTATCAAGTTTCTTAGTGCAAATTGAGTTGTGCAGTGCTTACCAAGTTTACAATTTTAGTAATGAGAATCTAGTGTTGAACGAGCCACTTAGTTTTAACCAAGTGATTCATTTTATACCAAGCTCTTAGTGATAGCATTGATTGAGCTATGCAGTGTGAATTGAGTGATTCAGTTTATATACTGTGTCATAGTATTCACCAAGTCACTAGTGGAAACTAAGTTCAAACAACTTGGAAGTGATCAGTATGGACCAAGCTTCTATGTCTACTAAGTGCATGACAATGTCAAGCATTAATAGTGGATGCCAAGTATCAGAACCTCACCAAGTTAGTCTTCAGAACCTGAGTTCTTGCAGTTGGGAGGACTTTGTATAAACTTGTATTGTAGCCAATTTTGTTGAATTGTTAATTGGATTGGTATATATATAATGTATTATATCACATCCAAAGGTATGAAATAAAATAAAAGAATGTAACAAGCACATAAGAGAAGAAGTGAAAAGTACAACTGCTACAATAGTATAAGGAGCAAAAAATATTTATGTATCACAGCAAGGTGATCATTATACTTTGAAGAAATCTCATTCAAGAAATCTAAGTTATAGATCAGAGACCAACCACTATTTCATCCTAATAGGTGGATCAGTTAAATCCTTTCACAAGGTAGACTTAACAATCTTTTGTAAATCTCTTTACCTAGTGCATACTTCATTGTATGTTTGTAAATCATTTTGAAAGGTGGACCTAGCAGTCCTTTTTGCTCCTAATAGGGTAGATCATCATAAGTGATCATTGTAAGTCTTAATAGGCCAACTTTATACTATAGTACTAAAGCTTGTGGGTATCATTCCCACCCCAATTTTACTTTCTATTTGAAATGTTTTTGGGTCACCATATTGTGTGTCAAAGTGTTATCAATGTTCTAATGTTTTCAGTTTCTTATGCATGGAATTAGATCAGAATTCACATAAAGGATTAATTGGTAAATAAAGATTAAACTATTATTGGTTACTGATTCACCCCTCCCTTCCTAGTTCTTAACCTATCATATATATTTCCAACAATTGGTATGAAATCTTTGTGGTTCTCATATAAAATTTTAACAACTTGTGCAAAGATCAAGAGGCTATGGAGGTGTTCAAACTTGATAAGGCTATTAATAGTGAAAAGCTAGATTTGGAATTGGCTATTGGGAAACTCAAGAAGGTGAAAGAGAAACTCTCTCAATCCTTGAAAAGAAGAAAAGACCTTCCAATCCAAATGAATGACCAAATCTACATTGAGGAAAATAATTGAACACATCCATTTATAAATCAATTTAGATGAAGCTAATGAGGCAATCAAAGAACTATTGGAAAAGAATGGTACACTTCAAGAAGAAGTAAGAAAGCTAAAAAGAGAACAAGAAATTTAGTTAGTAATATTGTGTGAAGCCATAGAAGATAAAAAAAAGAGAAAAGATGAGATAGAAGGAAAAAACAATTAAATTCAACAACTATCCCTTCAACAAGTAGACTTGATTGATTATCTTACCAATGAAAATGAAGAAATCATAAATCTAAGATTAGAAAATGAAAGATCGCAAAATGATCTAAACACTAAAAGGAAAACCAATGAGAGGATAATGAAATCTCAAGCAGACATGGATCAACTAAATGAGAAAATGCAATACAGACAGAAAGGCAAAGTAGGAATTGGATATATACAGAAGAAGGTGAATCATCTAAGCAAGGAGCTCAAAAGAACCAAAGACCTACTTGTAGTCATTATGGTAAAATAGGTCATACATCAAATAAATTTTGGATCAATGGGAAAGCTAAATTTAATGGAAAATGCTACAATTGTAATTAGCATGGTCATAGAGCTAATGAATGCAAAGAGAAACTTAGATTTGAAGGGAAATGTCACAAATGTAAGAAGCATGGGCACAAATCTCCAGAGTGCAAAACTAAGAAATTGAACTCAATAGAATAGATTGTAAAAGTGATATTTAGTAGGGACTATAAAACTTGGTTTAGATATCATTATTGTGGAGAACTTGGACACATTGGAATCAATTGTGTAAAACATAATAGGAGGACAAGAGACACCAGTAGAAGATGCCTTATTTGTATAGAATTTGGTCATCTTTCCAAGAACTATATGAATACTAGAAGAGTTGAAGATGAAAAGTAAGCCAATGCTAATAACATCAAAAAGTAGATGAGATAGCAATGGATTCCAAAATCTTTTGAGAATGCAAGTTCGAGTAATGATGAACTTGTCACTCAAGAATTGGGTGACTCAAGCATTTCTACTTGATCTCCCACAAGGAGATCTGGAACTAGGATTCTGAAGAAGACATCTCACATTAGTTGTAGTCAACTAGAAGGAAAGATCCATATTAGCATTCAAGATGAAAAGGGATCATTGAGCATTTAAGAAAATGCTAGTAATTACCGATTGTGGTCAGGTTATAGATCCTACCAAGAAAAGTCAAGAGTAACTCATTATCGTGTGGAAACCAAGTCATGAAGGTCCCTACTAAGCATTCAATGTAGCCCTAGTGGAAGATAGTCTATCATCACTAAAGAAATTGTACCAGACATTTATGGTGATTGAAAGGAAAAAATTGATAAAAATGGAAAGATCAAAGTCATTTATTACCATGAATTTTCTAGAGCTATCTGTTCAAAGTAATTTTAGTGCATTCGAGTGATCTGTGTGAACTACTATTGAAGAGTTTTGTATCTTTGCAAATCCTACTAAGAAATGACATCCACTAGCAACAAAACAAATAAAGGATCCAAAATGTTAGTTCAAGGCATGGAATGGAAAGCACCAGATTTTAGGCTTAGTTCGATGGTTGCTAAAACCCTATATCCAACTGGAGCTCAATCTCAAATTCCATGCAAGGTACTATTAATTAAAGATATCTACACACATTTTTGATGTTTGATTCAAGATATTGGAACTCTAGAAATGGATGAATCTTTGAAAGAATTGTGTGTTAAAACTAGAGCATCAACACCTTGAAGTGGTTTGACTCACATTCCATAGATGCCATGAGATTTTTAGATTAAGTGGATGAGATTTATTCTTAGCCATGTGCATAATGGTCATTTGTGGTTGGAAAAACCTATTTTGATAATGAAGAAGATAATTCATAGGATCATAGGTCTTCCAATGCTAATCAAAGCAAAGACAATTAAAACCCTAAGTCAGGTCGAGCTAGAAAATAAAACCCTTTCTGAATGGGATGGAAGAGGAATGAAAATTAGCTATGTCATAGATATGGAATTGGAGTTTAGGATACATGTCATTGCACATAAGATATATAGCTCAAGCAGACTCAACTGTGTATCATGTGAAGCTGTGGATCTCGCATACAAAGTGGTCAGGAACAATATGTCACTTGACCTAGCTAATTTGATGTTGAATCAGTTCAACAAAAATATGGAGAGCATAAGAATTCAAAGAACAATCCTTGTAAGTTCAGTCCACTCATAACTTGTCTATTTTTCTATGTGAAATTATTTTTCCCATCAAAAGGTACAATTGTGTGGAGGAAAGATGTACCTATTCTCTATCAAATCAATGAGTATATAGTTGAAATGGGAGAAAACTATGTTAGTATAATGGATAATTATTTTGATGCATTTAAAGACAAGATGACTAATAGATTCAGAATCCCTAAGAAAATTTTTGAAGACTACAAAGATGATATTTGTTTCATGGTTGATTGCGACAAAGTGTATATACAAGTAGCAAGACCAAGAATTGCATGGGTCAAGCCTCTAGGATATGAGGTTAATATTGATGAAACTAAGGATATTATTGAAGAACTATTAAATAAGCCTATTGACCCAAAAGCTTCATACTTTGGCACTTATGATGAAGCAAAAGTAAGAGTATAACTTGAGATAAAACTCCCTCAGGCAGTCAACAAAGGGAAGAAGAGGATTGAAAAATTGAAAACTAGCTCCACTCTTCTATCGACTAAAGGCAAAGAGATGACATTGAGGAAAATGATGCAGAAGATGAAGAGAAGTCAAAATAAGAAGAAACAGTAAAGAAGAAAGGTAAGGTTATTATAACCAAATCTACAAAACCATCTGTTGGTGCTCAAAATTGCATTTCCATTTTGAGTACCTAGTCCAAGTTTTGCCCCCTATGAATGTTTTTCATGCTTATATACCCAGCTATTGTATTAATGCCTAAGTGGTTTCTAACACCCTTCATTTAGCCTATGCATTTTTTTCATGATGATAAAATGAAATCTTGAACCATTCTGCGAAGTCCCATTTTGAGTTGTCTTCAGTCATACATTTTTTGCCTAAGTATCAAACATCGACAGGAGGGCATGTTTTCCTTTGAATATCTTTTACCCAATTATGTTTCATGACTCACTACTTTGAGGATATTTAGTATGCATAACATAGAACCTATGTTCCAAGTTTCAAGTCATTTCAACATGTTTTGACTAGGTTTCAAACCCCTCAAATTTGGTCAGTTACCTCTGTTGTAAATCTGCATATTGTTCATGATTCTGGGTAGCCTATTTGACAAGCTATAAATTTTGACTAGTTGAACCAAATAAGAAAATTACTTTTGCAACATGTTATAGAGGTTAAGAACTTGATATGCTCCAAATTTGAGCTTATGATGAATCCGTTTGATCAATTTTCAAATGTGATTCCATTTGCAATTTTTAAAGTTTCATTGGTAACCAAAAGTGCAGATTGATCGGGAGCCCTATTCGAGATGTCATATCTTTGAGTCTATGATTGGTGGGACTAAATGGTTTGTTCCCCTACATTCTACTCTTAAAATAATTCAAGTTTGCTAGTTTTCAAGTCTTGAAAAATCCATCTGCACACTTTAGGGGCATTTCATTCGCAAAAAACACTATTTTACTGATGTTCACTGTCCTACAAATCTAGGTAGCCACCTTCAGACCTTCACCAAGTGCACCCTGTGATTCATCATGAGCCCAAATCATAGAGTTATATTCTCCTCATGATAAAGTATCAATGCCCCAGATTCCAGATCCTCGAGTGCCCATTTTCCAAGTTTTCAAAGCTCAAACCAAATGCAATTTCTAGTTTTTGAACATGTTCATTTGCAAGTGATTTTAACTAGGCATGTTTGAAGGTCGATATCTTTTGACCCTGATGTCATCATACGATGATATTTAGCAAGCCTTTTGAATGTGTCAGAGAGAACAAAAGTCCAAAGTTTTGGGGTTTGATCAGATGTTTGAATCAATTTTTAAAGCCAGGCAACATGCCCCTTGATTGAGATTTCATAGTGATGCAGAAATGATTAAAATAAGTTTTAAGTGATGATTCAGCATTCAAATTAGTTTCCAGTCAGTTCATGGAGGTCGATGAATCAATTTTCCATGTCAGTTGTTCAGAAACAAATTTTTTTATAGCTAGACCCAGTTTGGGGCCTGACTGATTCCATCAGATTAACATTGACTATAAGGGCTATGAGATGACTAATGGATGTTTATTATATATAGTGGGAGCTTCATGGAATTTTGGACCAAATTTTAGCATATAGCTTCATATTTGAAATTTTTTGAAGATTTTATTCAAAACCATCTCCCTACTATGGCTTTTTGCCAATCCAATGCACTTCATATATCCTTTTGATTATGGTGTCTTCAATTTTTTGTTCTTCCATATGTGATAATGTTCTCTTTTAATGAAGGGGTAGAGTTGTGAAGGCAGAGGATGGAGAAAGAGGATGGCAGGGGCCTCACACAATGGAGAAAGGGCCATCCGATAGGTAATAAAGATACAAAGCCACAACCTTAGAGGCATATAAGGGAGGAGCCTCATGCAATAAGGTCCATGATGGAGGAGACTTATGTTTTAGGTTTCATGCTCAGCATTGGAGGGGACCTCACATCCAATCAGGGGAGCTGTTCACAACTTTAGAAGCTAAGTTCACATCCAAGGTAGAGCCTATGTGCACAACAAGTTGAAGGCGACAGTTTCATTGTTGCAGCTCACATTCTAAAGATGCAGTAGCTACTTGGAAGGGGAATTGTGGTATGAATTTACAACAACCCATGCCCAATAGAGAGCAAATTGTAGTGTGAACAACCCAAGATCATGACTTCATTGTTGGGGGACTCACGTCTGATGCTAGGTAGCAACCCACTTTGAAAGGGCACACCATATGGAGAAAACAGAGCCCACGTGTATAATTTGTAGGGGCACCCGTATTGAAGAGGAGTGGTTGAAAGATTAAGTGAAAGGAGCTATCCCTAGTGATAGAGGGAATGAGCAAGCTGAATGTCCCACATTCATTCCATGTTGAAGTTTTATAATGTTTTAAAGTGCGCAACCTCAATGCCATTGTAACTCAAGTGGAACATCATGTATGACATCAAACTCAATGCATGAGGGGCCCACTCATAGCTTTTCATGGGGTCAATGCATGATTTGACCACCCTTGTGTGATCGGGGCATATATTCTGGGGCCTCGTGATGTTATGAGGTCATCAGAGGATCAAGATGTGAAGAGAATGGATGTCCGATGTGATGACATGTCGTATGGTTGAAGATGCTTAATTTGAAGTCTTCGATGCTATGGTTGTGGTGGAATATCGCATGGAATAAGTCAAGGGCCCCCAATATTATGACTTTTTCATAGGGTTAGGAGGAGTTCTTAGTCGAGATGTGATGCTATGGGAAGGAGAAAGGTTTTAATATATCAATTATATATTAATAGAATTGACGTATGATTGGGAATTTCAAACAAATGGGCTATGATGTTATTATTTCATCGTAATATCGTAGACCTATAATATTTTCAATTTTTCATATGTTTCAAATGGAGATATGAAGTGGGGTCCGCTCAGCAAATAAAAGATGGACACGTAGACTTGGAGATATAAGGGGAAGTAGAAAATGATTTAAAAATCAAAATTTTAAGTGATTTCAATGCTCAGTTTTTAAAATTGAAAATTTTGAATTATTTTAAAGTTTTATATAGTTTATACTATATGAACTTTTTCATTTTTTAATTTTAATGGCTCTCTTCAGTCATAAAGGCTAGAGTTTTGAAATGGTCTCAAGGGGGCAATTTTTGTCCACAATGTATCGTGTAATATACCATTGGAATAAAAAAAGAGTGAATTTTCTATTTTTGAAGTCAGATTTTGAGCAAGTAGTAGTCAGTAGTAGCTACAAGAGGTTTTTCGATTTCGGGGGCTTCACAGTGAATTGTGCAAATTTAATGTTGTAGATGAAATTGCAATCAAATTTTTGAAGCCTCGGTACAGTTTATGATGATTTCTTGATATTTCTCCATGAAATATTCTGTAGATTATGTAGGTGAGATATATAAGATATTTTGGCATCATTTATAGTTTTCAAGTGCAGGTAGTTGAAGGAATTTCAGTTTCTGTAACTTTAGATTGAGGATATTTTCAGTGGGACAAATGTCAATTCCATATTACATTTTCAAAAATATCTTCTCTCCTATATATCTTCCTTTTCTGCTCATTGTAGTGGTTCCAATTCTTTGAATATTTTAGGAGGATTGTGAGACCAGTTTGGTTCCAATTGCCTAAGTTTTTCTCACAGTTGTGATACCAAATTTTCTCAGTGTTATTCTGTTATGAATAGTAGTTGTGTATTTCTTGTGAGGAATCTCATATTACACAGTCATTCTTTGTGTATTTTTCTAGTTTTAATATGCAGATGATGTATTATTTTCAATGGAATTAATATAAGAGCTTCACCTTTCTTAGTTTCATTCTAATTCTCATCTCCTTCTTCTATTATCTATAATGTTTTGTTTTTGAGAACGAAGAGCTTGAACTCAATTACAATCCCTCAAGGTTGTATGTCATGATGAATTTTCTGTTGGAACAAAGATCCATGTAAATGCTTGTTTATGTTGATAGGGTTGCAGGTTACACTAGAAGGATTTCATCATAAGTACGAGAGTTGTTACGAAGATTGATGTCTATTTGCAAGTCAAATAGATAGATCATATGCCTAAATATATGAGTATACTTTAGGAATCCATCTGCATGTTAAGGTTTAGTTGATGCCCAATGGATAAGGGACTGGTCAGCTTGAAGGATACATGTTCTTTGTTGTTGCATACCTGGATGATGTTGAGATACAAATCTTAATCGAATATCTTTCCTTTTGTGTTTAAGAATTAAAAGAGTTTTCCCTCACTTGGTTTATCAGGTTCATGTGCTCTGTTATTAGCTATTTCACCCATGAATGCTTGTATAAACATAGAAGATTAAGGGATTTTATCTGTTTTTCCAGATTCAGTAGTATGCCTTTACACTAGTACCATATAAAGAGTCTGAGGTCCACCCACCTAGGTCTAACAAAGCCTGAAGAAGAAGAAGGATTTATCCTTATAGTTGGCCCAAGACTATAGCCAAGTGTATCCACCATAGGAATTTTCTAACCTTAGATGTATTGGTCTGGTTTCTTGGTTATTTCCAAAACTGTTAAATCAGGAGCCAACACCATCCACTATAGTATTCACAAGGAGGGAATTTAGGAAGAAAAAAGGAGGAGATGTAATCTTCAAATGACCATCACCCTCATTCCAAGAAAATTTGAAGGAAATTGACACTAGATCCAGTATAGAAAATTTCAAATCACTAAGGTACAAGATAAGAACTACAAAGGAGTAGAAGCAAATTGAAGACATTGTTATGTCTAAGATGGGCAAATGGAAATATTCTCAAGACCACATTTCTCAGCAGATTCTAAGTGAATTGATGGAGAAAGTTAAGCCAAGATGGGAACTATTGGAATATTCAAATGGGATGAGTACTTCTGGGGGGGGGGGGGGGGGTGAATTAGAAGTACCACACCTTAATCTTTTCAAAACCTTTAAAACAAATAATTGAAAGTAGACTGCATGCATGTAAACATATTAAATAAACATAAAGTAAACACATGCATCAACACACATAATACCAAAATTTTTCGTAATCTAGAAATCCTCCAAGAATAAGAAGGTAAAACTAGGGTGGGGATGATACCAGAAAATTGCTGCAACAAAAACTGTTTGACTACTTCTAATGGTCTACCCTATTAAAGGCCTGCCCTATTAAAGGCTTTACATTGTGTCAATAGTGACCTGGTTAAAGGATTTAAAACACTTTACATGAAGTGTCACCCTATTAAAGGATTTAGTCACCTCTTCAAAGGATCTACAAAATAGCTATTAAGCTAATCTATCAACATAGGATTTACCAATATCTGATACAATTGTTTGAAAGTATTAGAAATCTTTTGACTTGATTGCTTACAATCTTCAGTTACTAAATTTAGGCACTTGATTTGTTCATTCTAATGTGATCCTTTCTTGATTTGATATTTGTTTCTATCCCTTGATTTGTTTAGATCAACTAGATATGTAATTGCTAATCAATTCACTAAGTCTTTGATGCCCCTACTATTTGCCCTGCTCTGCAATTTTTGCTATCTGCTTAGCAACTTCCTTAACTCCTATTCAACAACATAAAATCATGTGGTCTAAGCCTTCTTATAAAGGCTTTGTAGACTTAGGGTTAGGTATGGATCTATGATCCATATTAAATCTTTAATTCCCGCTCATTCCTTGCACTTTTCTCATTGCTTGCATGCCTTCTTCATTTTTCTTATTGGCTGCATGCTGATTGCATAGGAAATATAAAAGATTCATTCTTATCCTTATTATCCTTTGAAATCCTTATATGTCGACTAAAAAGTGATTTACATCTGAGTTTGGGAAGCCACAAACTCATGCTAATTTTGTGTAACTCGACACATATTGGATTACTAGTGCTCGACACATGTTTGATCCTGGTTTGCTCAGCACATGTATAGTTCTGGCTCACTTGGCACATGAAGCATTCTAACTTTCTTGGGATCAACTATGACTCAACACCTATATATCACTTGACAATGGTATAATGCTTGGCACCCTGAAGTCACTCAGTTGCTATTGGAATTCTGGCTTGGCACATACTATAGCTCAGAATGTTTAGTGTACTTGGCTTCTATATGAAAAGTGATTAAGCGTGTTGACACTTAATTGTGAAAACCATTTTGAGACCAACAATCTCCCCCTTTGACATGAGTGTCAAAAAAACTTAACTAAACATTATTGGTTTGAGCTTATGAGTACATTAATAATTTTGCTATGCATATGTACAAAATTTCAAAATTTTGTTCAAAATACCTTATAATTCCCCTTGAGCTAATTGTGCCTTATCTATTTTTGTGACCAAAATTCCATGCTAAATGTACTTGATATTCTTTTGCTTTTCCCTATTTTTGTAATCTATACCTATGTGCTGAGCTATTCTATTTGCTCTATCTACACTTGTAGGTTTTATTCATATCTCCCCCAAAACATTATTTCTCCTCCACACTATTTATACATTAAGTCTTAGTCTTATCTCCCCCTTTTTTGGCTATCTGCAATCTTTTCCCTTTTATTCTCCAAAAGAATGAATGAAATAATGTAATTGCTAGAATACTTAGTATTATCCCCCTTAAACATTATATCTATCTCCCCCTTTTTGATACTTATGTCAAAGGGTGCTAAGGAGTAATACCATATTTCACCAAAAATGTGCTATTTACCTCCATTATCATCTTGAGAGATGTATCCCAATTCTCCTAAGAAATTTCTAGTGACTTGTGGTGGATGGCAGTCTCTGCAGTAGGATGTACAAGCCCATCATGTACAAAAAATTTAGGATCTTTCTTTAAAATAGTTTCAACATAGAATTGCTCTTTGCGGAGGACCTCTAGATGTGGGGTAATGGAGGACTGAATCTGCATTAATTTGGCCTTTATATTGGCCTCTTCACTTGTGAGTGCAACTAACTCTCTTTGAGTGTGAAGCGATTGGGCAAAATGCTTCTGACTTTGAGCTGGATCTCTTTGTAATTGCATGCTAGAAATCTTAAGATTTCTTTGCAAGTTCAATATCCTCTAGCCTATCTCTTGTGTGAAATTGGAAAAAAACACACAAATTTTTTTAAAATGAGAAAATATTCTCAAGTACAGTTTTGACCTTTTCAATTTTCTTGGCCAATTCTACCTGTGCAAGTGCTATTTCACTTGATATTCTCTCATTTACCTTTCCCTAAAACTTCCTTTTAGACCACTCCATAAGTTTGATGTTGGTGTCCTGGTCTTCCCTTTTCACCTAGTCAACTATATCTGATAATTGTTCCAATATAGGCATTGACTCATCTGGTGAGTGCAAGCTAAAGGCATCCATAAAGATGTCCTTTATCTCAAGTAGTGCTTGCTTATGTTTATACTCCTTTCTGAGTATTCCTTGTCTTCTCCTTCTATTTAATGCATCCTACATTTCTATAATCTACTCAATTTTGATAGTCTTAGATGTTGGAATTATAGATGGAGTAACTGAGAGGGGGGGGGTGGGGGTGGGGGGGGTGAATCAGTTACCACAAAAACAAATCCACAGATCCCTTAGATGTCTTAAATACCTATTTATTGTTGATACTTGATAAAAACTATAAGATTACTATAACCCAGTAGATTAACTGGTTACTGATCATCTAGCATTCATAATTATTAATATGCATGCAAAGGTTAAATAAAATGAACACAAGAGACACCAGATTTAACGTGGAAACCCAATATGGGAAAAACCACCAAGTAACTAGCTACCAATTTTTCACTCTTATGAAGTGAGCCCTGTTAGGAGCCAACCCTGTTAAAGGTTACAATACACACTGTTAGGTGTGACCCTATTAGAGGATTTAATCACCCTATTAGGAGTGGACTTGCTAGAGGTCTTTAGAACAATTCAACTGAACTGTCACCTTGTTAGAGGACTTACAAAATGACTGTTAAACCAACTCTATTAAGAGATTTGAAATCATTGCTACAATGGTTAGAAAGTAACAATGAATTGACCTGAATAAGATGCAACTAAATTTTCTGATAACAGATCTCCATTCTGCACTTTTAGATCCTTTTCTATCAAAAATAGCTTTGTTGCTCCTCAATGATCTCTGATCATCCTTCAAAATTTGCTCTTAGTCCTTCTTTCTCATTCACACCCGTCACACACATAGAATTCACAACTTGACCTCTTTTATATACCATTCAGATTATCAAGTCAGCTCATTCACTAGTTACATTCACCAATAAACCATATATCAGTTGGCTACAAATATTACATTAAACAAATAAAATTTATTTCACAAAATGATGGAATCCTTCACTGGCCAACCCTGCTCGATAAATACTGCTTCCAGAAATAATTTCCTGAGTTAACCATCTTAACTTGATTAACATTGCAAAAGTTGCAAAATCCTTTGGCTATTGAGTTAGCTTGGTAAGAACTAGATTTCCTTCACTATCCATGAAAGCTCAGTTAGAACTATTTCCTGCACTATTTTCTCTTGATGATCGAGTGAGCTCGATAACAACTGAATTTCCTTTGCTAAACCATGAAATCTTGGTAGCAATTACCTATGCAAGGTAAAGCCTAAGAATGCTCGGTAGACACTATAAACCTTCTTTACTAACCTTCTAAACTTGGTAGGCTTTGTCTTTTGCCTTGATGATCATCTGAGCTTGGTAGACTTTGTCTTTTACCTTGCTGACCAACTGAGCTCGGTAGACTCTGTCTGATGACTAATATGAAATTTGTGTAACATCAAAGAAAACACATAATTGAACAAGTGTATCCAACATTAGAGTCATAGGAAGGTATGACTATCTCTTCATCTAACTCAAAGTCTCCATAGTGAAATACCCTGGCAACCTTTGTAGAACTCAAGCCTAGTGTGGAGATTTGCAAAGGTATGGCTTCAGTGCTTAGCTTCTAAAGAGTTTTTGTAGGAATGCCTATTTTTGGTAGGTCTACCAATGTCTAGATAGCAGCTTTCTCCTCTTCCTTTGATGTATCCTCCTTCTCCTCATCAGACTTCCCTTCTCCTACACTCAACTTTTGAATGGTGTCACCTACTGCTATTGCAATTGTTGGAAATGGTGGTGGAAGCATTACAATTTTAGTACTAGTAGTTATATAGATGAAAGGTGGTTCTTGTGGTTTCACCTTGTCTCTTTTTGATTCTGCTACTACCTTTTGTAACTCATCTACACTCACCAATATAGGATTTGTGCATAATTGTGCATGTAAAGTTGATTGGTGAAGGATCTTGGAGAGATCCTCTGCAGTTAGGGGATTGATGTTCTGAGTAGAATTGTCAAGAACATCCTTGATTGTTATAGTGTCTACACGTGTGATGGTTACATGAGGAGGGCTAGGGGGTGGAATTTGTGTGTCTGGCACACTCTATTCCTCTTGCTATTGTTGCTCAACTATTTCCATGTCTTCTCCCTTTTGTGTTTCCTCCTCTCATTTTTCTTTATCCCCCTCATCTTCCTTTTCTTCTTCTCATCCTTTTCTTGTTTCTTTATCCTCTTCCTCTTTCTTCTCTTCTTCTTTCTTCTTTTCCTCTCCTTTCTTCTCTTCTTCTCCTTTTGCTATTTTCTCCTCTTTTGTCTTCTCTTCTATTTTCTTTTCCTCCTCCACTACTTTGGCTTTCTTTTCTTTATCACTAGCTTCAGCCTTATCTAATTCTACATTCTTGTCATTAGTCAATTTGTATATTGACTTCCATAATTGTGTGGACTTATTCACTACATCCTCAATTTTATTTTTTAGAATACTGAAGGCTCTATGTTTTGGTGCAAATTTGCCACCATGTTTCTTAGTAGCCTTAGTAATTTGACCTCTTGTCAAATCAAGCATCACTTGTGCTAGTGTTGATTCTCTAATCTCCTTCTCCATTTTGAGACAATAATGCCATTTTTTTTCAACTATCTCATATAACTCCCTAGGCATGGTATTGTCTAGCTCTAGGGGTGTGTTCTTAAATTTAGCCATCATGGCATATACAGATTCCTCTATTTTGTTTTATTCTTCTATATTTAACTTGTTAAATTCAAGGCTTTTCAAATCAGTCAAATCTACATTCTTAATATTTTCACAAATTTTATCTATGGCAGATTTGGGAGGATGGCTTGCCACTATGAATTGGTTGATATCCTCTAACTCTATTCTCTCCTCATCATCATAATCTAGCTATGAAACATACTTTCTTCTTTTCTTTCACACTTCACCAGTCTATTCAGTGGCCTTTTTCTTCTCTTTTACTTGCTCCTTGGCTTTTTGAGTAGAGGCCCTTGTGGTAGCTCTCGTTATTGGTGCTAGCTTGGCTTGAGTTGTTTCTATAGATTTATTTTTCTCTTTTGGCTAGGTTAGAGGCTAAAATTTAGCCTTTATCTTGTTTGAATCAACTTGTGTAGGTGCTTCCCTAGCTTCTTCTTCCTCATAACCTTCCTCCTTGTCTTCTCCTATGCCTTGGGTTAACTCCATTGGGCCTTGCCCTTGCTCTTCTTCTTCACTTTCACCTTCTTCTTCCTCCTCTTCAACATCTAATGCCGCTTCAATATTTGCACCAAATTTTTTTTTTATTTTCTTCACTAGTTTATCCTTCTTCTTTAGGCTGGAGGTGGTTTTAGTTCCATATCTACCTTGGAATGTACAACATCATATGTTAAAAATTGGGTGCCTCTTTATCAGTCTCTTCTGCAAGCAATGCTATGATTGCTGCTGAGGCTTCATCCACATCAAGTTCATATCCTAATGGCCTTAGCCATCTCATCCTTGGAATTGCTACTTGAATGTAAGTGTAGTCAATGTCTATCAGGAAGCATATGTCATTGATATGTTTTTCCATTGCTATTCTCACTCTTTGTATCATGGATTTCTTAAAATCCTCAAAATATCTTGTCATTTGGGCTTCAAAGTTGTCACCCACCTGGTCAATGTACTCATTGATTTGAGTGATTGCAATTTTGTTTAGATTCCAATTCACCTTTCCTACTGATGGAAACTCTTCCATGACATAGAAAAATATGTAGACAAGAACTGAACCAAACTTGCATTGAGCACCTTTTGACCTTCTTATTGCTCCTAGGTTCTCATTTATCTACTAAAGCATTAGTTCTACTAGATAAAATGCATGATCTTTCTTTACAAGCTTATAGGCTACATTAACAACAATACATGGTATACTGTTTAATCTGCTAGATTGGTAAAATTTGTGAGATATCATTCTCACTGCAAAATCTAGAAAAGGATCTATTATAGTATCAATTGTCATACCTCTCTTTTTCCACTTAGCCCTTGTATTCCTTTCAATGACCTCTTTTGAATCACTTCTCAGGGTCTTAGGTTGATCTAGGGTTGGGAAACTCATAACCCTATGCACTATCTTCTTAGTAATCATAACTGGTCTTGTTTCTAGCCATAAACAACCATTGTGTATCCTGCTTAAAACAATTCTTATCCACTCTATTTTAAAACCTATAGGGTAAACTAGGGCATGGGTTAAGCCCTTTTTCTTGACTATTTGAAAATTTTCCTTGAGTATTTTGTTATCACACAGCTTGTCATATTCTTGAAAAATTTCAAGGTCTCCTACTGCTTCTATTTTGCTATTGTAGCACTTACTTACATCCTGCACCATGACAACCTTGGGTGGAATTATGGATAATGAACTGGCAGGGTCGTTCTTATAGGCTACCTCAAGAATGGGTCTAAACTCAAGTTTTTTTACTTCATTACTAACTAGTTGGACCTCATGACTTTCCTTTCCCTTGGGGTTCTTAGAACTAGAATTCATTATATCGAACTAGGGTTTCAATATATTAAAAATTTAACACTGCGTAGCTCGACACTTGAAAAATACCTTAGATCAATGCAATTTATGCTGAATTGCTATTGAAATTGATGAAAATGGCTTCAAGGTTGCTCTTTGATCACTTTTTCACTCTTCTCATCTTTTCTCTGTGTTTGAATAGCATAAAAGTGGTCAAAATTTTTTCTTATACCTTTTAAAACTTAGCATTAAATGCTTAGTGCATACAGTTGTAAACTCGACACTTGAAGGTTTCAACATGACTCAGCTTCCATTAGATTTTGTTCACTTGGCTTCCACTAGATTTCTACTTCACTCGGCTTCCATTGACATTTCTCAACTTGACATTAACCATCAACTCAGTCGCTACTAGCAACTCAACATGCGCTAGAGCTGTACTCAACATCTTCAAATTTTGACTTGGCATCTTTGCTCATGCTGATTTCTTCTTTGCAATACTTATTTGTCTTGGGGTTGATGCATGATATAACTATGTATATCAGTCCCATACACCTATTCATGCTTAGTTGGATGAGGTGTGATCACTTGACCTCTTGGGTGAAGTGATCCCTTCATTTGATGTGCTGGCTCCATCCTTTCTCTTCCATGTCTTATTCATTTCTCCTCTAATTTGTTCAACATCTACTTTCTCTTTTCCTTTGTTGACTTATAAGTTGGGTGCCTTAGACCTTGTTGGGAAATACCTACTGATATGACCAATCTTCAAGCAACTAAACATGTGGTTTGGCTTAACCACCTGGTATAGTTCCCTCTAAAATGTGTCCTTATGCAATTTTCAAGAAAGTGCCCATACTCTTGATAGTAATGATAGCTCTTCTGTGTATTGTAATCCCAGTTGTAGTGGTGTGCATGGTTGTTTTTCCTTGCAAGCTAATTAGGTTTCCACATAGGCTTTGATCTGCACTCAAAAGCTCTATGTCCATATTTCTCACAGTTGTAGCAGTGACCCTCAAATCTTGGTGTTCTTACAGTCCTAGTCCTAAATTCATGTGCTTGATGTCCTTATTTTTTGCGCTTGTGACAAAAGCTTGCATTTTTAGTCTTATCATGCTAATGGCCATCCTTGCTCTTGCATACATTGGAAGTATGTCCCTTTTTACCATAGAAATGACAAGTAGGTTTAGTCTTCTTACCTTTGTTACTCCTTTCTTCTATAGTCTTGGATGATTCTCCTTATTTAGTGTTGGTGTAACCAAGTCTTGAAGTATCATTACCGGCCCTTGGTGATTTTAGTAATTTCTCAAAGTACTTGATAGCCTCATTAGGTTTGTTGAAGATTTTTGCAATTGTTCATTTTGCATTCTCAAGGTGGAGATCTCAATATCTTTCATATTTAGCTCATGATGTGCATTCATCATCTAGCTTAAGGTGTCAAGCTACATGTTTGAGATTATTTCAAACTCAATTGTCTTCTCATCCAGTCTATTGGAAAGATTTCTCTTGTCATCTTCTATCATTGCCTTCTCTTCAATGGCTTTCTTCTTTTGTTTAGTTACTTCACAAATCATTACGGCTTGTGATTCTTGTTCAAGCTTGAGTATTCTAATTTCTTCTACTTGAGCTTTGTTCTTCTCCATTAGTTCTGCTATTGGTGCATCCAATTCCTTGGAATCTCCATTGGAAAACACTTGTGTGGTGTCAATCTCCTTGTAGTGTGTGTCATTTTCAGCTATGGCTATATCCTTATTTTCAAGGACTTTCTCAGTTCCTCTCTGACTTCCTCAAATTTGTGTAGAGTGAGGTGCACATCAATCACTTGATTGTCTATGATCTTCCCAAGTTTGAAGACTTCCATCTTTAGATATTTTCTCTAAGCTATTAGGATTTTCCTTGTGAGAACCTTGGCTTTGATACCAATTGTTGAAATATTCAAATGGGAAGAGTACTTTTGAGAGGGGGTGGGGGGGGGGGGTGAATTAGAAGTACCATACCTTAATCTTTTCAAAACCTTAAAAAAAATAAAATTGAAAGTAGACTATATGCATGTAAATATATTAAATAAATATAAAGTAAACACATGCATCAACACACATAACACCAAAATTTTGGTAAACTAGAAACCCTCAAGGAATAAGAAGGTAAAACTTGGGTTGGGATGATACTCACAAAATCACTGTAGCAATAATTGTTTGACCACTTCTGATGGTCTACCCCGTTAAAGGCTTTACATTGTGTCAATAGCGACCTGGTTAAAGGATTTAAATTTTTTTCCATGAAGTTTCACCCTGTTAAAGGATTTAGTCACCTCTTCAAAGGATCTACAAAATAGCTATTAAGCTAACCTATCAACATAGGATTTACCACTATCTAATATAATTGCTAGAAAGTATTAGAAACCTTTTGAAGTGATTGCTTACAATCTTCAATTGCTGAATTTAGGCACTTGATCTATTTGTTCTGATGTGATCCTTGCTTGATTTGATATCTGTTTGTATCCCTTGCTTTGTTTTGATCAATTGGATATGTAATTGCTGCTCAATTCACTAAGTCTTTGATGCCCTTACTGTTTTCCCTACTTTTCAATTTCTGCTATCTGCTTAGCAACTTCCTTAACTCCTATTCAAAAACATAAAATTGTGGGGTCTAAGCCTTCTTATAAAGGCTTCATAGACTTAGGGTTAGGTATGGATCTATGATTCATATTGAATCTTTAATTTCCGCTCATTCTTTGCACTTTTCTCATTGGTTGCATGCCTTATCCATTTTTCTTATTGGTTGCATGTTGATTGCATAGGAAATATAAAAAATTCATTCTTATCCTTATTATCCTTCAAAATCCTTCTATGTCGGCTCAAAAAATGGTTTACATCTGAGATTTTGAAGCCACAAACTCATATGTTAATTCTATGTAACTCAACACATAGTGGATTACTAGTGCTTGGCACATGATTGATCCTTCTTTTCTTGACACCTATTACCTTTTGTCTTGCTTGGCACATGTATAGGTTTGGCTCATTCAGCACATGAAACATTCTAACTTGCTTAGCATCAACTGTGACTTGACATATATATATATATATATATATATATATATATATATATATATCACTCAACACTTGTATAATGCTCGGCACCTGAAGTCACTCGACACCTGTTGGAATTTTGGCTCGGCACATACTATAGCTTGACATATATAGTGTACTCAACTTCTATATGAAAAGTGATTAAGTGTGTTGACACTCAATTGTCAAAACCATTCTGAAACAAATAAGAACAGGCCAAGAAAACTACTAAAGACATATATGAGTAGACCCTGAGGCAACTCACGTCAAGCCTGAGTGATAAAGAAGTTAATGGGTCCATCAAGGAGAATGAAGAGAAAGTTACCTTGAAGTTTAGCACTTGTCTAATATTAATCAATGATATTGAAAATGTAGTGAAGAATGCTACCAACACATGGAAGAATATCTATAATCTTCATAAGAAGAGTGATTTTTTTGTTAATGTGAGTGAAAAGGATGATGACAATGATGATGATGACAAGGAAGAAGAAGAAAATAATGATGAAGAGGAAACAAATAATGACAATATAGATGATGAAAAATAGGAACAAGAAGATACTGAGGAAGATCTACCTAAGATTTAGAACATTAAGGAGATTGACCTTGAGAAGATCACAATAGTGGTCATACCCTCACTTCCTCATTCTCTGAGTGAAGCACTAAAGACATTAAGCTCCAAGAAAGCTACTACAGAATTGGTGGTGTTAAACATTGCAAGTTCAAGAACTCAATCAATATTTGCACCTATTCAACTCAGTACTTTATTAATAGAAGTGACAAGCACTTCATCTACCAAGAAGACAATACTTCCTTCTCCATAGGTTTTGATCACACAAGGTATTTCTTCAATAAGTGTAGTATCTACTTTTTCTGCCAACCCTACTATTTCTACCATTGTTTCCATTCTAAGCATGCAATTAATAAGAACAAGGATAGTTGAGACCAAGCCTCAACTGAGTACAAATTTTTTGAGAAAAGGCGAAAATAAGGAAGAAGAAATTGATCTTGATGAGGAGATAGTCATCTTGAAATGGAATATCTCCAATCTTATTCCTAATCAAATGCACATCATTGGAGAACTTATACAAAAGAAAGCTAAGCAGTAAAGGCTTAGAGAAGAAATGAATAAAGAATTTCAAGTGCTTGAAGATGCTAAGAATATTCTTACAAAAGCACTTAGCATAGATGTTGACTCTTCTCAACCAATTTTGGCTTAGTTAGCAGAATTAGTCTAGAAATTCAATGAAGATTTGAATGGGTAGGAGAAATTGTCAAAGAGAGTTGAGAAGAAATTTGAGAATGAAGTTTTGGAGCTAATAGCACAAAAGATTGCAATTCATCAAGTAGACTTGTCAACTATTCTAGGCTCATTGGAGACCTCTTGCAAAAATGTAACTTTCTTTATTTAGTAAACTCTATGACACTTTCAATTTCACTAAATAAATTAAAGACAAAATTTCTAAAATTGATGAAGATCTAAGGGCAAGTGCACGTCACTTGCAACTTGACCCGAGTTATAGATCTTCCCACTATACAAAGAATTTTTTTCTAATTGATATTCATACATAATTTCTAAGAGAAGAAGCTAGGATAAGAGCTACAATGGTAGACATATAGGGCATGATTCTCCCAAACATGGATGCATTGTAGAAACACATTGCACATGCTAAAACCTTTATCCATGATAAAAACTACTCTATTGCTGACTATATGATAGAACTTTTAGTAGAACCTTAGATTGCATTACATACATGCAAGGTGTTGCAAGAAAATTTGGACAAGACAATGACATTGATTCTAAAGGTACATTCTGATTTCTTGTCACATTTTGGTATTATTGTATAGTATATAAAATACACCTTTAGCATTTATGTCAAAAAGGGGGGAAAACACACACACACACACACACACACACACACACACACACACATAAAGGGGGTAGAGATGTGATGTATAAAGTGGAGAAGATAGAAAGATGTATAAAGCAATATTTTATATATATGTATGGGGGAGCATTATCATATTATATATATATATATATATATATATATATATATATATATATATATATATATATATATATATATATATATATATATATATATATATATATATATATATATATAATGCTCCCCCATACATATATTCAGAGAAACATCTCTTACAAAAGCAATTTTGAAAAATCTCAAAAATATAATACTTTATCAAGTTGAAGACTTAAGATGAAGAATAAAGATTGTTTTAAATTTTTAAGAATTCAATTTTGATTGAGAAGTGTTTTTGTCACTAATGCCAAAGGGGGAGATTGTTGACATTGCTATCAAGTTTGTTGTTAGTGACACACACTTATTCAAATAGTAAGTATCTACCAAGCTTATTGTATAGTTAACAATGTTAACCAAGTAGGCTTTCCAAGTTCTACAATTGCTATTGAGTTCAAGCAACAATATTTAGTTTATGTGGAAAAATTTCTACCATGATGGTGATTAGCAATGTAAATTGAGCTTCTTAATGTTTACCGAGTTTCTTAGTGTAAACCAAGTTGTGCAGTGCTTACCAAGTTCACAGTTTTAGTGATGAGAATCTAGTATTGATTGATCCATTCAGTGTTAACCAGGTGATTTAGTTTATACCAGGCTTGTAGTGATAATATTGACTAAGTTGTATAGTGTGAATCAAGTGATTCAATTTATATGTCAAGTTTCGTAGTATTCACTGAGTCACTAGTGAAAACTAAGTTCAGAATACTTGGAAGTGATTAGTATGGATCAAGCATCTACTTCTATCGAGTGCATGATGATGTTGAGCATTGATAGTGGATGCCAAATATCACTACCTCACCGAGTTAGTCTTCAAAACTCGAGTTCCTATAGTTGGGCTAACTTTGTGTATTTTGTCTAAACTTATATTGTAGCTGACTTTGTTGAATTGTAAATTGGATTGGTATATATGTAATGTATTTTATCACATCCAAAGGCATGAAATGAAATAAAATAATGTAACAAGTAGAGAGGATTAGAAGTGTGAAGTACAAAGGCTACAACAACATAAGGAGTAGCAAAGATTTATCTATCACAACAAGGTGATCATAACACTCCAAAGGAATCTCATTTAGAAAATTTAAGTTGTAGATCAAAGATCAACCACTATTTCATCCTAAAAAGTGGATCAATTAAATCCTTTCATAAGGTAGACTTAATAGTCATTTATAAATCTCTTTATCGAGTGCATACTTCATTGTATGTTTGTAAATCCTTTTGCAAGGTGGACCTAGCAGTCCTTTTTGCTCCTAATAGGGCAGATCATTAGAAGTGATCATTGTAAGTCTTAACAGGCCAAATTTATACTGCAATACTAAAGCCCATGGGTATCATCCCCACCCTAGTTTTACTTTCTATTTGGAAGGTTTTTGGGTCACCATATTGTGTGTCAAAATGTTATGAATGTTTTAATGTTTTTAGTTTCTTATGCATGGAATTAGATCATAATTCACATATAGGATTAATTGGTAAATAAAGATTAAAATATTATTGGTTACTGATTTTCCCTCCCCTCTTAGTAAATTAGCCTATCATATATATTTTCAATAATTTATCATATGCCAAGCTATGTAGTTTCAAATTTTGCAAACCCTAGATATATGTGATGGCATCTAGTTCTTCCAAAATGAAAGATGTAGAGGGAAAAAAAGTTTTAAATGTTCAGTTAGTCAATAATGAGATCAAACAACCTATTTTCAAGGCTATTATAGATATAGCATACAAGCAATATCCCTCTTGTACATTGTCTATGATACTACTATGAGTGTCGATGATTCAAGATGTCAGGAATTGCTACAATTGCAAGATTGGAAGCATTGGAGACATGGAAATTAGAGAATAATATGGAAGACTATGTGAAAATAGAGTGTTAAAGGAAGAATATAACATCATTGAAAAGGTTCACTCATGCCCTAGATTTTCCAAATGTCTTCAAAACTAAGTGGATTAAGATTGTCTTAAGAAGAATTCATGACATCTCAGTATGGTTAGAGAATGGGTTAGTTAAAATCAAAAAGAAAATTGTTCATAGGGTAACAAGGTATCCAACCCTAGATCAACCAAAGACTATGAGAACTGAGTTAAAGGAAGTCATTGAAAAGAACATAGGGGCTATATGGAACAAAAGGGGAATGACCATTGATACAATCATAGATCCCCTGATAGCTTTTGTAGTGACGGTAATAGCACATAATTTTTATCACTCAAGTAGATTAAACATTGTACCTTGCATTACAATATATATGAGATACAATATTGTGAAGAAAGGTCATACTTATGATCTTGCCGAGTTATAGTTGCAACAATTGATTGAAAATTTTGGAACAATAAGGAAAACAAAGAGTGCTTAGTGTAAATTTGGATCTATTTTTATATGTATTTTCTTCTATGTATAAGAATACATTTTCTACATTTGGAAAGGTTGCATGGAAGACAAATAGATCAACTGCAGTATAGATAGGAGAGTTCATTGAACAATTAGGCAATAACTTTGAGTCCATAATGACCAATTATTTTGAAGATTTCAAACAATCTATGAAGAAAAGATTAAGGATACTAATATCAGTAGTGGAGAAACATTATGATGATGTTTGCTTCTTAGTTGATATTGATCACACATATTTTCAAGCAACAATTCCTAGAGTGAGATGGTTAAGGCAATTAGGATATGAGATAAATGTTGATGAGGCCTTTGAAACAATCACAACATTACTTGTAGAAGAAGTGGACAAAGAAGCCAAAGCATTTGGTAACTATTAATTGGCCAAATAAAAAATTAGTATGGAGTTGAAGACTACTTCTATGATCAATAAGAAGAACAAATTGGTAAAGAAGCTAATTTTTTTTGGTGAAGCAGCCGAGGAAGAGGAAGAAGAAGATGATGATGAAGAAGAGGATACACAAGTTCAAGCACCATTGGCTCTAACACAAGGTCAGGAAGAGGATCAACAAGAAGAAGAGAAAGAAATTACATAAGGTGTCAAGGAAGAAGAAGTCAAGGAAGCACCTACTCCTATTGAAAAGAAGAAAAGAAAAGCCAAAACACAAGTAGTGACAAAACCAAAGAGGGTTATAAAACCTAGTTAGCCCAAACCAACATCACCTACCACAAGGGCTAGCATAAGAGTCACTGCACAGAAGGCTAAAGAGGTAGCCAAGCCTAAAGAGTAGGAATGTGGAGCATAGAAAAGAGAAAGAAGAAAGTATGTTGCTCAAGCTAAATCTAATGAGGAGAAGACTAAATTTGATGAAAACAACCAATTCTAGGTGGTGACTCATAATCCATCCTTAGACCTAGATAACTTATGTGAGAGTGTTAAAAAAATACAGATTTGTCAAGTTTCTCTCATATTGAATTTGATAATCTTGGAAAAGTTGAGAAGAATCAAGTAGAGGAGGCAATATATGCCATGATGGCTACTTTTAAGAAAGCTTCTCTAGAAATTGCCAACTCCATACCTAAGAGCTTATATGACACAGTTGAGCACAAATGACATTATTGTTTAGACATAGAGAAGCAAATTAGGGAGACAACCCTCACTCAAGTTATGCCAAAACTTAGCAAGGTAGAAATGTCTAAAGCCATAAAGAAATATGTTGTCACATTTGTACCTAAATATAGGGCATTTAGCATATTGTAGAACAACATAGAGGATGTTTTCCATAAGTCCAAACAAATATGGAAGATTAAATATGGACTAGCCACAACCAAAGATGATTAATAAGAAACTATTGAGGTAGATGATGATGAAGAGGATAACAATGAAGAAGGCATAATTGAGGGAGGAACTAATATGGATGTTGACAAGTAGGCAATAACTGAGGAAGAGTAGTAATAAGCCTAGAGTGTACAAGATACACAAATGTTGAGTGCCAACCCTCCATAGGTAATAAGTGTAAGTACTAAAAATATCATAGTAAAGGATGTTTCTGATCCTACCAATCAGACAATCAATCCCCTAACAGAGGAATATTTGAAAAGGACACTTGTCCAATCCACACTATAGGCCAAATTATGACAAACTTGTATTGATCAGTGTTGATGAAATTTAGAAGTCAATCTATGATTGCAAGGGAGGAAGTGAAAACATAAGAAACAACTACAATCACTCCTCAAGTCACTAGTGTACAACCCTCACAACCCTTAGTTGTATATCAAAGGAAGGAGACAATAGGTGGAACTATCAGTACACCCATGGAAAGCACTCCAGTCTTAGAAAATGTTTAAGAACCTAAAAAAGACAAGGTTGAGATAGATGGAGAAGATAAGGTGGAAACACTAGTCAATGATGGGATACCAAGCCAAATAGGTTAGGTTGATGTACTTGCACCTCTAGCACAAGTTCAAGGTGAAACTAAAGTCAAAAAAGAAGAAAATGACAAGCCTAAAGAGATAGATTTCACACCCAACTTGAAGGAGATAGAAGCAATTCAAGCACTGGTGACATTATTAGAATCTATAACTCCTTCCACTCAAACTCTTTAGAGGCTAAGCATAGATGCAAAACCTTTGCAATTCTCAATTTTCCAATTCCTAGCTCATCTAAGGCAGAAGAGGAAATAACTTATGGAAATGTTAGCCTAGATGAAGAAATTGTATTGCCTAAGTTTAATTATGTAGCAATAAAAATTGAGCAAATGGGTATACTTCAAGAGGCCCTAGCAAGAAAGAAACATCAAGAACTACTCAGAAGGGACCATAAGCAAAAAAAAGTTTTGATTGAGATCAAAGATAGATACATTCAGTCTATCTTCTCTAGATGAAACTAAGCCAATTATTGAACAGTTGACCAACATAGTGGAAAGAGTATTTGGTATAGACCTAGATACTAATGTCAAACTATTGGAATGGTATGAGAAGAAGTTTCAAAGAAAAGTGAAAGAGAAAATATCTAGTGATATAACACTAACATAGTTTTCATTGGCAACTAAGATAGATAGTGTAAAGAAGGTACTAGAGAATATTTTCTCTTTTTACACCAAATTGTGTAACCCTACACTCTTCACACAAGAGATGGGGAATCACATCTCAAGCCTGGAAAGTCAAATATAGTCATCCAAATAAAAATTTCCCATGAATCCAGCTCAAAGTGAGAAACACTTTAGGACCCTTTTGCAATCCCAAAGTTAGTTAGCAACACTAAAAGAAGGTGAAGCCAATATTAGGGCTAAACTGATTAGCATCCCTGGACTACATTGACTCCTCACATGGAGATCTTACACAAGGAGCTAGGTTGTCTAGAAAAACTTGTGAAGAAAGACCCCAATCCTTCTACATTAGATGGCCTAGTACACCTTACTATTGAGCTGGCCATCCTATTTAAATCTTTGGAAGTAGCTTGTGATAATTAGGATGCAACTCTTAAAATAATACTTGAGGTCCATAAATATTTTTTTGACAAATACACAGTTTATAACCTATTGACATTAGTGTCAAAAAGGGGGAGTAACAGAAAAGAGGCAGTAAGAGAAGAATAGATCAATAATGGGGGAGTAAGAGCAAAAAGTAGAGAAAGAACTCAGTTGATATAGAACATATCAAAAAACTTAGGGGGAGTTATAAGATTTTGAGGTATAAGTCATGTTCATGTTGTAAAATTTTGATATTTTGAAATTTTGTATGGAAGTCGAATAATCATTTGTGTTATGCTTGTAAAAATAAGAGTATTAATGTATGAGAAAGTGTTTTTGAAACTCATGTCAAAGGGGGAGATTGTTAATCTCAGAATAGTTTTGACAAGTGAGTGTTTATACACTTAAGTCATTCACTTAGTTCATGCCAAATAAGTAACATATGTCAAGCACAACATATAAGTTAGTGCATGCCGAGTAAATAGTGAGTGTCGAGTCACTCAAGTGCTGAGCCAAAAGAATGTGTTGAGTGATTCAAGAGCTGAGGAAGTAGTGCATGCTAAGAGAAAAAATTGAAGTTAGTTGATGCTATGCATCAGGGACTTCAGATGCCAAGTAGCACAGTTTTGTCATAGTTATTTGTATTGGCACAAACTACTATGTACACCACTTTTGAGATTACTTAAGTATTGAATTACAATATTTTATTGATAAGGATGAATCTTAATTGGGAATCCCTATGTATTACATGCACCCAATTAGGTAAAGGGAAGGTTTAAGCAGCAATATGGATAAATCATAGTCATTGATTCATACCTAACCTTAAGACACCTAGGTCTTCTTAAGGAGGAAAAACCCTAAATTTCATATGAGTGGAGTGGGAATGAATGAATGATCAAGGAGAGTTTTTGCATGTGCGAACTAGGACATTCATGGTGACCAAAGTATTATGATTTGAATCATATTGTAGAATTAGTTAAAGGAGAATAGAGGAAAGAAACAATGAACAAATTTAGAGACATCTAATCAAGAAGGATCAAGTATACATCAATATAGAGGTGATCTATCATCAAGAAATAGAGTTTTAATTGTAGGATCATTATTGAGACATTCTAACAAGTGAAATAGTCAAATCTCTTAATAGAGTAGTCCTAACAAGCTATAATAAAATCCTTGATCCTATTAATTGTGAGTTGAAGTCCTTTAATTAGGCACACTTCTAACAGGGTGTTGAAATCCTTTAACAGGGTGAGACCTAATAGTCTTTGTAATCCTTTAATAGGGTAGACCATTCATAGGGTAGATCATGTTTCAGATCAAACATTATAACCTTCATTGGATACACTTTTTTACTATAGTAGTGAAGATTTTTGGGTGTCATCCCCACCCTAGTTTTACCTTCTCATTGGAGGGTTTCTAGGTAATTATATCTTGTGTCATGTATGTGTCAATGCTTACTTGTTTACATACTTTAGATATACATGCTTTATATGGTATTTTAGTTTACTTATTGAATGTGAGAGATGGATGTGTGGTGAATATTTTATGGGTTAAAGTTTGAAGCACTAATTTACCCCCTCTCTTAGAGTTTACCTTTCCTATTGTAATTCTAATGGAAGGGTTTCCAAGAAAATCAAGAACAAAGATGAAAATGAATAGCTTATTAGTGAATCAACACCTGAACTGAATAGAGATATGAACTTGCAAAGTGAGTTGTGATTGTACAAATGAAAACCCCACTATTTTCTTTCTAATAATTGTAAAAAATTTGTATTGAAATACTTTTAATAGAGGTTGACCTAATAGTCATTTGAAGGACTTAACAATCTATGTAAATCCTCTAATAGGATGAAATTTTAAGTGGAATGATCAAAGTACTCTCACAAGGCCACTCCAAATAGGGTGATTAAATCCTCTAACCATATCACATTTAACAATGTGTATTGTAACCTTTAACAGGGTTGTCTCCTTATAGAGCTCACTTCGAAAGAGTGAAAAAGTGCTGACATGTTGCTGGTTGTTTTTCCCAAATTGGGTTTCCACATAAAATCCTAGTGTTAAAATTGTGTTGAATTCTTTATTTATTTTACATTATATATTCAGTTAAGTATGTTATATTTGGAACAATAATTTTGGTTTATCAATATAGTAAAGACTGAGCAACAACAAGGTAAGCATAAAATTAATATTTTTATGTTTAATTGTTCAAATGGTACTTATGGACCTTGAGTAACTAATTCATTCCCCCTCCCCCCCCTTAGTTATTCTAAATATTTCTAATAGTTAGTATTAGAGCTTAGTGCTTATAGAGAAAAGTTTGAAGATACTTAAAGCCAAAGATCATGATTCATAAGAGAGATGTACCTAAGCTAGACCAGGAGAACTTTTGTGCATGGAAAACCTTGATGAGGTTGCATATATCCAGTACCAGTGACACTACTATCATCTTTTTGGACAATGAGTATGCAAAGGTAACAACTACTTCTCTAAACAACTAAAGTCGAAGCAAGAACATAATTAAGTAATGCTAGAGATTTCCTCATCCCTAAGTTATGCTGAGTTTGATGACTTAAAATATTATGATAGTGAAAAGAAAATGTGGGATAAATTGAAAACCATATATGGAGGTGATGATAATGTCTTGAAAGCCAAATCAGAGAGCCTAAAAATTAAATTTGATGACATGATAATTATGGAAGGTGAGAATATAGTACGATATTGCATAAGAGTTAAATAAGTTGTTAATTCTATTCATGGTGCAAATAGATAAATCAAAGATAAAACTATGATAATAAAGGTATTAAGGACTCTACTCCCTATTTATGCACACTAGGTAACACTTTGACCTTGGAAGGTGTAATTTGTAGACATACTACTTTTGAAATGTTCAACTTTGATAACTACACACCTGCTACTATTAAATCTATCTCTAAGTCACAATTGGTTCTTAGCAAAAGAAAAGGAAAACATGCAAAGAGTTATGGTGACTATTTTGATAATGAGATTTATGAATTTGAAGCCCTTATTGCAAATTAATTTGGAAGAGGAAAATATTAATACAAAGGTAAACTAACTACTATCCATTTTTCATGCAACAAAGTAGGTCATATTGTTGCTAGGTGTTCTAATAGAGAGGATAAGAATGAAAGGAAGGAAATCAAGTTCAAAGGAAGAAGAGATGACCAAGACTTCAAGATAAACAAAGATGAAAAAGTTAAGAAATCATCTTATATTGCTAAATAAGAAACTAATAATGAATATGAAAGTAATGATGATGAAGTTTTCTATGTTGCTATGAAAGAAGATTATGGTGAAAATGAGAAAATTGCATTGATTTCATATGTAAACAAAATTGAGAGATGACAATTGATAGTGGATGTTCAAATCATATGACTAGTGATAAAGATAAATTTGAGGACATTGGTCCATATAAAGGTGGATGTGTTAAATTTGGTAATGCTATTCCATGTGATTTAAAAGTTAAAGGAACTATCCAACTAACTGACAAGATAAAATGTGACAATGTTTATTGGGTTGAAGGACTTAACTATAATTTTTTGAGTGTTTCATAGTTAAGAAAATTAGGTTATAGAATTGAATTTCACAATAGGAAGGCCAAGAAACATGATGTTGATGGTAAGCTAGTTGGAAGTGGTGATTAGACAAGAGGTAACTTGTTCTACCTAGATTTATCTAATGAGACATGTTTGTTTGTAGAGTAAGAAGATGTTTGGTTATGACATAAGAGGTTATGCCATGTAAAATTTGACAATTTGGTAGATATCAGTAAAATGAGGAAAGTAAGAGGATTTCCTAAACTAAAGAAGCCTTACAATGCTATGTGTAAACAATGTCGATTGGCAAAAATGACCAAGTCTAGTTTTAAGAGAAAAAATACACTTCTAATCATATTTTGGAACTAGTTCATAAAAACCTATGTGGACCCATTGATATTCAAAGCTCATATGGAGATAAATAGTTCACTCTATTTTTTTGATGATTACTCTAATATGATGAGTGTGATGTTTCTTAAAGTTAAATATGATTATTTTTGGTTATTCAAGTGGTATTTAGCCAGAGTTTAAAAAGAAATAGTGAAGGGTTTGAAATGCTTGAGATCTTACAGAGGTGGTGAATTCATCTCAAATGAGTTCAATACATTCTACAATGATAGAGGAATTAAAAGACATATATCAACACTAAGGAACCCTCCTCAGAATGGGATAGATGAAAGGAGAAATAAATCAATAATGGACCATGTAGGGACATTGATGATGGAGAAGAGTGTATCAAAGAAATATTGGAGAGAAGATATTAGTACTAATAGTTTGTACCTCTTTCTAACTTGGCTTTACCTTGACTCTAGATGCCCAAAATGTGAGGAAACAGAAGGATTTTACCAACAAATGGGTCAGTGTATGTGTTATATCACTACCCTTTGAATTTTAAGGTACAACTCCCTTATATGTGATATATGCAATGAATTGTGTTTTTAATAGATCATTGGGATATGGGGAATGCTCTTAACTTGAGAGCAAAAGAAGATAAATTAGGACGTTCATAACTACAAACACCCTAGGTAGAAAAATATTTGGGAAACTTATATCACCTAGTGGAATGGATATCATAAGATACCTTAAAGTTCTTCTAACATCTACTCCTACTTCCAAATGCATATTAGTCCTACTAAAATGCAATATAGAGATAAAGAAGAGATGCACATGAAATATGAAATGGAATCCACCTTGACTAATAACTCTCCACTAAAATGGAATCTAGTAAGATATCACCAGCTTCAAATACATCTATCCTACAATCCCATAGAAACTATCTAACATAAAATGAAATGAACAAGAGAGGAAGCAAAATTGTATATGAGGAAATTAAATGGAATCACTTTCACTCAAACATCAAAATGAAATAAAATCCACCTGATTATCATGGGTTCACATATAATTATCCTTCAACTCTTTATGCAGAACTAATCTAAGAATGGGCAGCAAAATGTGAATAGTAAATAGAAAGTAAATGGAATTATAGACCCATTCATCATCAAGTTTGATGACCTCTTCATTTTCAAATGAAGTTACATTTATAGAACCCCTCTTAGGGTTTTGTCTAGTTATAGATTCATTAGTTACATTGAAAAAGTATTTAAATCACTTAGAAACGTAACATTCATCAATTAGAATCTAATACATTAGAGAAAGAAGATAGAAATGGTTAGAAATCTTCAAAATAGTTCATATTCCTTTCTGATATGCAATAGTCACATTGACATCAAATCCATGTAATTCATATTCTAACATTCATCGCCTTTTCAAATTCTAGCCATCGATCTTAAATTAATAGCCACGATTAAATCATTTTAAACCTTTACTATTGCCATCATATTTCTTTCCATGGGTCTACCATTCCACATGTCTCATTTTTGCTTCCCTACATTGTGTAAACCTCAACCACTTCTAGAATGTGAGAAAGTGCCATGTGTTGATCTTTCAAGATTTGATGGCTTGGAACATGCACAATCTTATGTTTTAAAAAAAGGGGACCCAACTGACATGTAAGACTTTGACTTTTTAGCTCACTAATGAAATGCATTATTTCACTCATTTGCCTTGTCAATTTGGTGATGTGGGTGATCAGATGTGTTTAATTCATTAAATTGATTCCAACCTTGGTCTTCACCATCTTTACCATATTCTTCGCCATTTCTCCATTTTTGAAGGTCCATTCTATATTGAATCTAACTAATTCCTTCTTCTGACTTGTTCTCATGACCTATATATCAATGTTCACTTTTAGTCTTTAGTGTTCTTTTCTACATTTTCTCTATATGTACTTATGAAAATGTAGCCTTCTCTAGATATAGATCTTTGACTATGGAATTATAAACTTTTAGAGATGAAGAATTGCTTCTCAACATGAATCTTTGTCTTGGACATGATTAGGAACAAGAAATTATGAATCATTGTAAACATCCAAACCTTCTTCTCATTAGGAAAATGCATAATGAACCCTCCCAAACCCTAATCACCTAGTCATGGACTGTAAATTTTCTCATATGATTTCTCACATTAGGTTAACTCAAAGGAATTATGAGAAGAAAGACCATCTTGTAGGAAATCTAGACATAGACTTGACATCATATTGAATTAACTCTAATCATAAAAGTTTGAAAAATATAGGAGGCTAAAATCATGGCAACAACTAGCTCTAAGTGGGGAACAAGGCATGTTAGTGCCTAGGCAGGAACCTAGCAATCTCTAGTATGAAAAGATCAGAAAAAACACACACAAAAAAACTACCTACTTCCCTTATTATTAAAAACACCAAATAGAAAAGATCAATGCCTAAGTTTATTCGGTTGTAGAGCCTTAAACAGCATAAGGAGATGTTATGCATTTGGGTGGTGGGGAAATATGGTAGACAACACAAAAGAAAAAGAAAACACACAAAAAGTAGGAAAGCAAGGAAATAAAACTACAATAAATATACACCTAACCTAACATATTTACAAAGGTGAGATGAATCTCACCTTTGAGAACCAACAAAAAAAGATACTCAATTGAATCCACTTACTAATTGATTGAAGTAGGATCCCCTCCTCCACAATTGATTTTGATCTCTAAGTAGGATCCCTACTTGTAGCAGTAACAACAACATGAAAACTCCACATGTTTTTTAGATTATATGCACTAGTCAGCTATACATCCATTTAGGCTCGAACAACCATTCCTGGTCATATACTTCAGTATCTCCCTTTTCATTTTTCATGTCATTCTCTTGATGATCTTCTATTGTGCCAAGGATAGAAGGAAAAATATATACCTCTTTTAAGAAAATAAGTTCATTATTGCAATGGTTTGTACTTTCTTCATGAGCCTAAGAATAAGAAGATGTCACCTTCACCATGGAATCCACTAGTTGATGATCAGTCACCTCATTACTTTGAAAAACTAAATCAATTTCATTCCTTCTCTCTTTGATAGTCTCTTTCTGATAATCTTTTGGGAGAGGAAGATGATCATGTACCTCTTTATTAGGGGAAAAGTGATTGGCACTAGGGACTTCAATTAGCTTCTTACATAACTGGGCTTCATCAACCAAGGTGGAGAAAATATTATCTCTCATGAGCTCTATTATTGGATGGGTACTTGTTTTATTGCATTCAAGAACCAAGTCTCTCTTAGCTATATAGTGATATGAATTATCTCTATTCTCTATTGCATTTTCATTATCTTTAGGGATGAAATCAATAGGAATAAACATAAAAGGATGAGAAAACTCAACCATTAATGAACCCTCTTCAATTTGATTTGGTTTTGCACTTGGGCCATCAAGTGATTCTACTTTGCTTACATCCTCTAGTGTGTGAATGATTCTTTCAATAACAGCTTTACACTTTAGATTGATAATATTTGGTTCATAAAGATGATAAGGGGAAGTAGGAAACAACTCATCTTCAATAGTTAGCCCTATCATACCTAAGTTGTTGTGAGAGATTTCTATTTTCCACTTCACTGCTTCTTCAAAGGAGTTATGAACATTCAACAAGCTCTCAAATAGTGCACCCACCATTAATCCTTTTTCAACAAGTCCTTCTTCATTGGGTGAGTATTTCTCAATAGGAGAAGACCAAAAGGAAACAACTTCTCTTTCTATGTCTTCTACCTTCTTTTTGTCATCTAGGATGTGTTCTTCATCATCAAAGGTCTTGATGATCATTGAAAATAAAATTTCCAATTAAAGTACTCTCATAAAAAGGCTCTTCCTCATCATTCTTCTTGATCTTCAATGGAGTCACATCTTCTTCTTCTTTTGTATTAAGTGTAAGAGTTGTTTATTCTTCATATTGATGGTTGGTCTCAAGACTCTTTTCTTTAATTACAATATTTTTACTAGTGGTCTCATGAAGTTCCTCCTCATGCTGATACAACCATTCTTTAGGCTAAACTTCATTACTTCTTTCTTCAATTAGAGTTAGATTTGTAGCTCTTGGTAGATCACAAGTGGAATGTTCTAGTGTAGGCATATGATCATCAGAAGATTCTCCTTTAGAGAAATCTGATGGAGTATTGTCACCTTGATATGAAACATTAGGAATAGTCTCTTATCTACCAAAGACTACAATAATATGAGAACTAGAATAAGGAGACATTACCATGGGAATTTCATAATCAGGTGCAGATGCTATCTTAAACTTTAACTCCTTTCTATTGTCTTTTTTGTGATCCTTCAACTTGTAGAATAGGTTGCAAAGGTGATCCCATATCTTTTTCACTTTGGGGTCATCTACTTTGTTGAGACTCTTTGAAAAATTTAACATGATCTTCTTAAAGACCTTGTCTTTAATTGTATAGAGCTTTTTAAGAGTAGGTTTAGGTCTTAGCTTTTTTGGCTTCAACCTCAGCTTGTCTCTTTGCATGTCTTTTAGCTTGTAGAATTTGGAGCACACACATTTCCAAAGGGATGCAAAACACGATCATATTCAATACTATTATTATTTTTGATAGCATGAGAGATGCTTTCTTTAGATAGAAGTAGAAGATCTTGCAACAACTTGTCATTAATCTCATTAAGTTCTTGAAGAGTGGGCTTAGGCCTTGGGCTTATCCTAGTCCTTAAATTTGGCATGAAAATCGAGTTATAATGGACCTTCTTAGACTAAAGAAAGTAGGTCCTTCATATAGAGTCACCAGTTTTCATCCTAGGGAAGACATCTTTTAATTTTTGAGAATGAGAAACCAAAAACCGGGCTTAGATTCCAATCCCCAATAGAGTTGCCAAAAATTGTTGGTTAATAGTTTGTCCCTCTTGCTAACTTGGGTTTACCTTGACTCTAGATGCACAAAATGTGAGGAAGAAAAAGGATGTTACCAATAAATGGGTTAGTGTATGTGTTATATCACTGCCCTCTAAATTGTAAGGTACAACTCCCTTATATGCAATATATGTAGTGAATTGTGTTTTTAATAGATCATTGGGATATAGGGTATGCTCTTAACCTAAGAGTAGAATAGGATATACTAGGATGTTTATAACTACAAACACCCTAGGCAGAAAAGGATTTGGGCAACTTATATCACCCAGTTGAATGGCATAAGCTATCTTAAAGTTCTTCTAAAATCTACTTCTACTTCTAAATGCATATTAGTCCTACTGAAATGCAATCTAGAGATAAAGCAAAGATATACATGAAAGATGAAATGGAATCCACCTTGAGTGATAACTCTCCACTAAAATAGAATCTAGTAAGATATGACCAGCTTCATATACATTTGTCCTACAATCCCATAGAAACTATCTAACATAAAATGAAATGAAGAAGAAAGGAAACATAATCATATATGAGTAAAGTAAATGGAATAAATTTCATTACAAACATCAAAATGAAATAGAATCCACCTGATCATCACAGGCTCACATACAATTGTCCTTGAACTCATTATGCATAACTAATCTAAGAATGGGCAACAAAACATGACCAGTAAAAAAAAAGTAAATGGAATTATAGACTCATTCACCATCAAGTTTTCTGACCTCTTCATTTTCAAATGAAGTTAAATTTATAGGCCCCCTCTTAGGGTTTTGGCTAGTTACAAATTCATCAGTTACATTGATAGAGCACTTGAATTACTCAAAAACTCAACAATCATCAATCACAATCTAAAACATCAAAGAGAGAAGATAGAAATGGCTAGAAACTTTCAAAATAGTCCATATTCCTTTCTGATCTACAAAGTCACATTGGTGCCAAATCCATGTAATTCATATTATAACATTCACCCCCTTTTCAAATTCTAGCCATCGATCTTAAATTAACGGCCATAATTAAATCATTTTAAACCTTTATCATCACCATCATATTTCTTTCTGTGGGTCCACCATTCCATGTATCTCATTGTTGCTTCCTTGCATTGTGTAACCTCGAGCACTTCTAGAATGTGGGAAAGCACCGTGCATTGATCTTTCGAGATCTAATGGTTTGGAACATGTATGATCTAATGTTTTAAAAAAGGGGACCCAACTGACATGTAAAACTTTAAATTTTCAACTCACCAATGAAATGCATTATTTCACTCATTTGACTTGTCAATTTAGTGATGTGGATAATCAGACATGTTAGATTACAAAAGCCTATGGAGTGTATTACAAAAGAAGTGATGGATTGTAACTAAAGGTATTCACTGACTTAGATTGTAAAAGAAATATTGATGAAAGAAAAAGATCTAGTGGAAGTGAATTATTTCTAGGAAAGATATTGGTGTCATGGATAAGCAAGAAACACAATTATATTTCCCAATCAACAATTGAAGTTGAGTATGTGATAGTTGTAGTGAACTATTCAAACATTATGTGGTTAAAGCAATTATTGAAAGGTATGATAGAAGAAATTATAGATCTAGTAGTTATCTATTGTGATAACACAAGTGCTATTAACATTTTAAAGAATCTAGTGATGCATACTAAGAAAAAACACATTGTTATCAAGTGTCACTACTTGAGGGAACTAGTTCAAGACAAATAAGTGAAGCTAGAATATGTGCACACCAAAGAAAAAATTGGTGACATATTCACAAAATTATTACCTAAAGATTTTCATGAATATCTTTGAGGTAAATTAGGAACAATTCTGCCAAGCAAAGATACTTAAGGAGGAAAGGTGCATTGCATCAAATGTGCTAATCAAAATATCTTACACATTGATGCAATACATATATACTTTGGGAACTACCTAAGGTATATGGTCTAGTACAACATAACAAATTAGTCATAGATAGATGGCAGAAATCAACTAGACATGCAAAACTTACATAATTCAGATATATGAAGAGATTGAAGCCAAGAAAGCCAAGTGTCTTTGGGATTGTTGTAAAAGAGGGAGAGATATAAAATAAAAGAGGGAGAGATAGCCAAAGAATATACAATATATCAAAGAGGGAGACTTAACCACATGAAGGATAGATAGACAAGTGAAAGTATATTATCTTAGAGGGAGAAAATCCTTTTGGATTGTATGGTAACAAAGTGAGACACATTTGATACATTGAGATATTGCTAATATTGAGATGTAGAGATGTTCCCATAAATGAAAAAGAGGGAGATTGTTGGAAACTTAAAATTGGAAATTTTTTTGTTTTTTCATTGATGTCAAATCTATTGATAAGACATATTACTACCTAATCTTAGAAATGTCATATCTATTTGATTGATAACAAGGTGATTAAATCCTCTACCCTGGTCACATTTAAAAGTGTGTATTGTAACCTTTAACAGGGTTGGATCCTATCAGACCTCACTTTGAAAAAGTGAAAACATGGTGACATGTTTCTGGTGGGTTTTCCCAAATTGGATTTCAATGTAAAATCATAGTGTCAAACTTGTGTTGAATGCTTTATATGTTGTACATTTTATATTCATAAAAATATGTTATATTTGGAACAATAATTTTAGTTTATCAATATAGTAGAGATCGAGCAACAACAAGATAAGCATAATAGTAAGAGTATTAAGTTTAATTGTTCAAATGGTACTTATGGACCTTGAGTAACTGATTTAACCCCTTCCCCTAGTTATTCTAAAAATTTCTAACACATCTTCTTCAATGTCTTTTACTATTACCAATCTTCTCCTCTTTAGTTGTCCAATAGAGGCTTGAGATAATTCCTTCTTTGTTATTGTTTTGCTTGACTCAATAGTCTCCACTACTCCTTGCTTTCTTATTTCGTGATGCTAGCTAATACTTCCCTAGTCCTTAGTTTGGTTGGTGGAGGAGGAGAGAGGGGTGTCACCATTGGCTTCTTTGTAATTTCTTTAGCCTTCTTGCTTGGTGTTGTGACAACTAGGGCTTTACCCTTGACTCCTTATTCTTCCTCTTCCTCATCACCACTACCTTTTTCTTCATCTTCTCCAAGACCTTGTATAATATATAGAGGTTCCTTTCCATTTCCTTGGGTGTTTAGCTTTGCCTCTAGTTCTTTAACCATCTTCTTTCTTTTCTTCTCCTTGGAAGCTATTTTGATAATTGTAGTGATTCTTGCCTTAGCTTCATATTTTCCAAAATATTATACTTCAATATCAATCTCCTATTTTAATAATGCACCCATATTTTCATTTACAACCTCACTATAAATTTCATAATCAAATATTGTTAGTAATGTCTTACTCAACTTTACTACCTGCACAAATGTGTTATCTATATCCACTAAAAAGAATACATCATTGTAATGTTTCTTTACTAACTCTTCTGATATTCTCATCCTTATCTTCATTCTCTATTTAAATTCTTCAAAATATGTATCCATGACATTTTCATTTTTTCTTCCTAATTGGGTTATGTACTCACTGATTTTCCTTGACACTAGTTTTCCTTGTTTCAAAACAATATTATCAATACTAGGGAAATACTTTTGAATATAAAAGAAAATGCACATAACAAGCAATCCAAACTTACACATTTATTTCTTCACCTTCTTGATGGATATCCAATTTTTTTCCAATTGAAGTTTTTGCAATTCCACAAGATCATATTCATGATCTTTCATGACAATCCTCCATGCTTGATCTACTACCATACATGACACACTATTCACTTTGCTGGATTGATAGAATTTTACTCTTACTACAAATTCAATCAATGGGTTAGAAATGTTTGAGATGGATAATCCTCATCCATCCCACTCGGCTCCTGTGTTAGCTTCATGACTCAAACATTGCATAGTCCTCTTTTTGTCTAGAGTGGGATAACCTATAACCATATGAATCATTTTCTTGGTTATCTCTATTGGTCCATTATCTAACCATAGCTTCATGTCATGAATCCTTCTCAGTACAACCTTGATCCCTTTGATCTTGACATTTCTTGGAAACTCTAGGGCATGATTCAACCCTTTCCTCTCCACAATTTTGAATTCCTTCTTCAGAACTCCTTCATCACATAATTTCTCATATGGCTCATGAATCTCATAGTCCCAAAATTCTCTAATCTTTACACATGTAGAAATTTCACACATCATTTATCATGATTACGTTAGGTGGTATCAAAGATAGCACACCCATTTAATCACCTTTTATTATAATCTATACAATAGCACAAAATTTAGTTGGAGGATAGATGTCGCCTTACCAATTGAATGTGACTAACCTTTACTCCTTGGCTCTTTCCTATGGATGATGAATCTACCATGTATTCTATATTAGCATTACAAAATTTTCTTTCTAGACAACTTGACACCTTCTCAAGTCTTCACTTGATCAAGCTTCTATCTCAGATTTTCTCTTGAATCACCTTAGGATATCTTTTTTCTCAAATTGCTCAAATGCTCTGTGCTCTATATGAAAGGTCTCCATTAATGCTATGGACCTAGGTAAGTGGAAGCCATCCATCTCAGTTGATATTGTGCCTCTAAACTAGGTCTTCACTATACAACTCAGTCTCTTCTATCGAATTTGACCTATACATTAATTTAGCTTCTAAAGTACTCAATCCATATTGGAATTCTTAGTCAATATAGAGATTTTTATTGATGTTCGACACTAACTATGTAAATGATGTTGAAATTGTGGCAACTAATCATGTAGTGGGTGTTAATGTTATAAACACTGTTAAAATGGTTGATATGCATAATGCATTGTAATGTTGGTGTATGTTTTTGTTGGATGATAGAAAGGTTAAAGGCTATGTAGGTGGATGTAGGCTAGGTTTTGGGTGAACCACATTAAATCTCAATGTTATCTATGTTCTTTGTGTATTCTTTTTTTTTTTATGTGTATAATGTTGGAAATCTGATTGAAAAGCTCATTGATGAAGAAGATGGATTGAAAGAGGGAGATTGTTGTTAAAAAGAATGTTTTCAATCATTATTTTGTCATTCATATCAAACCTACTATGTGTAGGAATGACAATTTCTTATAAGATCCAAGTACTATCACTTAGTTGATTGATGAAGAGGATTTGATCAACAAGATGTAACAAAAGCACCTAAGGAAAAGGTTGAGTTATGATTTTGTAATGAAATGGAAGGATCAACTAAGACAATGATTAACTGATGTATTGGTAACATATTCAAAGATACATAGTCTGGCCACACTTAGAAACACTGGATGAATAAGTTGTAACAAGGTTAACTACAAAGCTTAAACTAAGTTCATTAGTGGGTGTCGAAAAAGCTAGTTTAAGCCGAGAAAATTTTCAGTTGGAGTTGAGAAAATGCAAAATCTAGTGTATGCCGAGTGAACTTTAGGTGCCAAGTGAAGTTCAAGTGTTGAGAAAAGAAACAGGTGGTGCCAAGTGAACTTCAGGTGCTGAGAATCAATAAAACATAGTTGATGCTGAGTAACACAGTATGTGCCGAGCATTAGAATTTCAATAGTGCTGACCTATTGCATTATTGGAAATGACAAAGATTAACTGAATTTGAGCTAACAAAGTTGTTACCTTGAATTTTGTGAACCAATTGGAGGATAAGGATGATGAGCTGGTGGCACATAATTCTATGTAAACCATTTTTGAGTGAATTCAAGATGATTCTTCATGATGTTTCTAGAAGGAACATAATATGGGTTAGATTTAATGAATCCTACCTAATCCATACGAATTGAAATTAAAAGAGGGAAGAATCAAGTAGGAAAAGGAATTCCAAACTTCTATTTAAGGAGTCACAGACCAAGAAGTAAGAGCTACTAGTGTGCCAAAATTGTGAAGTGGTTGAAAGGGTGTTAAGGAGAAGACATCTAGGAGAAGGATGACTAGAGTACATAGACTCTACTTCAACAAGTGGTAAGAGAGAGATGATTGCAACAGTACATTGAGCATGGAGACTCAAGGAGACGAAGCTTGAAAGGAGGGTAAGCTATCAAGAGTTGCAGAGACTGAAAGCCAAGCAATGTTATGAGCTGAGAAGTGATCTAAAATTTGCAAGGTGAGTTGTATGTTGTAATCAAGTCAAAACTCCTTATTGTTACTCTCTAGCAATTGTATCAGTTAGGGTAAAAGAAAATCCTATGGACTTAGGTTGGTTTAATAGACATTTGTAAATATTTTAATAGGGTGAAATTCCAAGTGAATGTTCTAAAGTCCTCTAACCAAGCCCACTTCTAATAGGGTGGTTAAATCCTTTAACTAGGTCACATTTAATACTGTGTTGTAGCCTTTAATCGGGCAGGCCTTTCACAAGGCATCACTTCAGAAGAGTGAGAGTTTAGTAGCATGTTACTGGTGGTTTTTTGATAATTGGGTTTCCACATAAATCACTGTGTAGTGTGTTGAACTTTTTATGTGTTATGCTTGCATGTTGATTTACAATAACTTGTTGAATAGGAAAGTTAAAGCTTGGATGAATGAATGAGTTTGATGGGCACACTACACTTAGTAAAAGTTTGAATAAGACATTTGGACCTTGAATAACTGATTCACCCCCCCTCTTAGTTATTCTAAAAAAATTTCTAACAATTGGTATCAGAAGCCATCTGCTGATTTAGTTTCAAGGTACTAGAAGTAGGAAGATCAAGACGTCCAAGAGAGAAGTTTCCAAGCTCAACAAAGACAACTTCTTTGCATGGAAAAGTCTGATGAAATTGCACCTTGGATCAATAGGTGATTATGTAAAAACCTCAATTGGAATAGAGCATGTAGACCTAGCTATACCTCTTACTGCAAATGATTTCAACAAAAGTAAGGGGCACAATTAGGAAATGCTGGAGATTTCCTCTACACTCAGTTATGCTGAATTTGATGACATCAAAGAATGTGATACTACATTCAAAATGTGGAAAGCCCTATTAGATATCTATGGAGGAGATCAGAATGTTTAACAAGAAAAGAGAGAAAGCCTCAAAGGAAAGTTTGATGACATGAAAATGGAAGAAGGTGAAAATGCTACTCAATATGCATCTAGAATGAAAGAAGTGGTAAGTGCAATAAGAAGTATAGGTGGTCAATTGGAAGAAGAGGCTGTCAACAAAAAATACTTGAGAACCCCACTCCCATCTATGCTATTAGAGTTTCAGCCATCCAAGAGCTAAGGTGTGTACAAGGGAACAAACTAACTTTTGAAGGAATCATAGGATGACTTACTGCATTTGAATTGTCCAACTTTGACAACTACAGACCTAATAACCTTGAATCTGGGTTCAAGGCCAAGATGATGTTGAAAGACACTAATGAGGTAACATCAAATAAGAAGAGAAGAAAAGGAAAACATGCATCCATCGATAGCAACGCAAATGAGGAAGATGTGGAATAGTTAGAAGTACTATTGGCTAGGAGATTCCATAGAGGCAAAGGTAAATTCAAAGGTAAGTTTCCTATCATTTGTTTTAATTATAATGAGGTAGGTCATATTGCTGCAAGGTGTACACAAAAAAAGAACTACAAAGAAGGAAACAAGTACAAGAACAAAAGAGAACATGATAACATAGATTACAAGGACAATGGCAAAAGATGCTACATTGTTGAAGAAGATTCTGATGAGAATGATGATGAAGTAGTGTATGTAGCCATGAAGGATGAATTAGATGAAGATGAAAATGAAGCAATAACACTTGTAACGTATGTGAACAGGAATGACAAGTGGATCATAGATAGTGGATGCTCACATCACATGACAAGAGACAAAAGTAAGTTTATTACCTTTACTCAATATGATGGAAATAGTGTTAGATTTGGTAATGATGCTCCATGTCAAATCAAAGGAAATGGTTCTATTAAACTTATAGAGAAAATTTCATGTGATAATGCATACTATGTTGAAGGACTGAACTACAATTTGTTGAGTCTATCATAGTTAGGCAATGTAGGTTGCAAAGTAGAATTTGGAAACAAAACTGCCAAAATCTATAACATTGATGGAAATCTGATAGAAAAAGGTGAACAAACTAGGAGTAACTTGTTTTACCTAGACATGGAAGATGCAACTTATCTTTTTGTTAGACTTGATGATGTGTGGTTATGACATAAAATATTGTGTCATGTTAACTTTGATAACCTGATTAGCATCAACAAAAAGAAGAAAGTTAGAGGTTTTCCTAAACTGAAAAAGCTTGAAAACACAATGTACAAACAATGTCAACTAGGGAAGATGACTCAATCTAGTTTCAAAAGAAAAACACTTACTTTCAAAGAAGTACTAGAGCTAGTCCATATAGATTTATGTGGTCCAATAGAAGCGCAAAGCTACCTAGGAGACAAACACACAATTCTATTTGTAGATGACTATTCTAGGATGATGACTGCTATGTTCTTAAAGCAAAAATCTAATGCATTTCAAATGTTCAAGTACTATTTGGCCAGAGTTGAGAAGGAAACAGGAAAGAGTCTGAAATACCTAAGATCAGACAGAGGAGGAGAGTTTACATCAAAGGAATTTGAGATATTCTACAATGATAAAGGTATCAAAAGGAAAGCATCAACACCAAGAACTTGACCATAGAATGGTATTTTTGAAAGAAGGAATATGTCAGTGATAGATTGTGCAAGAACCTTGATGATGGAGAAAAATGTTGCTCTAAAGTACTGGAGAGAAGCTATAAGTACTGTTGTTTACACCCTAAATTGAGTTCAAGTCAGATTAGATACAAATGCAACACTTTTTGAATTATGGTATGGTCACTCACAAAATGTAAAACATTTCAAAGTCTTTAGTTGTAAATTCTATATTCTTAAAGATACTAGAAATAAAAAGTTTGATGCAAAAAGTGATGAAGGTATATTCCTTGGATACTCCACTAGAAGTAAGGCATATAAGTGTTTGAATACTAAGAATAAAAAAATTGTGGAGAGTGCAAATATAAATTTTGATGAACATTCAGAAGTCCAAGTTGATGAGTCCAAGAAACAAGAAGATTACATATATTTTGTATACTTCTATGAAGGAATGACTATTGAAGATAATACTGATAATCAAGTTGGGAATCAACAACAAATTTTAGTATCAGTCAAGTCACAACTAGTGAATGCCAAGCTGCATTCAGAAGCTGAGTTGCAGAATAAAGAAAATGCACATTCTAACTCTAAAAATAGTATACATGAAAGAAATGATAAAGTACCAGATGGTGAAGAGAAAAATGACTCTGAAGTTGAAGGATCAAACATGGAAAGAAGGAAAAGACTAAGATTAGCTAAATATGTGAGAAGACATCACCCTAGAGATAAAATCATTGGTGACAAGGATGCTAGACCAATGACAAGGAATAGACTAAGAAATGAATCATGCTTGCTGACCAAGGTTGAGCCCAAAATAGTGAAAGATGCACTACAAGATGATGACTGGTATAAAGCTATGGAAGAAGAGACAGACTAGATTGAGAAGAACAAAACCTAGACCCTAGGTCTTAGATTAGCTGACAAGAATGTAATTGGTACCAAATGGGTGTTTAGGAAAAAACTTGATGAGAATGGTGAGATAAATAGAAACAAAGGCAGATTAGTTTGCAAAGGCTATGCACAAGAAGAAGGACTAGATTATGGGGAAACATTTGCCCCTATTGCAAGAATGGAAGGAGTAAGAACATTGCTGGCATATGTTGCTTACAAAGGTTTCAAGGTCTACCAAATTGATGTGAAGTTTGCCTTTTTGAATAGTATACTGGAAGAGGAAGCTTACATAGAACAACTAGAGAGATTTGTTGATGACAACAACAAGGATATGGTTTGCAAACTACATAAGGCACTTTATGGTTTGAAGCAATCACCTAGAGCATGGTATGAGAGACTACACAAATATCTTGTGAAGATTGGATTTGAGAGAACAGATGACAACAACAACTTATACATCAAGGCTGAAAAAGGTAAAGACATTTTGATATCTAAAATCTTTGTTGATGATATAATATTTGGAGGAAAAGATGCTCTATGCAAAGATTTTTTTGATCAAATGAAACATGAGTTTGAAATGTCAATGTTTGGAAAAATCAAATTCTTTGTTGGATTGTAAGTACATCAATTGAAGCATGATATATTTGTGACCCAATCAAAATACATCAAGGAAATACTCAAGACATTTGGATTGGAAGACTCAAAACTAGTCAGCACACTAATGGTGATAGGACATAAGTTATCAAAGAATGATGAGTTAGGTAAAGTGAATCAGACAATGTATAGATCAATGATTGGAAAGTGCAATATGTTGTACATAGTAGATCAGACATTGCATTAGCTATTGGAATAGTGGAATTTTTTTTTGCAAATCCAAGAGAAAATCATCTGATGGTAGTAAAGAGAATATTGAGTTATCTAAAAGGAATTGATGACTATGGTTTGTACTACAAGAGAAGTGAAAAGTTTGAGCTAAGAGCCTACACTGATGTAGATTGGGGAGGAAATATTGATGACAAAAAAAACACCAATGGAGGAGCACTTTTTTTGGGAAAAAGATTGATTACATTTACCAACAAAAAGTAGAGTTGTACCTCATAGTCCACTGTAGAAGCTGAATATGTTGCAACTACTATCAATTGCACTAATATTTTATGTATCAAACATCTATTGCAAGGTATAAAGGAAGAGGTAAATGAGCCTGTGATCCTTTATTGTGATAATACAAGTGCTATCAACATATCAAAGAACCCTGTAATGCATGCCAAAACCAAGCACATTGTAATCAAGTATCACTATGTAAGAGAATTGGTGGAAGACAAAAAAGTGAATATGGAATATGTTAGCTGAAAGGAATAGATTGCTAACATCTTCAAAAAAGCACTACCTAAAGATGCTTTTGAGTATCTTAGAGGTAAGTTAGGGGTGATACCCCTAGCCAAGGCTACTTAAGATAAAGCAAGATTTCCCCGCATCAAATGAGCTGATTGTTGAAATATTACACATTGATGCAGTGGATATTTACTTTAGGATTCATGCCTAAAGTAATTGAAGTGATGAAGTTTCAAATCAGTCACAAGCAAGGTGACAGAGGGAGAAATTGAAAGAAACTACAAATGCTACACTTGCATGATAAGATGCTAAGATAATATGTCTTTGACATTATTGTCAAAGAGAGAGAAATAGTAGAATATTGATCAACAACTGATGAGAAGATAAATAATGAAGAAAAGAGGGAGAAAATGCAAAAATTGATCAAATGAAGATTGAGGGAGAAATAGCAGAACTGATCAACAGTAGAGGGAGAAGTAGAAGAAGTTGACAGATTTATGGATAGAGAATAATAGAAGATGAGCAATGTATATAGAGGGAGAGAATGTAAGAAGGGCAGAAAGGAAAGAAAAATGATACAACAACTAAGAGGGAGATGTGAAAACTGATGGTAAGACAATTACTTTTTGGCATTTGACTTAGTGTTCTAACCTAGTTAGCACTTTGATAACATGCTTGAATAGTTTGGTCTGATGGTTGATCAATTTGGTTTTCCATCAATGCCAAAGAGGGAGATTGTTGGAAATCTGATTGAAAAGATCATTGATGAAGAAAATTGATTGAAAGAGGGAGATTTTTGTTAAAAAGAATTTTTTCAATCATTATTTTTTCATTGATTTCAAACCTACTATGTGTAGGAATGACAATTGTTTATAAGATCCAAGTACTATCACTTATTTGATTGATGAAGAGGATTTGATCAACAAGATGTAACAAAAGAACCTAAGGGAAAGGTTGAGTTATGATTTTGTAATGAAGTACAAGGATAAGATAAGACAATGATTAAATGATGTATTGGTAATGTATTCAAAGGTATAGAGTCTAGCTATACTTAGAAAAATTGGAGGAATAAGTTGTAACAAGGTTGACTGCAAAGCTTAAATTAAGTTCATCAATGGGTGCTGAGCAAGCTAGTTTAAGTCGAGAAAATTTTTAGTTGGAGCTAAGAAAATGTAAAATCTAATGTGTGCTAAGTAAACTTTAGGTGTTGAGTGAAGTTCAAGTGCCAAGCAAAGAAACAGGTGTCGAGCATCAAAAAATCTTGGTGCTGAGTCAACTTCAAGTGCCGAGCATTAGTAAAACATAGTTGATGCCAAGTAACACAATATGTGGCAAGCATTAGAATTTCAATAGTGCCAAGCTGCTGCATTATTGGAAATGAAAAAGATTTGATAAATCTGAGTCGACAAAGTTGTTACCTTGAATTTTGTGAACCAAGTGGAGGATAAGGATGTTGAGCTGGTGGCATAGAATTCTATGTAAACTATTTTTGAGTGAATTTAAGAGGATTCTTCATGATGTTTCTAGAAAGAACAAAATATGGGTTAGATTAAATGAATCCTACCTATTCCATAAAACTTGAAATTAAAAAAAGAAGAATCAAGTAGGAAAAGGAATTCTAGACTTCTATTTAAGGAGTCATAGACAAAGAAGCAAGAGCTACTAGTGTGCCAAAATTGCAAAGTGGTTGAAAGGGTGTCAAAGAGAAGACATCTAGGAGAAGGAAGACTAGAGTACAAAGACTCTACTTCAACAAGTGGTTAGAGAGAGATGATTGCAGTGGTACATTGAGCATGGAGACTCAAGGAGACTAAGCTTGAAAGGAGGGCAAGCTATCAAGAGTTATAGAGACTAAAAGCTAGGCAATGTTATGAGCTGAGAAGTGATTTGAAATCTAAAAGTTGAGTTGTATGCTGCAATCAGGTCAAAATCCCTTATTGTTACTCTCTAGCAATTGTATCAGTTAGGGTAAAAGAAAATCCTATGGACTTAGGTTGGTTTAATAGCCATTTGTAAATCCTTTAATAGGGTGACATTCCAAGTGAATGTTCTAAAGTCCTCAAACTAGGCCCACTTCTAATAGGGTGGTTAAATCCTTTAACTAGGTCACATTTAATAGTGTGTTGTAGCCTTTAACAAGGCATCACTTTAGAAGATTAATAATTGACTAGCATGTTACTGGTGGTTTTTTTCAAATTGGGTTTGCACATAAATCACTGTGTTATGTGTTAAACTTTTTATGTGTTATGCTTGCATGTTGATTCATAATAGCTTACTGAATAGGAAAGTTAAAGCTTGGATGAATGAATGGATTTGATGGGCACACTACACTTAGTAAAGGTTTGAATAGGACATTTGGACCTTGAATAACTAATTCACACCCCTCTTAGTTATTCTAAAAGCATTTCTAACATATAATTTATTATTCTTATATTGTTCCAGATCTGTCAAACCCTAACGAGTGATTCTTTTCCATTGGTCCTTTCATAAATCTATTCTTATGCATCCTTAGTTATGCAAATATGAACTTTAGAAAATTTTACGTTTGGAACTGATGTAAGATATATCATTAAGTATTTACTTCCCTACATACCTTTCTTGATTAGATTGAGAAAATATGATCACCTTCTCCATTGGATTGGGTGATCTTAACTCCAATTGTTTCATTGTTTCCATCATCTAACTTTCTCATCCATGTTTTATTAATCTCCTTCTTTGTTTGATCAATGTCCACTTTTCATTTACCCTTGGTGTTACTATGATTTGTTGGTGGTACTTGAGTCCTACAAATTTTGCTTAAAGATCCAAACTTGTGATATTTGTAGCACACATTGTTAGGTGCATAATTCTACCTTTGATTTGTCCAATAAAAAATTATCTTTGATCTTCATTTATATTTTCTAAGTCCATAAGTTTGATAATTATAACAATAACCTTCAAATCTAGGTGTAGTAGATGCATTCTTCATTCTCGATCTACACTAATGTATTTGATGTCCTTGCTTCTTGTAGTAAAAACATGATGTAGGGGAATCTTGGATGTAAGAGCAATCTTGCATCATGCAAAAATATTTTCTTTTCAGTCTTTTCTATTTTAATAATGACTGGTAGAAAGGGTGGTTACTATTTCTGGGAGCTTACTATTTTTAGTAAGTTTTTCATACGAGCTCATAATGATTTCATTTTCTACATGAATGTTAATTTTAGAGTTATAAGCCTACCATAAAAATATTATTACTCCAGTTTAAGTATTAGAGAAATTATTACAAATTTTTGGTGAAAAAAATTGTTCAAAAATCATTAGGCTCACCATTGGAGGTCTTAGATTGCCCAGATGAGGTTTGAAAACCTAACAAAAGGACACTTTCATGATTTCATGCCTATATATTAGGAGTTAATGTTTCTAAAAAGTGGTTATATATAGCTAATCAAAGCAACGGTTCAAGAGTTATGACATTTTAAAGTTGAGCTACTCAAAATTTTTAAAATAATTGTCAACAATGTATTTGGTTGACTCTATGTATTGTTAGGGTTTGTCGGCCTTAGGTATTAAGTTTCAATGTCTAGAACCTTCGTAGGTGACATAAAATTGCCTATTTAAGAAATGCCCAAACATTGTCTAGAACAACTCTAGGTGATAGTTCATAGTTTAGTCTTGCAGATTACTGTAATGAAGGTACTCATATAGATTAACATATTGTACTTGTGAATTTTGTAATTTTAGATTGTGATGATAATAAAAAGTCCATATTTTGTTCTTGCATTTGTTGTTGTTTCTTTGTTTTTGTTATGAGTTTATGGTATTAAGGGGAGCACCCTTCATTATTTGGTATCAAAGCTAGAGTTCTTAAGTGTGTGGAAAGATTTTTGACTATGAGGTAGTTCACACCAATACCATGGTATGGGTTAAGAGTGTAGATATATCACTAATTGTGCGGTAATTTTCACTAGGGTTTCAATGAAAGTGCAAAAATGCCTCCATGAAGAGAGCATGGAAAAAGAGCTGTAGGTGTTACACCTAAGGGTTTCCTAGCCCTCCAAAGACAAATGCAAGCATTAGAAGAAAAAATAAGTAGAGGAATAAATCTTCCTATAAGAGATGAAAGTGAGGATCAGGATGAAGTAGAAGAAAATGCCGAAGTAGAGGAAATTTTAAACCTAGAGGAAGAGAAGCTTTTTAAGGCCATCTCCAAGATTGGAAAAAGGCCTAAGTTTAGAGTTCCCACATTTTTGGGAAATCTTAACCTAGAGGAGCTGATCGATTGGATTGATGAATTAGAGTACTTTGAGTATGAAGATATTGAGGATCCTTATAGGGTCAAATTTGCAAAGGTGAAACTAAATGGACATGCAAAGATCTAGTGGGAAGAGGTTCAATTGGAATCATATAGAAAGGGAATGATAAAATCACCAGATGGGATTGGATGATAGCTAAACTAAAGAAACAATTTATTTCATGGATTATGAGCTTGATCTATTGAAGAAAATACAAGGGTTGAAGCAAGTGGGAAAATATGTTCAAGAGTATACTAAAGAGTTCTATTGAGTTCTCATTAGAATTAGCCATGTAGAAGCTAATAAGGAGAAAGTAGCCCATTATCTTAATGGGTTAATGCCAAGTATATAGGATGAGATGAGTTTTGTTTGAATGAACACTATTGAGGAGGCATACCAGTTTTCCTTGAGAGTTGAGGAAAAACTGAGCAAGAAGTTTGACAACAAGAATAGTGCAAGAGGTCCTGGTGGAAGATATGGCGGATGATCTTATGGAGGTTGTAATGATGATCAAAAGAACAAGGATGAGGCTAGAAGTAGTAGTTAGAAATAGAGGGGAACAAATTCTAATTATTTCCATGATCAGAGAAATAAAGATCAAAGAGGAAGACGTAGAGGACAAGGATCTAGAAGAGGATGCTTCTATGGGAAATTTTTTTCACTATAGATCCTAATGCCAAGGAAGGACATATCAAAGAACAGAAGGCCATGCCAGAGTTGCACATGTTGATGAAGATGCCAGATCTTGACATTTTGAAGATGTTGAAAGAGGAGAAGTCCTAGCTAATAAAAGAGTCCTATTGAGTGGTGAGAATTAACTTGATCAAAGATGGAGCTTGTTTTGCACAAGGTGTAGATGTGAAGATAGGTATTGTGACATTATCATTGATGGAAAAAGTACTAACAATATAGTGTCAAAAATCATGGTCACAAAGTTGAAGATGAAGAGATAGAAACACCTACATCCATACTATATTGCTTGGGTGTAAGATGACCACAAGGTCATGGTCAATGAGCAATGCTTAGTGAAGTTAAATATTGGAAGCTACTAGGATGATGTACTTTGTCATACCATACGTATGAACATATGTCATATGTTACTAGGTAGGCCATGTTAGTTTGACCTGCATGTTGTACACAATGGGTGAGAAAATACCTACACTCTGACCAAGGATGGAGTGATGCACAAGTTGAAGCCATTGAAGGAGAAATAAGAAAAGGTATGTAGTACTGCTAGAATATGTTTTGTTGATGGAAAAAAGTTTCTCAAAGGTATGAAGTGTGAGAATATGTGTTTTGCTATAATTCTGAAAGATAGTAAAGAAGTAGATGAGGTACTTGCATAAGTTGTAGATATGTTGTGAGAGTTTTTTGATATTGTATTAGATAATGTACCTAATGGATTTCCCCCAATGATGAAGATCAGTCACCATATAAATTTGGTTCTAGGAGCTAGTTTTCCAAACAAGGCAGCACATAGTGTGACACCAACAAAAAGCGAAGAGTTAAATAGACAAGTTAATGAGTTATTGTAGAAGGGGCTGATTCAAGAGAGCATGAGTCCATGTGCTATACTAGACATGTTAGTACTAAAGAATAATGGATAATGGAGGATGCACACAAATTCTCACACTGTCAACAATATCACAATCAAGTACTAATTTCCATTGCCAAGAATGGATGATATTATAGACTATTTGAGTGGGGTTGAGTATTTCACAATGCTAGATATGAAAAGTGGGTACCATTAGATTCTTATTAGAGAAGGTGATGAGTGGAAAAATTCTTTCAAGTAAAAAGAAGGATTGTACTAGTGGTTAGTCATGTCTTTTGGGCTAACCAATGCATCAAGCACTTTCATGCGGATCATGAATGAGGTATTGAAGGAGTTTCTGGGTATGTTTGTCAATATTTATCTAGATGATATTTTCATCTTTAGTAAGACATTGGAGGAGCATTTGATTCACATTCACAAGGTGTTTGATAAGTTGAGGGAAGAAAAGTTGTTGATAAACCTAAAGAAGTGCAATTTTGTAAATAGGGAGTTGATGTACCTAGGATTTGTAGTCTTAACAGAAGGTCTAAAGATGGACCTAGAGAAAGTAAACGCTATCCTTGAATGGCATAGTCCAAAGAGTGTGATAGAGGTAAGATCTTTTCATGGAGTTTCTAATTTTTATAGAAAGTTCATAAGATGTTTCAGCAGTATTTGTGGACCCTTGACTAAAACAATGAGAGGGGATAAGAAAGAATTTAAGTTGACTATAAGAGAGATAAGAGTTTTAATCTATTGAAATAGAAAGTTATTGAGTAGCTTGTTTTAGCACTTCCAGATTTTAGTAAGGTGTTTCAAGTAGACTGTGATGCTAGTGGTACCTTAATAGGAGCTATTTTGAGCCAAGAAGGTAGACGCGTTGCTTATTTTAGTGAGAAGTTGAATGATGCAAAAAAAAAATTCTATTTATGATAAGGAATTTTATGCTATAGTTCAAGAATTGAAGAAGTGGAGACACTATATTCTTCCTAAGGATTTTTTTTGTATACTAATCATTAAGCTTTACAATATTTAAATAGTCAAGGAAAATTGAACCAATGACATTTGAAGTGGGTTGAGTTTTTGTAAAGTTATACATTTGTTTTGAAACACAACCGTGTCAAGTCTAACAAAGTTGTAGATGCTCTTAGTAGGAGACAACTTTTGCTAAAAGAAATGCAAATAGATGTGGTTGGGTTCAAGGAACTCAATACTTTGTATCCAATGATCTTGTTTTTGGTGAAGCATGGAAGCCTTGTACATAACTTGTTACACTTGACAAGACAAAGTGATTGGATTTCATGATCTAGGATAGTATGTTGTCCAAAGGAAACCAATTGTGCATTCCTAGAAGTTCTATGGGAAAGAATCTCATCAAGGAGAAGAATAGTGGAGGATTGGTTAGACATTTTTGTAGAGATAAAACCATAGCTTTGGTTACTAAGAATTATTACTAGCTATAGTTGTAGCAAGATGTGAAGAAGTTTGTACAGAGTTGAAGATTATGCTAGATGGCGAAAGGAGTGAAGTAGAATATAGGGTTGTATTAGCCATTACCTATACTAGAGAAGCCATGGGAAGATGTTAGTATGGATTTTGTTCTTGGATTACCAAGGACTTAGCGAGGGCATGATTTTGTTTTTGTGGTGGTTGACAGGTTTTCAAAGATGACACATTCTATTCCTTGCAAGAAGACTAGTGATGTTGTTCATGTAGTAGAGTTATTTTTCTAAGAAGTGGTGAGACTATATGGTCTACTAAAGAGTATAGTTTCAGATCAAGATACCAAATTTGTTGAGTATTTTTGGCATACATTATGGAAGAATTTGAAGATAGATTTGAAGTTTAGTTTATCACATCATCCATAGATTCATGGACAAACAAAAGTTATGAATTGCAGTTTGGGAAACTTGCTGAGATGTTTGGTTGGAGAAAAACCAAAAGGATGGGATCTAATTTTACCATAGGAAAAATTTGCATATAATAATTCTATCAACATGAGTACTAGTAAATCAACATTCTAGATTGTATATGGGAGTAGTCCCATAAATGCTTCTAAATTGTGCCAATTGGATAAAGGAGAGATAAGTAGTGCTGTAGAAAAATATTTTTTTGAACATTTAAAGAACATCCATGAGGAGGTGAGGAAGCACATCATAAAGATGAATACATAGTACAAAGCTAAGGTAGATGTGAAAAGGAGGTATAAATAATTTCATATTAGAGATAAAGTCATGGTTCATTTCAAAAAGGAGCATTTTCTAGTGGGTAAATATAATAAGCTAAAGATGAAGAAGTTTGGACCATGCAAGATAGTGAAAAGACATGATTCTAGAAATGCTTATGAAGTGGAGTTGCATGTTGAATTGAATATTTCACCAGTATTTAACATTTTAGATTTGACAGAGTATTATGAAGGAGGTGATGGAGTTAAAGTTGCAAAAGCATAGTGGATTATTTTAGTAGCTATTTTGGCTATAAAGGAGATTGAGGAGATACTAGATGGTCATGTTGGCAGAATTACCAGGAACAAAACTTATAAGGAATATTTAGTCAAATGGAAAGAGAGGCTAGTAGAGGATTCATCATGGCTAGCAAGGGAGGAGGTTAACCATCTTGGTTTTCCTCTGAACACTCAAGATGTGGTGAAGTCACTTCTCAAATTACCCTGTGTTAGATTGTGGTGACTGATTAGGATAGTACTGTACATACTTCATAAATTCTTTGGGGCTCGGGGCATCACCTCAAAAATTTTTTTTGGGCCCTATTTTATTGAGATTTTGGGCTGACATGTAATTATTAATTATAACCCTAAAGTGTTAAAAAATACTTGTATAAAAGAGCTTAGGGTTAGGGATTGTTTCATAGTTGTGATACAAAATTGGTTCTTGCGGCGATATTGAGCTATAAGGAATTACAAATTGTAATCAAGTTATAATCACTGAATCGTAATAATATCGAACTTGCCATTTAGTGGATGTAGCCTAGGGATTGGGTAAACCACATTAAATCTTGGTGTCTTGTTTTCTTTTTTGTGTGATCTATTATTTTCTATTATTGGTTATATTTTCATGTAATTGTTATTTGTTTCTATGTTTTTATCCTAACAAGTGGTATCAGAGCGAGGTTGTTTTTCTAGTTATCCTCTATAGGAAAGTCTCACGGTTGAGTGGGAGGAATGGAAAATGAGGGTAAGCTGAGGGTTGACAAGTTTAATGGGTAGAACTTCTAGTTATGAAAGATGCAAATGGAAGACTATCTTTATTAGAAGGATTTATGGAAGCCGTTAGAAGGCAAAGCCAAGAATCAGGGATCTATGTCAAATGATGAATGGGATATTTTGGACAGAAAGGCACTTGGAAGCATTAAATTATGCTTGGCACCATCGGTGGCATTTAATATTACAAAAGTGAAGACAAAAAAAGAATTGATGAAAACCTTAGTGACACTATATGAAAAGCCCTCCACTTCAAACAAGGTATTTCTCATGAAGCATTTATTTAATATGAAAATGGTAGAAGGTGGATCTATTGCAGATAATTTAAATGAGTTTATTACTATTACTAGTTAGTTATCTTCTATGGGTATCAATTTTGAAGAAGAAATTAGGGCTCTCTTGATTTTGTGTTCTTTTCCTGAAAGCTGAAATGACTTGGTAATGACTATGAGTAATTCTATTCCTGGATTTAGTACCCTAAAATATGATGATGTGATCAGTGTTATTTTGAGTGAGGAAACTTGTAAGAAATCCTCAGGTGGATCTACATCAAGACATGTTTTTGAATTTACAAAGCAGGGGCAGAATGAATGAGAGAGGAAGTAATTCTAAAAATCATGGGGAATCAAGAGGAAAGTCACAAGGGAGGAGGTCTCAATAGAGAAGACCAAACGACTGCTGGTATTGTGGGAAACCAGGTCATAAAAAGAAATATTTTTGGAATTGAAAGAAAAATGAAGGAGATAAACTAGATGGAGACAAGGAGGCAAATGGTGTAAGTAACAAATCCAAAGGGGATGCTTTGCTTCTGTCTTTAGAAAGTGTTGATGATTCATGGGTTTTAGATTCTGGTGCTTCATTTCATGCTATACCTCATAAAGGTTATTTCATTGATTATGTCCAAGGGGATTTTGGGCTTATTTATTTGAGGGATAATGAACCCTGTCAGATTGTTGGAAAGGGAAAAATTAAGATTAAGTTGTAGAATGTAAATCATTCACTACTACATGAGGTAAGACATGTTCCAAGGCTGAGTAGGAATTTAATTTCAGCAGGGCAACTCTGATGGGGTCAAGCCAAACAAAAAAATGGACACAACAGGAAGGGGAAAATTTTTGTTAACTATGTAAATATGCTAATACATTCATTATAGAGAAAATAGACTTCAAAACATGCCCTAAGAGCTTACAATAGCATAAATCTGGAGATAAATTCTTCTCCCAGTACCTTCTCTCAAACTCCACTCCGAACTACCTTTTACAATGCCAGAAATGTTCTTAAATAGACCTCGAAGGGTTAAGGATTAGGAACACATTCTAGAAAGTGCTAGTTGGCATCCATCAACCAAATAGAAGGCTCCAAAAGTCACATTCGAAGTCGACACAAAATTAGAAGAATCCAAAAATGGTAACCAAACTTTTGGGAGGCATAACTTTTGAACCGTAGCTCCGATTGATGAACCATTTACATTTTCGAAAAGGTCTCAAAGTGCTCTATAGACCTATGGAGGAGCTTTTTTTGTCCCCCATTTTTTGGCCTTTCTTGAGGTCATTTAATTCCCCTAACCTAACTTTGAAGCATTCTTAGGATGTCTCCAAAAACTAAAAAACTGCGATAACTTTCAAACCGTCGGGCCTTTTGACCTGATTCTTTTTCTGGAATGCTCTAAATTACAATGAGAATCATCTGATTGATTTACACCTTCTAGTTCACCAAAGTGATGGCTCAATTACCTACTCCAATTTTTTTGACATTTACATGTGTCCCAAGGTGATTAAAAACTCTAACCCAAAACAGTAATAGTGGAACTGTGAGAGTTGGAACCTTTATTTGACCCAAATGGGTATCTAGAAATGAAAAAACATGAAAAAAAAACTAAGTCTAAGTAAATTTTTTTGGATGACATAGGATTGCCCTTATACCTCTGGATGCTCCTGCATCAGACACCCAAGGTAGATTGAAAAGTGACCCTGTCACTTTATGGATGGTAGAGGAAATTCCAAATGAGAAACCTCAATTGCTGATATCTAAGTTGAGTCCTCTATTGGCCGTCCTTTCCACTTGACCAGATACTCTTTATACTACCTATTTTTGGTACTCCTACCCATATAACTATCCAAAATCTCCTCTATCTCCTCCTTCTTAGAAGTAGGAATTGGACATGGCTTTAACATCAGCTCCTCATCTGCACCATCATCATGATACTCTGTTATGTTTGTAATGTTGAAACCAGGCGAAATGTGAATTCTATCTGGCAACTCTACTTCATATGCATTTCTTGAGTCATGTTTCTTCAAAATTTTGTAGGGGCCAAATTTATTCATCTTCAGCTTGTTGTAAGTACCAGCTGGAAATATTTCTTTTCTTAAGTGTACCATGACTAGATCCCCTACTTGGAACTCCTTATGTCTTCTCCTTTGATCAACCCTAGTTTTACAATGTTAGTTCATCTTGGTAATGTGTGCCTGGACCTCCTCATGTAGATGCTTGATATGTTCAACAAATTCTTCAGCTTCAGCACTTGTCCTCTCCCCTTGCTTTATCTTACTCAATTCTGGTGTAGTCCTTAGGCTACTTTCATATACAATTTGGAATGGTGATCTACCAGTACTCCTATTTATAGAGTTATTGTAAGAAAAATCTACTTGTGGCAGAATCAAATCCCACCCCTTGGGCTTATCCCCAACTAAAAATCTTAGCAAATTGCTCAGACTTCTATTTACCACTTCAGTCTGTCCATCAGTCTGCAGGTGATGTGTAGAACTAAACTTCAAGTCTATTCTCAACTTCTTCCACAATGTTCTTCAGAAATACCCCACAAATTTAGTATCTCTATCAGAAACTATACTCCTTGGGAGACCATGTAGTCTTACCACCTCTCTGAAAAACAAGTTTGCAATATGGACATCATCATGAGTTTTGTGGCATGGAATGAAATGTGCCATTTTGGAGAACCTATCAACCACCAAAAATACCGAGTCATTACCCCTTTGTGTCCTTGGCAATCCAAGAACAAAATCCATACTTATATCCTCCCATGGCTTTGATGGAATAGGAAATGGCTGATATAGTCCAGTATTGTGACTAAATCCCTTGGCCACTTGACAAACCTGGCAATTTTGTACAAACTTCTTTACATCCTATGACATTTGAGGCCAAAAATAATGTTCTTTGAGAATGGAAATGGTCTTATCTAAACCAAAATGTCCTGCCATCCCTCTACTGTGTTTCTCCTTAATTAGATTTTCCCTCACAGAACTCCTTGGAATGCACAATTGACTGCCCTTGAACAACATACCATCCTGAATCAAATAGTCTAGCCACTTGGTTCTATCTACAACAATAGGTTCTTTACAAGCTTTCCACGCTTCAACAAAATCAGGATCCTCAAGGTACAGATTCTTGAGTTCATCAAACCCAACTACTTTAACCTGCATTATTGTAAGCAACAAATGTCTCCTACTTAGTGCATCTGCAACCCTGTTAGATTTTCCACTTTTATGCTTCAACACAAATGTATAGCTCTGCAAGAACTCTACCCACTTCATATGCTTCTAATTCAATTTACCTTGGCTATTTAGGTACTGTAATGCCTGGTGATCAGTATATAAAACAAATTCCTTTGGCAATAAATAATGCCTCCATTTCTTTAAGGTCTGAACTATTGCATAGAACTCTTGATCATAAACATAATACTTCTTTTTTGCATCATTCAATTTTTCACTAAAATATGCAATAGGCTTAACTTCTTGGCTTAATACAGCCCCAATAGTGCTGCCACTAGTATCACAATCCACTTGGAACACCTTTCTAAAATCTGGAAGTGCCAACATTGGTTGTTTTGTCACCTTCTTCTTCAGCATTTCAAAACTTCTCACAGCTGCCGTAGTCCATTTGAACTCTTTTCTATCCCCTCTTATTGTGTCAGTTAGGGGTGCACATATGCCACTAAAATTCTTAATGAACTTCCTATAAAAATTAACGAGACCATGAAATGATTTTACCTTAGTAGAAGACCTTGGATTAGGCCATTCCAAGATGGCTTTTACCTTCTTTGGATCCATTTTAAGACCTTTAGGTGATATAACAAACCCCAAGTAGACTAACTCCCTTTTTACAAAGATACACTTCTTCAGATTAGTTAACAGTTTCTCTTCCCTTAACCTTTCAAGGACACTACGAATATGCAATAAATGTTCTTCCAAAGTCTTGCTGAAAATTAAAATATCATTAGACAATAACAAATTTTTCCAAGAACTTCTTAAGTACCTCATTCATAAGCTGCATGAAGGTGCTTGGGGTGTTCGTCAATCCAAAGGGCATGACTAACCACTCATAAAGACCCTCCTTGGTCTTGAAGGCTATTTTCCACTCATCTCCTTCTTGTATCCATATCTGATGATAGCCACTCTTGAGATCTATCTTTGTGAAGTACTGAGCTCCACTCAAGCAGTCCATAAGATCATCCATTCTTGGCAAAGGAAACCAATACTTGATGGTTATCCTATTTATAGCTCGAGAGTTTGTACACATCCTCCACTCTCCATCCTTCTTTGGTGCCAGTACTGTAGGTACTACACATTGACTCAGGCTCTCCCAAATCAAGCCCTTCCTCAATAGCTCCTGAACTTATCTATTTAGCTCTTTAGTTTCAGTAGGAGTCATCCTGTGAGCAGCCTTGTTAGGAAAACTAGCTCCTGGGATTAAATCTATCTGATGACTGATTTGACTTACTGGTGGAAATCCTTTTGGAACATTATCAGAGATGATATCTCCAAACTTACCTAGTAAATCTGAAACTTCAAGTGGTATTTCACTACTACCCTCTTTATCTTTCCTAGGAATCAAAGCATAGCACATACATTGATGTTTCATGCTATCTAAAAACTTCCTTCCATCAACAAGACAAATCCTAGCACTACTACATACCTTTTTGCCTTCCTTTTTCATGGGCTTTAGTTTATGGCGAACTCCATCCTTTGTTAGAGAGTATGTGTTTGCATGACCATCATGCACTGCATGCCTATCAAACTGCCACGGTCTACCCAACAATAGATGGTAAACATCCATTGGAATGATATCATAGAGAACTTCATCATGGTAACTCTCAATTTTGAACTTCACTAAACATTGTTCACTTACTAGGACCTTATGATCATCTTTCACCGAAGCAATTCAATAGGGCTAGGGGTGTTTCTCCCTCTTGAGCTTTAGCTTAGAGACCATCTCCTCTAATACCAAGTTATCAGTGCTACCACCATCAATGATCACATCACAATATTTATCCTCACACTTGCACCTAGTACATAATAAACTCCTCCTTTGTCCTAGTTCAATCTCACCACTTAGTAGGACCCTTTCATTTACTAAAGTCTCTCCTCTTTATGCATCCTCTGAATGTGATGATTGTGCATCCTCATCCACATGAGCAACCGTAGCTTGACCCTTAGCTCTCCTATCTATCCTTCCTTATCATTGAGGGCATTCAAAGGCATGATGAACTTCTTCATTGCAATGGAAATAGGTACCATGGAAGCCTCCTCTTCCTTGTCCAATTCCTCTACCTCTTCCTCTTGGATTTCCAAAGTCTTGATCACGGGAGTGGTTGAAACCCTCGTTCCTCTGGTTCCTACTAGTACCCACATTTTCATTTTTCTTTTGGGTTTCATTTTGGCCTCTAGATGACCTACCACTACCCCTTCCTCCTTGACCATGCCCTCTTTGTCTCCCTTCAAACCTTTTATTTAGCTTCTCTTCAACTCATAGGGCAAACTGGTATGCCTCCTCAACGCTAGTCATTCTTACTAGACTTAATTCCTCCTAGATGCTAGGTCACAACCCACTGATCTAATGAACAACCTTCTCCTTATTTGCTTTTGCATGCTCCACTCTAATCAGAAGTCGATAAAACTCCTCTTTATATTCCTGGACTAATTTTTTTGCTTGCTTTAACCCATGCATCTTCTTAAACAAAACAAGCTCGTAGTCAACAAGAATGAATTGCTTCTTTAATTTGGCCACCATGCAATCCCACCTTGTGATCTTATCTTTTCTTCTTCTATTTCTTTCGAATTAAACCTCTTGCCACCAGATTTTGGCATGTCCTTTTAGTTTGGCCTTTACAAACTTAACCCTTATCTGGGTCCTTGATATCCTCATACTCAAAGTACTCCTCTAGTTCATTGATCTAGTCGATCAACTCATCCAGTTTTAGATTTCTTGAAAATACACCCACATCAATTGTTGGTCTTTTTCTAAACTTATTAATGGCCCTAAAAAGCCTCTCCTCTGCCTAATTTAGAACTTCCTCCTCAACTTCCCCTTCTGGTCTAATTTCTTCTTCTTCATTGTCGTCCTCACTTTCGTCACCTACAGTAACATTTGTTCCTCTACAGAGCTCCTCCTGCAACGCTTGTACCTATCTTTGGAGGGCTCTAACCTCCTCAGGATTAATAGCTTTGACCCTTCCACCATGCTCTCTTCATGGAGGCATCTTCTTAAATCAAACCCACAACCACATAGTCCTAGTGAAAACTGCTTCACAATCGGCGCTCTGTCTACACACTCAGGAAAACTAGCTCTGATACCAATTGATGGGGTCAAGCCAAACAAAAAAATGGACACAACAGGAAGGGGGAAAATTTTGTTAGCTATGTAAATATGCTAATACATTTAGTACAGAGAAAATAGACTTCAAAATAGGCCCTAAGAGCTTACAATAGCATAAATCTGGAGATAAATTCTTCTCCCAGTACCTTCTCTCAAACTCCACTCTGAACTACCTTTTACAATGCCATAAATGTTCTTAAATAGACCCCAAAGGGATAAGGATTAGGAATACATTCTAGAAAGTGCTAGTTGGCATCCACCGACCAAATAGAATGCTCCAGAAGTCGCATTAGAAGTTGGCACAAAATTAGAAGAATCCAGAAACGGTAATCAAACTTATGGGAGGCATAACTTTTGAACCATAGCTCCGATGATGAAGTGTTTACATTTTTGGAAAGCTCTCGAAGTGCTCTATAGCCCTATGGATGAGATTTTTTCATCCCCTATTTTTTGGCCCTGCTCGAGGTCATTTAATGCCCCTAACCTGACTTTGAAACATTATTAGGATGTCTCTAGAAATTGAAAAACTGCTATAATTTTCAAACTGTGGGGTTTTTGACTTGATTCTTTTTCTGGAATGCTCTAAATTACAATGAAAATCATCCGACCAATTTAGACCTTCTAGTTCACCAAAATGATGGCTCAATTACCTACTCTTATTTTTTTGGCATTTACATGTATCCCAAGGTGATTAAAAATTCTAACCCAGAATACTAATAGTGGAACTGTGAGAGTTGGAACCTTTATTTGACCCAAATGGGTATCCAAAAATGAAAACACATGAAACAAAAACTAAGTCTAAGTACATTTTTTTGTGTGACACAGGATTGCCCTTATACCTCTAGATGCTCCTGAATCAAACTCGATGATGAGGGTTGTGTAGTTACTTTTAATGATAAAAATTGAAAGGTTTCAAAAGGTTCCCTTGTAGTAGAAAAAGGTGTGAAAGTAGGAACCTTATATCTTTGTACAGGTCATATTGTTGCTTCTACTTTAATTATTTCAGAAAAAAATGAATGTTCAGGAACAATTGTTGTAGTTGAGCAGGGAGAACAAATAACTACTGTAGATTCTGATACAACGTTGTAGAACAATAGACTTGGGCACATGAGTGAGAAATGTATGAAATTACTTCATTAAAAGAAAATTTTACTAGGTTTGAAATGTGTTTATATGGATTTTTATGAAAGTTGTGTGTATGGAAAATAAAAGAGAGTGAGTTTTGCAAAGACTAGGAAGGAAAACAAAAATGAGAAATTAGAGCTTGTGCATACCGATATATAGGGACTGGCTCAAGTATTTTCCCTTGGTGGCTCTCATTATTATGTTACATTTATTGATGACACAACTAGAAAAGTATGGATTTATTTCCTTAGATAGAAATATGATGTATTTCAAACTTTTAAGAAATGAAAATGCTTGGTTGAAAATGAGACTGGTAAGAAATTAAAATGTCTCAGATTTGATAATGGTGGTGAGTATTGAAATCATGAATTTGAAGATTATTTCTTCATTAATGGTATTCATAGACATAAAACTATTCCAAAGACTCCATAGGAAAATGGAGTGGTTGGCCGCATGAACATGACTATAATGGAGCATGCAAGGAGCATGAGGTTGCATGTTGGGTTACCCTTATACATGTGGGTAATGGCTATCAATACTACTATATTTTGATTAATAGAGGTCCCTCTACTCCTTTGGGTTGTGGTATTCTAGAAGAAGCATGGACTGGTAAGAAGGTGAGTTATTCTTTTCCTAAGACCTTCAGTTGTGAAGCTTTTACTCACATAGATTTTGAAAATAGAACCAAGTTGGTAGCTAAGTCAAAGAAATGTGTATTTGTTAGATATGTCATAAATGAATTTGGTTATAGGCTTTGGGATTTTGAAAATCATAATTCAATGAGAAAGAATTGTACAAAGATCTGTTGCAACAACATGAGAAGAAAGAAGATGATTATGTAGTGCTAGATGATACTCCAAAGCCTAATGTTCCAACCATTACTCATGATGTTCAACAACTGCAACAACAAATACCATACACACTAATGAATGTTAGATAGTCAACAAATCAAATTAGACATCCAGAAAGATTCTCTCCCTCTTTGTATTCAACTTTACTTGCTAATGCTGGTGAACCTAAATGTTATGATGAAGCTGTGCAGGTGGATACTAAGATTCAATGGGAGTCTGCAATGAAAGACGAAATGGACTCTTTGCTAAAGAATAAGACATGAGATTTATGCAAGTTACCTACAAGTAAAAGAGCTTTATAGAATAAGTGGGTTGATAGGTTGAAAGAAGAGGAAGGAGGTAAGAAAAGATTTAAAGCCAGGTTAGTTGTGAAAGGATTTGCACAGAAAAAAGGGCATTGATTTTGATGAGATATTTTCTCCTGTTGTTGGGATGACTTCTATCCATACTATTTTAAGTCTTGTGGCTACTAAAGATTTTTAGTTAGAGTATCTTGATGTTAAAACAACCTTCCTTCATGGTGATTTGGGTGAAGAGATATACATGACTCGGCTACAGGGATTTACAGTCAAAGGTAAGGAGAATTTAGTGTGCAAATTGAAGAAAAGTTTATATGGCTTGAAGCAAGCACCTCAGCAATGGTATCTAAAATTTGATAGTTTTATGCATGGGCATGGATACAATAGGTGTCATTCAGATCATTGTGTTTATTTTAAGAGGTTGGATGATGATAGCTACATTATTTTATGTTTATATGTTGATGATATGCTTGTAGTTGGGTCTAACATGGATCACATTAAGGGGCTGAAATGCCAATTAGCACATCCAGTTGCTATGAAAGATTTGGGGGTAGTAAAACAAATCCTTGGTATGAAGATTTGTAGAGATAGGAAGAATAGAACATTGATGCTATCTCAGGCTAATTATGTTGAGAAGGTGTTGCAACATTTCTCTATGGAGAATGCTAAAGCTGTCAGCACACCTTTACCTGGTCATTTGAAATTGACTAAGGAGATGTGTCCTAAGACATAGGAAGAGGAGGATAAGATGTCCAAGGTACCCTATGCTTTAGCTGTAAGAAGCTTGATGTATGCTATGGTATCTACTATTCCAGATATTGTACATGTAGTTGGAGTTGTTAGCAGGTATATGAGTCATCCAGGAATTGAGCATTGGAATGTCATCGAATGGATTCTCAAATATTTGAGAGGAATATCTAATAAGTGTTTACACATTGGGGGCTCTATTATTGATTTATAGGGCTATGTTGACTCAGATTTGGTAGGGGATGTTGTTACCAAGTAGAGTACTACAAGTTATGTCTTTACTATTGGTGGGGCAGCCATGAGCTGGGTTTCTAGGTTACAAAAGGTTAATGCTTTATCCACTACAGAGGAAGAGTATGTAGCTACTATAGAGGTAGCCAAGGAGATGATATGGATTTAGTTCTTCTCGAAATAATTGGGGCACCCTTAGAAGGATAATTATTTGTTTACAGATAGTCAAAATGATATTCATATTGCAAAGAATTCAGCTCTGCATTCAAAGACCAAACACATACAGTTGTGGTACCATTTCATTTGGTCAGTTTTGGAGGATGGATAGTTAAAGCTAGAGAAGATACATACAAATGAAAATCTAGCAGATATGTTGACAAAGGTAGTAATAAAGGAGAAGCTGAACTTCTCTTCAGCTTTAGTTGGTCTTCTAGACTGAACATGAATAAAGGAATAGTAGAGTCCAAGGTGGTTTGATCTAGTGGGTACCTCATGGAGTAGTGACATAGCTATAGGATCAATCTCCAAGTGGGAGATTGTTTTTTAGTTTGGAGCTTGATTAGTCCCCAAGTGGGAGATTATTAGATTATGGTGAATAATTAGGAAAGTACTGTACATACTTCATAAATTCTTTGGGGCAAAAGGTTTTTTGAACCCTATTTTATCGAGATTTTGGGCCAACATGTAATTATAAATTATAACCCTTAGGTGGTAAAAAATACTTGTATAAAAGAGCTTAGGGTTAGGGATTGTTTCATATTTGTGATGTGAAATTGGTTCTTGTGGTGATATTGAGCTAGAAGGAATTATAGATTGTAATCAAGTTATAATCACTAGATTGTAATAATATTAGACTTGCTATTTTGTGGACATAGCTCAGGGATTGGGTGAACCATGTTAAATATTAGTGTCTTATGTTTTTTTTGGTGTGATCTATTATTTTGTATTATTGGTTATATTTGCATGTAATTTTTATTTCTATTTTAGTCTTTTCTATTTTAATAAGATATAGTAGATAGGGTGGTCAATATTTTTGGGGGCTTACTATTTTTAGTATGTTTTTTATACGAGCTTAAAATGTTCTCATTTTTTACATAAAAGTTCATTTTAGAGTTATAAGTCTACCATAAAAATCTCATTGCTCTAGCTTAAGTATTAGAGAAATTATTGCAGATTTTCAATGGAAAAATTTGTAGAAAAATCTTCAGGCTCACCATTTGAGGCATTAGAGTGCCTAGATGAGGTCTAAAAACTTGATGGAAGGGCACTTGTGCAATTCCAAGCCCATAAATCAAGAGATGATATTTCTGAAAAGTGGTTATAATAGCCAATAAGAGCAACAATTTGAGAGTTATGGCCTTCCAAAGTTGGGCTACTCAAAATTTTTAAAAATAATTATCAAAGATGTATTTTGTCAACTCTATGTGTATTGTTAGGGTTTGTAAACTCTAAGTATTAAGTTTCAATGTCTAGAACCCTCTGAGGTAGCATAAAATTGCCTATTTAATAAAGGTCCAAACATTGTCTAGAACAGCTATGAGTAGTAATTCGCTATTTAGTCTTGTAGATTACTGTAATGAAGGTGCCCATGTGGGTTAGCATATTGTACTTGTGAATTCTTTAATTTTTCATGTGTGGCAATAACATGACTTCCATATTTTGTTCTCGCATTTGCTATTGTTTCTTAGTCTTTGTTATGAGTTTATGGTATTAAGGGGAGCACCCTTCATCAAAATGATAACCAATAAACTAACGTTTAGGGTTTTTCATACCATTTTTTCTTCTCCAAATGTTTGTAGTATGTCCAAGTTTTCCACAGTGATAACATATTGGTTTGCCTTTTGGATTTTCATTTCTCAGTTCTCTACTCTTGGATGATTCTCCTTCCTCAATAGATGAATTTCTTGAACCAATAGTGATGCCAGATGACCTCATTAGTTCTTCAAAGAATTTCATTACTTCATTAGGCTTGTTGAATCTTTCTACAAGTTCTTTCTAAATTTTTAGTTCATTCTTGAGTAAATCCTTCTATAATTTTAGATCTTCTATTTCCATAACCTTTCTATTTAACTCCTGATTTGCAAGCATTAGTTGATTCACCATGTCTAGTTGAGTGTTTGTAAGCTTTTGCACATTAGATATTTTCCTTTTATCTTCCTTAGCAAAAACCTTATCTTCCTCAAATTTCTTCTGTATCAGTCTTACTTGAACTTCCAATTCCAAATAGTCCTTGAGTTCCAACTTCTTGACAATTAAACTCATTATGTAGAATGGCCAACTCCTTCCTCCTTTTTAGGGATTTATTCATTTCTTTTCTTGTTGTTTCAAGTTGCTATAGTATGATTTGGATATCAATCACCTTATTATCAATAACTTTGTCTAATTTATAAGCCTCCATCTCCAAGATCTAAACTCCAAGTTGTTAAGCTTCTTGTTGTCACTTAGGTTTGGACCCTTGTCCAAAGCCTATGCATGAGGATAACCTAGTGAAACATGGAAACAACCTCCAAGCTGTGGGACTTGAACTGTGAGGTTGAGTCTCTGGAGAAGGCTGGCTTCCTCTTGCATATGAGCAATGTTAGTATGCTAATAGAAACCAAATTTAAATAAAGCTTCTACAAACTAAACAAAATTCATAAACTTCAAGATAGACTAAGATGAACTCTCAATTGAGAATATGAGCCATTAATGGGCTCTCTCAATGAGAAGCTCTCTTGTTGAGTAGCTTTGTCTAAATAGATAGGATGTATGCTCAAGCTTATGCTTCAAAAAGGGCTTCAAATGGAGTTGGAATTTGGGTGTGAGTGTATGGTTTTGATGTAAAATGGCTTCTTAAAATGGCATTATGACTTTACTTCATGGATTGTGTTATTTTGCAAAGGGGAAGGATCCAATTTATAGGCAAGAGGCTTGAGGGATTGAGGGCTAAGATGCAAGGATGGAAAAAAGCTCATGGAGGGCTTAGATTGCATGAGAGGAGAGCACATGGATTGTGCTTCCTTACAACCAATCAAGGAGTGACACATGTCACATGGTGAGAGGATGGAGGAAAGGGGAAGGATGAGTCAACAAAGGAGGCTCAAGGGATAAAATCTTCATAAAGACCCTTCATAAGTGCTTTGTAAGAACATTTATGACTTTGTGGGCTTTATAAAGTTTTGTGGTTGAAGATATTTGTGAGAGATACCATGAAATTCGAATTTGAGGGTTTAGGGGGGTTTTAAGCTTGCTTAGGGTTGTAAAAATGATTAGAGGAAGGGTTAGAGATGGCTTAGGACTAGGCAAGTGGATGGCAAGTGGAATGCAATTAATGAGGGTGGGTGAAGGAGGAGATATTTGTTAACTTTGGCTTGAGTTAGCAAGTCTTAACCCATGTTTAGGGAATGTGACAAGGTTAGGAGGGGATTAGGATTAGGGTTAAAGACATCTTCTAGAAGAGTCTAGGCTTTGGATGAGGATGAAGACTTTCTAGAAGAGTCTAGAACTTCCTAGGATAAGATTTTATGAAATAAATAAAGTTTTATTTATTTCAAGGGTTTGGGTTGAGGAGATATTTATTAAAATATTTTTAATAAACATGAGGATTAATATTTAATCTTGATTAAATATTTTGAGTTGGGATTAGGGGTAGGAAATGATGGGATTAGCCTTTAATCGAAATTAAAGAAGGATTAGAAGATTTTGGAAGAGGTTATTGGTCATAAGGAAATTGGCCAAGTTTTGGGCAAAAAATAATTTTTTAATTTATTTTAGGATTTTTGGTCAATTTATTAATTAAATAATTAATAAATAAGGAAATAATGTTTAAATAAGATTTAAACATTTTTGGGAGGGATTCCTTAATTAAATATTTTTAATTAAGATAAAGGGATTTAATGGCATAAAAATAAATAAATAAATCAAATAAATATATAATTAATAAATGATGATGTCATCAGGACTTTTTCAAAAAATAAAAATACTTTATTTTCTAAAGGTTTTTAGGTGTCTACATTTTCCCCCTCTTTGATGTGATGCCACAAGTGGCATGGCATCAAAGATAAGAAAATAAGATGCCCAAGGCTAGAGCAGAAGAGGAGAGAATGGACTGTGAGATGCCCCCTCAAGAAGGCAGCGGGGAGAGAAAGCGAGGCTCGGTGGCTTCTTGAAAAATACAAGAATCTGGGATGAGCAAGGAGACTCAGATTGGATTAAGAGAAGAGGTTTAGTTAGCTCAAACTCTTACTATGGGAGAATGATAAAGGGAGAATCAGAGGCACAAGAGGAAGCAAGCTTAAGATCTCAGGGATTGCAGAGGATGAAGGAGCGGAGCGCTATAAAAGGAATCCAGGATGGGGAGATGGATGAGGGGATTAAAAAAGCTGATGCAATAGGATTTCAAAGAGTCAGATTGGCGGAAGATGGGTTTCAGAGATCCCTAGGACTAGGATTGTGGATCTCGAAAGATGAGGCTTGGTGGATTGAATTGGATTGGTGGATCCCTAAGACTAGGATTGTGGATCCCTAAAGCTAAAGGTGAGGAGTGATTTAAAGAGATACTGATGCATAAGCTGGGGTAGGAGAGACGGATGTTGGATATGGATGGGGGATAATGGAGATGAAGGAAAACCATTGAAGCTTTTTAAGCGGGGGGGATACTTCAAAGAGAAGTACCACCATGTAGTTGAGCACTAGATTTGCTATAGGACTATTGGTTAATTGCCAAGGTTACCAAGAACATCAAGGCCTTTTCACCAACTGTCCAGAGGACTGATGAACTGACTCAAAACAAACACGCAAGGATTGCCCCAGTATCACACATGAATCCCAGAGGAAGCAGTGTGGAAACGACACTGGGTAACCCACAAGCAAAAGACATGATCAAGACCTTACGCTCTGATTGCCCCATTCATAGTATACCATGATATGGAAGATCGTGGCAACCTTGAGGAGGGAACAAGGAGATTGCTTGGAAAAGATATTTCAAGACCCAATAGGGAAGAGTCCAAATCAAAAGAAAGTGAAAATCGAAAAGAGAACCGTTTGCCAATGAGATGGGTAGGACGAGGTACTAACGGACCAAGATCAGACATGAGGAAAGCTATATCCTGCAAGGACCTATCGAAGAGCACCTAAGCTGGTGGATTTGGATGAGTGATGCATCTGGCAAGCTGAACTAAGAATGATAACACTTTGGTGATAGGAAATCTAGCTAAAGGATGCATTGGAATAGCTAACCAAGATGTGTGATGGGTGCAAGATGCTGATCAAGGATAAACTAACATGAACGCTAGATAGATGCAATGGTACTAAGCTAAAGAGGATGTACAAGCTGATAGACCAAGATATTTACAAGTGAGCTAATAAAGATATGGTACAAGCTAATGGACCAAGATAGTTACAAGCAGGCAAAAGCTCAGGATGATAGGATAGTGGGATGGTTCGATGTAATGCAAGATGCGAAAGCTAAGGGTGGGGTGATAGCGAAAGATATGGATTTGGCAGGATGCATCCAATGATGATGAGAGATTTTGTGACCAAGGATAGCTAGAGGAGCAGGATGAGATGGCTGGATAGGATGGTAGATAGCTAGGATTATGATGGATATAAAGAAATGACATTGGGTTTGCATGAGGATAGCCTAGAGCTAGATACCAATGACAAGGGAGGATGGACAAGACAAGATCTCCAAGGAATATAGTGCCCCCAATCAGATGATAACATGTGGAAGGAGGTCTTATGATGGATATGATAGGATTGAAGCTAGGATGGAAAAAGTTGAAGGGGCTAGGGAGATGGATGATAGCTGAGATGATTGGCTGAAGCTGCATAAGATTAGTGGATGGTGTGAGATGGAAGCTGGAGGATGGAGGATAGGTGGATAGATTGGAAGATGGAGTTGGATGTCAAGAGATGACCAAAAGCATGAGGGTGATAGGCTAAGCTGGGGATGGCAAGATTACGCATGACGCTTGTTTGCCAAGTTTTCATCATGGTACTTGTCCAAGGTGCTTGAATTGCCAAGTTTTCACCAGTGGACACTTTATTTTTCTTTTCTTTTTTGAATTTTTGACTTTGGACTTAGCTGAAATGATTTTGGCTTTCTTCAGCTATTTTGGCTTTTTTGGGATTTTTCACTAGCTGTTGGAATGTTCAATTTTGTTGCTAGCTATTGGTACACCGGATGTGTGATTTATGCAATAGATCGGATTAGATGGGATTGATGGTAGGAGATGGAGGGATGAAAATGCTAGAAAGGAGCATGAGATGGGGATGCTTGCAAGAGCAACATTGGCACATGTTGGAATGGGTGTGAAAAGAGCATATGGGGGATAGATGGTAGATGCGGGCATGATGGAGGATTTGTGGAAGCATGCTTGGGGATATAGGCACCCAAGATGGAGTTAGGAGATGGGGGACATGAGTCACTAGATGGGGGATTAGTAATGGTGGATGCCATTATGCATTGGGTTTCAACATTTTTCTTGGGGATCCACATGGTTTTGGATTTTCTTTTCATAGGCTTTTGCATTGTTTTGCATTCTTTGATTGGATTTTACCTTTTTGGAGTGTGTCTTTTAGAATAGACATATGATTGCCTAGGATGTGGATTTTTAGCTTTATGCATTTTGAAGTTAGCATTCACATTGCTGTGGTAAGCTTTGGGAAGATGGTTAGGAGAAGCTTTGTGAGATGGAGAGGATATGAAAGAGCATGTAGGGGGATGATGATGGATGATGTGCCTTGATATGTGCCTTTGTTGATCTTGCATAGGAATGGATTGAATAGGATTTTTATGATGGGTGGTAGGAGGATGGAGGATGGTAGATTTTGGGACATAGGGACCCAAAATGGATTTAGTAGATGAAGGGGGGATATGGTAGGTTGTTTTGGGTTGCAAAGATGATGGAGGGGGGATGACATAAGATTTTTTGAAGGAGTGATGGGAGGCTGGCATGGTGGGCTTGGAGATAGGCTTGGTTTGGGGGTGTGGTGTACCAACACCTTTAGATGGTGAGCCTTTGGATACATATCCAAGACCATGAAATCCTAATTTTTTTTGTGCAATAATAGGCTCACTAATTCCTTGCTCTTGTGGTCCTAAACCTTGACCTTGATAATGCCATCGATTGAGCATTTGAACAAGCTGAGGAAACTTTTTTCTTGCAAAAAATGGTAGAAGTGATTTATTAGGTGTATTGCAATGGGGAGATACTGTTCTTAATTCTTTTGCTGAGAGAGGGCCACCATGGATGAATGTAATTGAACCAAGAGGGTAGATTATAGATGGTGGAATAGCTTGGATAGGTGGTAAGATGGAAGCATGGAGCGGGGGAGATGGAAGGATAGGATCTTGATGTAGCTGGTGGGATGACAAGATATCTTGTAGTGGAGGAGATATGGCTCGAGGTTTTGGAGATGGAGGAGATGGTGACTGCACTATGGATGGAAGACATGGTACGATGATATCTTCATTTATGCTTTGGGGGATGTCAACATGCTTTTGGGCAGGATCTTGATAGGATTGGTTTGGAGTGGATGGTGCGATAGGAGGTGAAGGGATGGATTCTTCAAAGGCAGCGGATGGATAGATGGGAGATTCAGTAGTGGAGATGGGTGAGTAGAAGATGGATGCATAAGGGTCATTACGAGAGATTTGGGAAATGCTTGGAGGCGATGTGGATAGGATTTGGAGGGATTTGATAGGTGGTGGGATTTTGATGCTTGCGGGAAGTGGAAGGATTTTAAGCAATTTGATGGATGGTATGGGGATGATAGCTATGGGAGATGGAGGTGATATTATAGATGGGGAAGCTTCATCACTGACTACTTCACATGGTTGGATTAGATGACATGGCTTATCGACTATTGGAGGTAACTTTTCTTGTGTTTCCTCTAGGAGATTCCTTGGAGACTCGTGTGTCGAAGGTGGAGGTGGATTGACAGGAATAGCTAGTGTGATGGGGGTGGAAGATTGGAAGCTTGGTTGATGGGGTGATGGAGGGGAAGCTGGAATATTAGATGGCATGACTAGATAGTTTGGAATAACTCTTGGATTTTGGGGGATGCTTAGGGGAATGTTTCTAAGGCTTTCAATATACCCGTCATAGTCAACAAGATTTTCATCATCATTGGAATAGGAGGTGGCAGGAGCAAGGACAATGTGACCAAACAGATCATGATAGGATTGGTACTTCATGCTTTGATGATGAGTTTGATGGGGATGGGGTCTTGCGTATGGATGAACACGGAAGCTCATGGTTGGATTTGGGTTAAGCACAAATTTTTGATTGGTTGATGAAATATTTCCTAGGGAGAGTCAAAGTTGCATGACAGACCTAAGGAGGATTGGCTGGAGATTTTTGGCTTTCCTGTGGATGGAAGACTTCAAGGGCATGCTGTCAAAAAGTGAGAGTTTTTCTTTCCTATGCGCTGGATTGGTGGAGATTGTGTCAACCTAAGAATAGACTAATGATCCTATGGGCATGACACAAGATTGATCACTTGTGGATCCCAACCTTTAGCTCAAGGTGATGAGGGATAACAGGTGACAAAGCTAGATTACCCTAGACAAAGCTCTGTCAAAAGGATAACCATGGTGAGGCTGGTGGATTGGTCGGATTGATTGGATAACAAATTCTAGCAGAATGACAACAACTCTCTAAAGGCTTGGGTGTGATTTTGGATTGGGTTTCTAGCTGGCTAGGGGGGGATGATTTGGAGAGACTTTGGATTTGGGATTTTTCTAAAGCAAGGAACTAGATAGATTTGGTTGCAGCGAGGGAGCTTGGATGATTTTCTGATGAGGCAGTGACTACGCTAAGTATGCCTTGAGTTGGGAGATTTCTGCTTTTCTGGGATTTTGACCAAAATTGGAAAAAATTCATTCAAAAGCTATGAACAAACAAGCAGACAAAATTTTTGAGCAAGCACGTCAAACAAACCAACATCTTAGGAAGCTTTCTACAAGGATGAAACTTGGTTTAGCTAGGGAGTCCTCGATATACACAAGGTACGTGAGGCCCAAATCTGTAGATGAAACCAAAAAGATGTCACATAGCTGAGAGGAGCAGTAACCCACTTCTCCTCTTTCACTTCTCAAGGGTATAAAGTTCCTTGAGGCTTAGCCCGAGTGACAAAATCTTGATTCCAAGAGAGGTGTCTTTGGATTCACCTCCCAATTTTTATACTCCGTCGGAATGCTGGAGTTGAGGTCGTCCCAAGGGGTGATGAAATCACCAAGCAGGCCTCCTAAAAAGCTAAGACAAGATTTTGGATCCTAATCTTATGCACCCAATATGGCCTCGAAAGACGACAAGGGAAGAGAAGACTTGGATGATCTTGGGCTGAAAAACACGCTTGTTCTTTTACCAACTGACGCTTAAGTTTTCTGATCTAGACTTTGCAAGCATTCATGTTTAAGATACAATGTTTATTCCAACTTTTAAGCGTCGACAAAAATAAAATTGATCGAAGAATGCGAACAAGAAGAAGAGTTAGGGTCAACAAGAAGGTAAACCCGTGCGCTCGGAGGCCCTCCACGTCAAGTATCGATTGATTTTTCTTTAAGGCATTCAAGATTGAGTGTGAGTTTATTTTAAGCCCAAAACAAAGGTGTGTGAGATTTGATTTCAAGCGCGTGCCCGAAGTCCCTCCACGTCAAGATTTGTCCAATTTTTATGCCCAAATGAAGTGTGAGCGAGATTAATGCGCATTCAAGGAATTTTCTAATTTAGAAAAACCACTAAAAACCCAAGTGAGTGGAGTTTGATTTGCGTGGAGCACTTAACACCCTCTTAGGTGGACCCATCCCCATAGATGGCACTGAGATTGCAACCAATGGTTAAATTGATGGGTGATTAAAGAGGGTGAGTCCAACGACAAACTCACTCAAAGCATTTTTATTTGTTTTTATAACTTAAAAGATTACAAAAATGTAGATTCTTTTTATGCTCCAAAAGATTATTATTTGATCTATGGCATTCAAGATTGGATTTGTTGTTTTAATCATGCATTCATAAAAAAAAAAACTTTGATTTTAATCCATGGCACTCAAGAGTGATTTTAGCAACATGCATTCAAAGACAAGTGATTAAACATTCAAGTTTTTTCCTTTGAGCATTCAAGATTGAGATTTTGTGTGTTGTTTTAAGAACTTTGAAGTGCTTTTTTTTAACCTTAGATCATTCAAGGTTGTTTTTGGACTCAAAAGTGAAAATGACTCTTTGGACTTTGCTTTTCATTCAAGATTTTGTGTTTTAGTTTGCATGTTTTAAACCCAAAAATGATATTCCTAGATTGTTTTGATGCATAAAAAACCTAAGAAACATTCAAGATTTTGCAACAAGACATTTGTTTGGAACAAATAACAAAGCTTTTTAGGACAATTTTGGCAACCATTTAGGACTCTTAGTTTTCATGAGATTTTTAAAAGAACTTTAACATATTTGCAAATGAGGTTCATTTTATCCTTGATTGATGCTTTGAGTTTGATTTAGATTTTAGTGTGCACTTAGTGTTGATTTTGAACCTTTTGAAATGGAAACTTGAAGTTCTTTTTAAATTCCCAAAAATTAAGTGTTCCTAACTTTGCATGAATGCATCTAAAACCTTGATGTTGCAAGGATGCAAATGATTAGATTGGTTTAGTTTCACTTGTTAAAAGATTTTTTCTTTTTTGCAAATTTTTAATTTTTTAATGGATTTAAGTATGATTTGGAGGTTCATTTTAAGCACTAAAAAGAAGTGTGTATGATTTTTCTTCCTTAAAAAAAAAATGGCCAAGATCTCCCACAAGAAGAAGAAGAAGAAGTAGATGGAATAAGAAGAATATAGACAAGAAGAGGAAGAAGAATTCCAAGTGCTTTGTCCACCTATAAGCTTGAAAAATCTGCAAATACTATGAGATAGACTATGAGTTCCTTTGTCTTCTTCATGCTCATGTGGACCTACAAAACCAATTTATACAATCCTACCAATCACAAAAACAAGCAAAATTAGCCAAAATCAGCAAATAACATACAAAACTTGACTAAAAAAGCTAATGAAGATGACCCATGCGGGGTCCCACCGGGCATGCCAAAATGTATATGAGCAATGTTAGTATGCTAATAGAAACCAAATTTAAATAAAGCTTCTACAAACTAAACAAAATTCATAAACTTCAAGATAGACTAAGATGAACTCTCAATTGAGAATATGAGCCATTAATGGGCTCTCTCAATGAGAAGCTCTCTTGTTGAGTAGCTTTGTCTAAATAGATAGGATGTATTTTCAAGCTTATGCTTCAAAAAGGGCTTCAAATGGAGTTGGAATTTGGGTGTGAGTGTATGGTTTTGATGTAAAATGGCTTCTTAAAATGGCATTATGACTTTACTTCATGGATTGTGTTATTTTGCAAAGGGGAAGGATCCAATTTATAGGCAAGAGGCTTGAGGGATTGAGGGCTAAGATGCAAGGATGGGAAAAAGCTCATGGAGGGCTTAGATTGCATGAGAGGAGAGAACATGGATTGTGCTTCCTTACAACCAATCAAGGAGTGACACATGTCACATGGTGAGAGGATGGAGGAAAGGGGAAGGATGAGTCAACAAAGGAGGCTCAAGGGATAAAATCTTCATAAAGACCCTTCATAAGTGCTTTGTAAGAACATTTATGACTTTGTTGGCTTTATAAAATTTTGTGGTTGAAGATATTTGTGAGAGATACCATGAAATTCGAATTTGAGGGTTTAGGGGGGTTTTAAGCTTGCTTAGGGTTGTAAAAATGATTAGAGGAAGGGTTAGAGATGGCTTAGGACTAGGCAAGTGGATGGCAAGTGGATTGCAATTAATGAGGGTGGGTGAAGGAGGAGATATTTGTTAACTTTGGCTTGAGTTAGCAAGTCTTAACCCATGTTTAGGGAATGTGACAAGGTTAGGAGGGGATTAGGATTAGGGTTAAAGACATCTTCTAGAAGAGTCTAGGCTTTGGATGAGGATGAATACTTTCTAGAAGAGTCTAGAACTTCCTAGGATAAGATTTTATGAAATAAATAAAGTTTTATTTATTTCAAGGGTTTGGGTTGAGGAGATATTTATTAAAATATTTTTAATAAACATGAGGATTAATATTTAATCTTGATTAAATATTTTGAGTTGCGATTAGGGGTAGGAAATGATGGGATTAGCTTTTAATCGAAATTAAAGAAGGATTAGAAGATTTTGGAAGAGGTTATTGGTCATAAGGAAATTGGCCAAGTTTTGGGCAAAAAATAATTTTTTAATTTATTTTAGGATTTTTGGTCAATTTATTAATTAAATAATTAATAAATAAGGAAATAATGTTTAAATAAGATTTAAACATTTTTGGGAGGGATTCCTTAATTAAATATTTTTAATTAAGATAAAGGGATTTAATGGCATAAAAATAAATAAATAAATTAAATAAATAAATAATTAATAAATGATGACGTCATCAGGACTTTTTCAAAAAATAAAAATACTTTATTTTCTAAAGGTTTTTAGGTGTCTACACCTCTTACTATCAGGATGCACCTAACTACTCTTAGAGAGGAAAAGGGAGAAGGAGAGCATGAAAGCAAATCTACCTAATCTAATCTAAAGAGGTGATGCACCAAAATAGAGTGTTCAAACCAATCTCTGCCCATATATGCACTATTGAACCAAAATAAAATTAAGGATATACACATTCAGACTTGCTTTAATCTAATAATCACATGCAGATTAGAAGACCAAGATGAATGACACAAGGAAAGAGAGATTCACTTATATTATCATTCATAGGCCAAGGAGGTACAATCATGCAGATTATAGATTTCCACAAAACACTAGTGGAGGCAAAGAGTTCTTGCACTTCACACCAATGGCTGAAGGAGATAAGGCATAAATCATACAGTTCAGAGGCAAAGGGAATTTTACATTGGAATTGTAGAGCAATAACAAAGAACAATAGAGAATGATCGACGAGTACAAAATTCACAAAAATTACCTTTATAGTTCAAGCATAATTGAGATTTTCCCTCCAAAACTATCCTACAACCATCGCCATTAAGTCCCTGCCAAAAACAATCATGGGGATCTGAGGAAATTTGATCTAATTATAGCCTTTTAGTACCATGAAATTTGATTTTTAACTAAAATAGGGCCTTGAGGAGATAGAGTTGGTGCCATAACTGTGCTCTAAAAAAGTAGATGGATTGGATCGAGGGTGGAGTGTTCTTCCTTGTCTCACATTCATTTTGGGTTGGTTGGGATTGATTACAAAGATCAAGTCACATGGTAAAACCTAATTTCTTATCATTCTTTGGTGCATGAATTAGCAGGGTCAGCAAGTCAGCCAAATCTCACAACAAAAATGCACCACGTGGACCAATAACCTCATTTCATTCTGCCACCTCAAAAGTTTCCACACAATTGACCATGTCTTTTAACTAACTACTCCATCCTTGCAAATTCTGACCGCAATGGTTACATTAACTATCAGCGCCCCCTAACTGTCAATCCTAGCTGGGCCCATAAATACACGTGTCATCTAGGTGCTATGTTGCTATGCGTATCCCCTGAGCAGTTTCCCATAGTGAGCTAGTGACCACCATAGATCTAAACTGATCTGACGATCATGAGGACTCGCCATAACACTGCACTATCTCCTTGAAATTTTGGGCCCATGAAACAACTCAACACATCTAGCATCTGACTCAGCCTAAACTGGTACCATCCTTGCAATTTCATAACATTTGGCCCCACCTTGCTACATGTCACTGAGGTGTTATGTCGCTATGGTTAAAATTCTCATAGCTTTCCAGAGAAAGATAGTGCCCACTATTGATCTCCACGAGATCAATGATGGGGAAGATCTACGCTTGCCTCCCTAGGGTTTCTGATCCATGAATCCACTTGGCAACCACCTAGCACATCTTGGCATCTTTATCCTGGCGAGACTTGGGCTCATTGATCCACATGGAAAAAGGGTGCTATGTCACTATGCGTAACATCCGTGCAACTTCCCATAGCGAGATAACGCCTACCATCGATTTCCTCAAATCTACAATCATGAGCAGAACTGTACGACCACACACTGAGCTGGCTGAATGGACCAATGAAGAATCACCATTATACTGTGAGGTACCTGACAACTACCACTGAGGACGATCTGTACTATCACTTTGGAGAAGGGTGTGCCCATTATGTCATCCGTTCCATGTGTCGCCTAGGCACTATGTCACTATGATTAAAATTCTTGCATCTTTCCATAGTGAGATAGCACCCACCGTTGATCTTCTGAGATCTGATGGTGGGCAAGATGGGTTTGATCTACAAACATACTAACCAATGAGAACTGGCCACGTACCAACCTGTTTGACAAGTCCTCACAGGGCCCACAAAATAACTCAACACACCTTAGCAAATGAAAAGATGACCAACTGCCAACGTGTTTGAAAAATCCTCACTGACATCTGACAAGGCATACTTGGGACCCACCATCTTCTTTATGTTGTTGTCATGTTATTTTATGTCTAGGCGCTATGTTGCTAATGGAGAGAAGAACAAATTTTTTGACAGCGCCATAGCACCCACCATACTTCTGTCAAAACTTGAGAAGAATCAAGGAAAGGAGGACCCACCTGACACATGGCCAAAAGACACTATGTTGCTATGGCAAAGGATCATGCAACTTTTCATAGCGACATAGCACTCACCCTTGATATAGATTGATCCAACGATGAGGAACTTGCGAGCTTGCAAAAAAACTTAAATGCGTAGGGAAAGAAATATTATAAGGTTATCCTAAAGTATTTTTTTGATATTCCTTTGGATGTTTAAAATAGCATTAAAATCGGGCAGTGACCATTGGCAGGTAAGCATTTAAAATTCAAATATTGGGCGGGGGGGGGGGGGGGGGGCACAAAATGCAATATTTTTGGCGACTCACAGGGGATGCTAGCCTACTATGCATAGAGCAGTGGCCTGAAGCATCCATTGGGTTACAGAGTCATAAAAAAAATGTAGATTCTGAGTACTATGAAACCCTAACCCCACCTCTGAGAAGAAAACCTTGAAACCCTTATCTCTACAACAAGAACTAGAGAGGAAACCTCCTTCTACAACCTTCAAAATTTCAAAACCTGTACTCATGTACTCATGCACTTCTTGGAAAAGAAAGAAACAAATTGAAACAAAACTAAGCTAACTATGTACATGGAATCTCAAACCCTCATAAACATGACTTGAGATAGATCCCATTGACTGGGATAGGTAGAGTCTCACCATTAGGCTTTCTTAACTAAAAAGCATTGGCCTATTTGCAACTGATAATCAGATAGGGGCCACTCCACAATGCATCAAAATTTGAGCATCTTCCTAGTTTTGCCCTATCTGCATCCCATTTCAGAACTAGGTCTTCCTCCCTAAAGATTTTGACCCTAGCCTTCCTATCATAAATCTTTTTTACTTGCTGCTGGTGTGTCTCTGGGGTCTGCATGGCCTAATTTCTCTTCTCTTCCAGTACCATCAACTCTGCCATTCTTACTATTATGGCATCATATTCAATCAACTCCAGCTGATGAGATAGCTCTAGGGATGGGAACTCCAATGAAATTGGGAGCCTTGCTTCTTTGCCATAAACTAACACAAATGGTGAATTCCCTATTGACCTTTTAGGTGTTATTCTATCAACCCACAGTGCAGTCTTCAATTTTTTATGCCAACACCTCTGGTTATCTTCTATTGTCCTTTTCATGATCCTGATTAGATTCTTATTGGAGGACTCAGCCAAACCATTACCCTGATGATAGTAATTTGAGAATGTGCTCAAATAGATATTATGATCCACTGCCCATGCACAAATCTGAGCTCCAACAAAAGACTTTGCATTATCTGAAATAATGGTTGAGGGGGCACCAAACCTGGTCACAATTCCATCAAGGAACTCAACAACTGAAGATTTAGTAGCATCCTTCAATGCAACTACCTCTATCCATCTAGTGAAGTAATCCATAGCAGCTAGAATCCACTTGTGACCTAAACTAGAGGGAGGGTTGATAGGGCCTATGAAATCCAATCTCCACTGAACAAAAGGCTGATCCACCTAGATAGGATGAAGGGGAAGGGCTGCAAGTTTTTGTTTGCTGGAGAAGAAGGAACATTTTTCACACTTCCTTACATACTTATGAAAATCATGAAACAAAGATGGCCAGTAATAACCAGCCCTCATGATCTTTATTGCAGTTGTTCTAGCTGAGAAGTGACCACCATCAGGACCATCATGAAGTTCTTTGATCATTCTTTTAGCTTGGTTTGTATCAAGGAATCTTAATAGGGCTCCATTAAAATCTTTTCTAAAAAGGATACCATCAACTATGACATAAGGAATTGATTGCAATCTATACTGTCTCCTTTTAGTTCTATCTAATCCTTGAGGGTATCCATTGCCTAATAAGAAATTCTTCATGTCATCCATCCAACTCCTTGGGTCACCATTTCTTACCTCTTGTTGCTCTGTCAGTATCATAGCAGCTTCCTCATTAGCTTCTTGAGATGATAACATCTGTTTACACAACCCCCTCCCTCTTACTAGCTTGGTAATCTGAATGTCAATATCATATTCAATCACTTTAGTAATCTAGCCAGCTCTTTTCTCACTAATATCTTTGCTCAAAAGGAAATCCTTCACACTGGCATGGGGTACTAACAAATGAATCTTATTGTGGGATAGGAGGTGTCTAAATTTCTTTAAAGCTTTGATGACTGCAAGGGCTTGCTTCTCTATATAGCTATATTTATCTTCATATTCATTAAGCCCTTCACTAAAGAAAGCTATAGGCTACTCCTCATTTTTATCATTTCTTTGAGTCGGGACAGCAGAAATGCTTGACTCACCACCTAGGGTATAAAGGATGAAATCCTTCTCAAAATTTGGATTCATGAGAGTAGGGGCTGAGGCTATGGCCATCTTGATCTCTTCAAAACTTTCCTTCCCTTCCTTGGTCCATGCAAAGACCATACCTTTCTTGAGCATAGCTATAAGAGGTTTCACCATGGTAGCAAGATTAGGGATAAATCTTCTCACAAAATTTATCCTGCCTAGGAAACTTTGCAGCCCTTTCTTGTGTTTAGGAAGAGGGAGGGAAAGTATTGCTTTTGTTCTCTTTGGATCAATAGTTAAGCCATCCTCAGATACAATATGTCCTAATAATTTTCCTTGGTTAGTAGCAAAGACACACTTGCTTGGGTTAAGGGAAACCCCAAACTCTCTGCATCTTATGAATACCTATCTTAGATGATCAAAATGGTCTTCTGCATTCTTAGAATACACTGTAATATCATCAAGGTAAACAAAGACAAACTTGTCAATCAATCTTTTGAAGGCCATCTCCATTTCCTTCTAAAATGTAGCACCTGCATTTGTTAGCCCAAATGACATCTTACAATAAGCTTAGGTATCCCATTTAGTGGTAAATGCAGTCTTGTACCTATCAGACTCTTTAACCAGCACTTGATTGTAGTCAGAAAATCCATCAAGAAATGAAAATCTCTTTGAACCACTGACCTTGGACAAAATCTTCTCCGTAGAAGGGAGGGGATGGTGATCTTTAAGGGAGGCTTGGTTAAGGTCCCTAAAGTCCACACACAATCTAATTTCTTCATTCTTCTTCCTAACAGGGACAAGGTTTGCTGCCCACGATGAGTGCTTGATAGGGAAAATTATGTGGGCCTCAATCAATTTGGATAGCTCCTTTCTCATTAATGGTTCAATTTTAGGATTCACTAGCCTCTATTTTTGTCTTACTGGTTTTACATCATTAATTAAATCTATGGTATGCTGAAACAACCTTGGGTAAAAACCCTTTAAATCATCATATGTCCAAGAAAATACATCCTTAAACTCTTGACATAGATGAATAACATTTTTATGTTCAATTTCAGAGCATACCTTACCCATGTTCAAGGATTTTCCATCAGCAACCATGATTGGAGTATAGTCATCTTCATCAGTAGCTAGGTTCATACCTCTGCCTCTTGCTTGATCATCAGGATTAAAAACACTCTCTAGAGTAATGAGACCTTTAGGAAACTTGTTAGAACAAAGATGAATGATTTGGTCACCATACTGATCCCACAATCTTGACTAATTTCTCTCTAAAATTTTTTCCTCATTCTGCAAGAAGCTGACAATTTTCTCATCAGACTCAAACACTTGCCAATGGATGTTGTTATCAAGGATGGTAGGCCTTACTACCACTTTGATTTTTTGCTTCTTCTCCTCCTCAAGATTCCCTGGCACATCATAAGATGCACCTATTGCAAAAAATCCCATACCTTATTTTTATAAGACTTGAGCAAACCATTCTTGGTGATATTCTAATTTCTCACTTGATTAACCACCAAGTCACTATCTCCATACACCCTTAAGGCCTGGATTCCTCTTTTATGAGCAAGTAGGAGACCTTGAAGCAAGGATTCATACTTGGCTACATTATTAGTGCAACTAAATTGGAGCCTAAAGGAGAAGTAGTATCTTACTTGTGCAGGAGAAATTAACATCATGCCATCCCTTGATCCATTTTTATTCCTTGATCCATCAAATTACATACTCCATATCCCACTTACATCTTCTTTAGTCTCCACAAGATTGGGAACTAGAGCATCTTTTTCCAATATACAATATGTACTGAGACCTATCTCAAGGATTTCTAATGTAGGATCAAACTGATATGCATTAGCCCACTCATCCAATAAAAAATTAGGTATCTCTGCTAGGGGAGTGGTGGGCTCATTCACTATGTCATTCTCATCCATCTCTAGGATAGGGAAATTCATGTTGATGGAATTAGGGGTGTAGGGTTCAATATGATGGAGGGCTTGAGGCTCTGCTCTAATTGAAGCTTTGGCTCCATATCTTGTTCTAAAAAACATATATGACCAGTCAAAAGATATGTAACCACGTATTTGGGTAGTGAAGCCCCTTGATAGATAGATGGCAAATTATGGCTTGACCTTAGCAACAGAGATATCTTGGGTTATAGTACAACTAGAGCATGCATGTAAGGCCATCTCCACATTTCTAAGGATCCCTATAGTCTTGAAAGTACTACTATCCAACTATAATACATCCCTAACAATGGGCTCATACTTCATTCCTAAGGCATCAGCAACACACCTAGGCATCACCAAACTGCTAGCCCCTGAATCAATCATGCAATTATGGACTAGTTTTCCCCCTATAATTAGAGAAAAATAGAATGTAGGAGGTCTAACCTTTTTACTTGTTTCTATCTCCCTTGATTGTTGTACTAGGCTTGTGGCACTTTCCATGCTGAGTGTCTGATCCTTTGGTTCAATTCTTTCCAATTCTTGCTATAGCAACCTCTTTTGCATGGGTATAGTAGCAACATCATCCCACATGGAGATATTCACATTTGTCTTCTTCATTTGTTCTACCACACTGAATGGCATAACAAGTGTTTTGGTAGAAACTTTGGGAGCTGCAATTGTATGAGGTTGAGATGGAATAGCCTAAGGATCACTTGCATCCTTTCTGTCATGATTTTGCCTTTTCTACTGAAAGGTACTTGATTGATTATTTGCTGCTTGCTCATGAGATACTACATTTGAAGTTGAGGCCTGATTGGGAGGAGGGATAGCATCTTTCATAGCTCTTCTTTTGCTTCTAGTGTTATGAGCAATGGAATCCTAGTTTACATTACAATGCTCCTCCATCTGATGATTCATAAAAGAGCAATCACCCTATCTTTGCATATTTGAGGCATCTTTAAATTGGTCCTCTTTGTATGATTGTTTTGCTGTAGGTTCTTGGACTATCAAAGCCATACAAGATTTGTCCTTCTGACACATACAATAGGCATAAGAGTAGTTATAGGAGGGACAAAAATCTTGATCTTGAGCCATATTTTTTTGAGGGACTATGGCCCTACTTTGGTTTACATTTGAGGTTGAAGCATGGCCACCCTACTTACTCTAATCAAAAGAATTTTTCCAATGATTAGGATTTGGAGGCCTACCACTACTTGGAGTTTGATATTGCAATTGATGAGGCTTATTACCTTGAGCTTGCTGTCTTTCTAAAGCCACCACCTTATTGCTTACTTTTTGCATCATAGAGAAATTATCCTCCAGCCTCTTTCCTTGATCTTCTAACTTCTTCCCTTGATATTTCAATCTTTTATCAAGGCTCTTCTCTCTTTTATCCATGTTCTGCATCAGGGATTGCATCATCTCTTTGATTTCATCTATCCCATTTGAAGATGTGGAAGCTTGAGGGACTAGAGTAAGGGATTGTGATGCAGAAGTTGTGGGAAGAGGAACCATTGCTGGTTGATGATTTGGAACATCAGGGAAGAAAGGCATAGGAGGCCTTGGATCTAGTTTACCTCCTTGTATTAGGATGTTCTTTGATTTTATTGCCATGTCATAAGCATCAGGCAAAGTATCTCCTCCCATAGTTTAGATTGTAGTGGCAATATCACTATTAAAAGCTCTAAGGTAATGCAAGAAGGCATTACTAGGGGTAGGTTTCACTAAAGTAGGTATTATATCCCATGTCTTTTGAAATCTATAATTAAAATAAGTCATACATTCATGGGGGGCTCTTTTTATAGTACTCAACTGCTCTAAAATTGACAAATAGTCACTCTTATCCTCAAAATGTTTGCATAATCCTGCTCCTAATCCATCCTAATCTATTATAGAACCATGAGCTAAACCTCTATACCATTGTAGTGCTTTTACTTTTAGCGATGAGGCTAGAAGCCTAACTGCAACATCATCCTCTATAATACCATGGATATTGCAAACATTTGCAACCTCTTGAATGCGTTCTGAGGGAGAGATAGAAGTTTCACCAGTAAACTTTGGTATACTTTTGAGGGCAGCTACTGGTATGTCATGTCTTTGGGCTAATAAGAGAGGGCTTCCACCATTAAAGGTGGCAAAAGTATGAGCTCTAGGAAATGCCATATAGACAAGTGATCTATTGATATGTATTGATGGTAGTCTAGGCTGAGATCTAATAGTAGGAGGAGTAGAGATAGATCTTGTTGGTGTATTTGTTTCTACTGCACTCCTAACTGGTGATAAAGATATTCTAGTCTTCCTTCTTCTAGGGTTTGACAATGAAAGATCTTGATACTGCAACTGACCTCTAGAAGATGCCCTTGTTTTAGCTCTGGCCATGAATCACTACAACTTTGGTTTGGAACTAGATATGTATTTGAAGCTCAGAGTCACCAAGTACTTTGAAGAATGAGCCTCTTGAAGGCTTAAACACTGAAGCTAGTACTATCTCCTCGGTATTGATCTTGAAATCTTCTCTTTTGACACCAGTAGGCTTGAAGTTTTCTGAGATTTTGTCCCATTGGGAGTGCCAAAAACTATTGTCACTTAGGTTTGCACCCTTGTCCAAAAGCCTATGCGTGAGGACAACTTAGTGAAACATTGAATCAACCTCCAAGCTGTGGGACTTGAACTATGAGGTTGAGTCTTTGGAGAAGGCCGACTTCCTCTTACTATCAAGATGCAGCTAACTACTCTTGGAGAGGAAAAGGGAGAAGGAGAGCATGAAAGAAAATCTACCTAATCTAATCTAAAGAGGTAATGCACCAAAATAGAGTGTTTAGACCAATCTCTGCCCATATATGCATTATTGAACCAGAATGAAACTAAGGATATACACATTCAAACTTGCTTTAATCTAATAATCACATGCAGATTAGAAGACCAAGATGAATGACACAAAGAAAGAGAGATTCACTTATATTATCATTCATAGGCCAAGGAGGTACAATCATGCAGATTATAGATTTCAACAAAACACTAGTGGAGGCAAAGAGTTCTTGCACTTCACACCAATGGCTGAAGGAGATAAGGCATAAATCATACAGTTCAGAGGCAAAGGGAATTTTACAATGGAATTGCAGAGCAACAACAAAGAACAATAGAGAATGATCGATGACTACAAAATTCACAAAAATTACCTTTATAGTTTAGGCATAACTGAGATTTTCCCTCCAAAATTGCATAACTGAGATTTTCCCTCTAAAACTATCCTGCAACCACTGACATTAAGTCCCTGCCAAGAAAAATCATGGGGATCTGAGGAAATCTTATCTAAGTATAGCCTTTTGGTACCATGAAATCTTATTTTTAACTAAAATAGGGCCTTGAGAAGATAGAGGCGACACCATAACTATGCTCTGACCAAGTAGATGGATTGGATCAGAGGTGGAGTGTTCTTCCTTGTCTCGCATTCATTCTGGGTTGGTTGGGATTGATTATAGAGATCAAATCATGCAGTAAAACTTAATTTCTTATCATTCTTTGGTGCATGAATTAGTAGGGTCAGCAAGTCAACAAAATCTCACAACAAAAATGCACCACATGGACCAATAACCTCATTTCATTCTACCACCTCGCAAGTTTCCATGCAATTGACCATGTCTTTTAACTAACTGCACCATCCTTGCAAATTCTAATTCCAATGGTTACATTAACTATCAGTACCCCCTAACTGTCAATCCTGGCTGGGCCTGCGAAGACACGTGTCATCTAGGTGCCATGTCACTATGCATATCCCTCGAGCAGTTTCCCATAGCGAGATAGCGCCCACCGTGGATTTGAACTGATCTGATGATCATGAAGACTCACCATAACAATGTGCTATCTCCTTGAAATTTTGGGCCCATGAAAAAAATTAGCACAGCTGGCATTTGACTCGCCCTGAATTGGTACCATCCCTGTGGTTTCATAACACTCAGCCCCACCCTGCTACGTGTCACTGAGGTGCTATGTCACTATGGTTAAAATTCTCGCAGCTTTCCATAGTGAGATAGCACCTACCATTGATCTCCACAAGATCAACGATGGGGAAGATCTGCACTTGCCTCCATAGGGTTTTTGATCCATGAATCCACTTGGCAACCACCTGGCACATCCTGGAATCTTTATCTTGGTAAGACTTGGCCTCACTAATCCACGTGGAAAAAGGGTACTATGTCACTATGTGTAACATCCTTGCAACTTCCCATAGTGAGATAGTACCTACCATCAATTTCCTTAGATCTCTGGTCGTGAGCAAAATTGTACGATCGCACACTGAGCTGGCTGAATGGACCAATGAAGAATCACCATTGTACTATGACCCACCTGACAACTACCACCGAGGATGAGCTTTACTATTACTTTGGAGAAGGGTGGGCCCATTATGTCATCCGTGCCATGTGTCGCCTAGGCGCTATGTTTCTATGGTTAAAATTCTTGCATCTTTCCATAGCGAGATAGTGCCCACCATTGATCTTCTAAGATCTAATGGCGGGCAACATGGGTTCGATCTACTAGCGTACTAACCAATGAGAACTGGCCACATGCCAACTTGTTTGACAAGTCCTTGTAGGGCCCACAAAACAACTCAACACACCTCAGCAAATGAAAAGATGACCAACTACCAACGTGTCTGACAAATCCTCGCTCACATCTGACAGGGCATACTTGGGACCCACCATCTTCTTAATGTTGCCATCATGTTATTTTTCGTCTGGGTGCTATGTCGCTAATAGAGAGAAGAAAAAATTTCTCGATAGTGCCATAGTGCCCACCGTACTTCTGTCAAAACTTAGCATCGAAGAATCAAGGAAAGGAGGACCCACCTGACACGTGGCCGAAAGGCATTATGCCACTATGGAAAAGGATCATGCAACTTTTCATAGTGACATAGCACCCACCCTTGATACAGACTGATCCAATGATGAGGAATTTGCGGGCCCATAGAAGCACTTAAATGTGCAGGGAAAGGAATATTATAAGGTTAGCCGAAAGTATTTTTTCAATATTCCTTTGGATGTTTAAAATAACATTAAAACTAGGCAGTGACCATTGGCGGGTAAGCATTTAAAATTCAAATATTTGCCGGGGGGGGGGGGGGGGGGGGAGGGCAGAGGGGGCGGCACAAAATGCAACACTTCTCCAAGAGAACTTAGCTTTGATACCAAAATTTGGAAGTTTTTATTAGAAACCAAGGTACTGAGGGGGGGGGGGGGGATAAGGATCTATAACACTTAAACCTTTAAAACTTTTTTCTTGTATTCACCACATCTACCTTCTCGTATCTAATGTATGCATAAGTTATAAAATCAAACTATTGTGACATATAGATCTAATCAATCAATCACATGCATGAAATGTAACACATAACACAAATATTTTGGTTACCCATAAAGACTTCAATTTCAATGTAAAACTAGAGTGGGGATGACACCCAAAATCTTCACTACTATAGTAATAAAGGTAACCTATTAGGGTTACAATGTTTGGCCATATCCAATGACCTACTCTATGAGGGGTCTATCCTATTAAAATCTATTAAGATTTTTGGGTCTTACCTTGTGAGAGGATTTTACACTTACAACAAAGTAAGGAATTTGTTGGGAAATTTTCAAAGATCTGTTAAGACCACTATGTTAAGAAATTGTCCCTAACTCAATCTATTAAAATTGATTCAGTACTTGATCCCTAATCTGCTTTGATAAGCTAGTTTTGGATCTCCTCTCTTCAATCTGATTTGATATATGATATGATATAGCTTTATTATCCTTCATTAATTTGACAAGGTTGCTTACTCTATTCTACAATAACATAACTCTTTTTCCTTCTTCACAAATGTTCACACATTCATACTTTTAATTGCACAAAATAGCTTGCTTCTTCTCTATATATCAAATAGGTCTATATCTTTTGTATTTAAAGATTTTGTAAAGATTTTTCTAGATGATTCCTTATGTTGCCTCTTCATCTTATTGGTTCATCACAAAACATAGGAATCTTTGATCCACATCATAAAACACAAAATAATCTTTGTAACAAGCTCTACAAATATTAAATATTCTATTCATGTTGGCCTGAAATGGTTTACATTAAAGTTTGCCTCATTCCTAACTTGAATTTCAATTTTGTGTTGCTCAACACTTACTATCTCTCATACTTGGCACTCATTGTATATGCAATTAACACTCGATCTCAACTTTTCTTAGCACCTTCTAAGTAACTCAACATCAATATGCTCAAACTTCTCAAGAAACATTAGACTCAAGTTACATTGAAAATACTTGGTGACCAAAGGCTTGCTCAGCTCTTATAGAGCTTGGTTTGTACGTGTTTTATTTACAAGTCTATATATGACTCAACCTATAGAGAGTAGCTCATTCACAATGATGACCTTCTAAATCTATCTAGTATACTAAGTGTTTGATGGTAATAGAAAAAAATAGTTAAAGATACCAATAGTTTGTATCTTCTAACCTCTACTATTTTTGCTGCTTCCTACATCTAACCAAGCTTATTTTATATCTAGCTAAGCCACAGGTTAGCTAGTCAAGTATTTAATTATAGTTTAGGTATATACTTAGAAAAGTAAACAAAAATTCATTCAAAGGATAATATGAAAAAATGTACACTTAAAGGTATGTCCATGTGTGTGTTAGGAGTTAGCTCCTAACTGCACAAGATGCCACACAATCAATAGGAAAAGAAGAATGTAAAGAAAACACACTTTGCTAGATAAAAATAATAAGAAAAAAATACTACAAAGAATGGTACAAAACTTGAAGAAGATGAAACATAAGAACTCATGTGCTTAGGATAATGATCTAGAAGAGGTTCTTGAAAAGATGAAAAATATGCATAACATGAAAAAAAAAAAGCAACAATGACTATATTGAAAGAAAAAAAATTGGTACAAAAAAATGGACATTTGTTTTGGTTGATGAAAGATTGTGCAAAGACCTAAGATTATCCTTCATCATACATCTAGGGTTAATAAATAATTGATTTCTACATTAGGTGTGACTAGTATTATGACCTGAATCATAAAGATCCAACTCAACTTGTGTAATCCATGAAATATCTTCAACTAGTTTGTCTTACCACAAAACTAGGCATTTCATGTAGTCCTTTCCTCTAGTAATTTTACTTATTCTTCTATTCAAGATCTTTTCAATGATATCTATTTTACTCTTAGTATAATCCAAGTTATTTTTCAGCACATCATCTATGTTAGAATACAAATTTTCCCTCTTTAAAATGCTATTCTTGACTGTATTCCCAAATTAAGAGGAAAAAAAATTGCTAACAAATGAGTTCTTTGAATAATGAACTCTCAATATTCATAAAAACAACTCCATAAATTCAAAGATATAGAAATATAGATCTTATTATAAAATAATTATTTCAAAAATTACCTTTTACCAGAGAGCATAAGGAAAAACATTTAGTTCACAATGATGAAAAGAATGTTCAAATTAAAAAGTAATTCAACTTTCACAATAATTTTAGCCCCATGTCTACATATTTTCATGAAATTTATTTGAACATGCTCAACCAAGACAAAGGCCACTCTATTATTTGGATTCAAGATCAATACACAATGTAAGGGAAATCCAACTATGCATATTCACTTTCATACAAAAATAATAGTATGTTTGAGAAAAACCATATGATATAACAACTAGACTTATATATCAAAACCGCATGGTTTTAGATATTATTTTATTTAACATATATATATCACAAATCCAAAAATTAGATAGATAAATATGGAAATATTAGTAACTAGTGCTGGCCCCATCAAAGTCTCAAAAATAGGCTTATATAGCCACACATGGCTTCAAGATTTAGTTTTTAAAAACTAAATCTTGTGGGGAGTTGGAAACTAACTTCTTGAATAGTCTTTTGCAACTAATTAAAAAGAAACCATGCTAACAAGAATAGCCCCCTAGATCCTATCTAATCAAGTCTCAATTTCCATAATGGGATTGGTTTGTTGCTCCTAACTTTCAAGAAGTCTGCTTCCAACATCCTTCCACTTTTTATATGCAACAACAAATTCAACTAGCACTTTTTGTATGGGCACTCTAATTAGTTGTAGCCTTAGCTTCTAGAAACACCCGATCATGTAGACATGGTCCATTTTATTTTCATGCACTTCCAACTAATCCCTACAAAAAATCATCATAGAGTCTACAAGGCAATGGTGGCAAAATCCTTTACTATGAATTCCCATATTTCCTACATTATCATAATCCTGTCTTGAAAGGATTCCAATACATCTTCAGTTCCCCTATTAGGTTTATCTTCATTCATCATGATCTTGACATCAATTAATTTAATGTCATTATCTAGGATCTATTTGAGACATTACATATCCCTTAGTAGCTCTAAACTTCGTCTAAGCCTTTCTCAATTGTCATGTTCCTCCATACTAGATCGCAATGAACATGAAATCAACATCTACAATAATTTCAGGCACATCTACAAACAATTTGACACTACCATAAATATTAAATTCTATGATTTGGATGATGTGTTCATCCCATTTTACTTTCACATCCTCCCATGTATTCACTTCAAATTATTTATTTGTTACCCTCTTAGCTTCCTGTGCCTTGGTCTTGGTGAATTTAGAGATCTAGCTTATCCCATTAGTCAACATAGTATCCACCCAATCATTGAAAACCTTGGTGACTGACCTATCCCTCTTAACCTGGCAAATAAATTTTTGATTGGTAGGAGAAGTGACATCTATCACTAAAGTACTACCTAGGATAGCTAGTGCATCAGGGTTTTGGAGGACATTGATATATTCTGCATCAACTATATGGTTTGCTTCATTTCCTTTTTGTATTTCCAATCCTTCCAAATTATATGCTCAATCTTCTTATTAATAGCATTAAATATCTTCATGTCTATAACTCTAGTCACCATCCCAAGATTGGTTCTTTCTACCATAGTCTTGTGGGTAAAGTTCTTCTTGACCTTTATGATTGGTGATTTTGAAATGCTAGCTATCCACTATCCTATTTTATCATCCATATCTAACATAGCTCTAAATTTTTGTTTCTTAATTTTATGAGTCTTCCTGAGGTTTTTTCCTACCATATCTTGCATCGGAAGGGTAACCAACACTATATGGTGCAGGAGCACCTAGGTAGGCTAAGTGTGAAACCTAGGTATTTCTTTATTTTTGGCTTGTAGTGATGCTAGCCACATCACTATTCTAATAATAGGTCCTATGTGGTCCTTAGGTGTGTTTAGGAGACTTGGCAAGACCCAAAGTGACCAAGTTGCTAGAAGTTGCCGACTATTGTCAACTAGGTGACTTAGGTCCGGAAAAGGCTAAAATGGTCTAGAAAGGTTCCAATGGATTTGAATTGTTTATTTGAAGTCATTTTATGCATATTATATGTCTACTTTGTTTTTGTGCCAAATTTGGAGGTCTAACTCCATGTAGAACAAAAGTTGCTGAAATGTTGTCATGTTGTCATGACAACATTTTCTTGCAAAAAGCAACTTTTTGGCATTTGTGTGTTTAGAACGTCCTAATTGTTTAGAAAAGTTATGGAACTGATGGAGGAGCCTTTAAAAACGTGAGGACAGCCATTTTTAGGGGGTTGGACAAGTTGGTTTTGCATTTTGTACGAATTGAGCAAGTATTTTGTTGCCGGTTTTATGCATTTGAAGGCATTTTTAATAGAGGAGGATTGAATGGCCTGATTTTTGTGTTGGAAAAGTTCTGAAATATTGTTTTTAATATTTTTGTAGTGTTGGTTTGATCATTTTAATTCGTTTGCATTAGTGTAGAAAAATCTTTTTGTTCTTGGCAAGTTGCTGATCTGAACAGGGCTGCACTTAGAAAATGGGATCTTAGGGCCACTTCCCACCATTGGAAACCTCTGGTATTTTGGGATTTGGAACTAGGATCCATGTACATTATGTATCAAGAAGGAGGGCCCTTGAAAGCATTAGCAAGCATTTTTAAGGTGATGCCCTAGGCAAGCCAAATGCAACTTGGCTAGGAATCACAGTTGGAAAATGAGTTATGGAGAGGATTGAGTGTACAAATACCTTAATCTGGTTGTACAGCGAGTAATGAGAAGGTCTAGCCTTTCTCCAGTCCAAAGGATAGGTCTTGGAAAGGTGTCTAAGGTGGTTTTCCATCACAACAGCGATAAAGCACTTGAAATCCTCATTTTTGGCCTAAAACTGTACTTTCATTGTACGAAAAGTTTGGAGGCTAGAAAATTACAGAACCTTGAAGTAATCTAAAAAGGGTATCCAAAAATATAATTTTTTTGTAGGGTTGTTAAGAAGTTTTTCAAGAAATCTTGTTTCCAGCTATTTAGGAGGGCTAATTCCTAGTAGCCTTTTTGGAGCAATTTGGTGTATCTTCCCTAGTAGATTGAATGCGCCTATGAAATCAGCAATGTTTAGGGTCATGGATGTTAGAAGGAGTCTATAAAAAAACCTAGATGAAGAACTGGTACCCTTGGAGCTATAGATGGACTTGAGGGTTAATAGCGGACTGGAGCCGGCTAGTAAGAAATTTGATGTTACTTTGTTGGTGTACCCCCAACTGAAGGATTAGGATCTCTTGAGCAAGGTCCTAGTAATTATAGGGTGTGAAGAAGCCCTAGTGGGTCTAGTGAATGACCTAAGGTAGCCCTGAGAGAGAGCTTGGGGTTTGGAAGCAAGGTTGGGGTGTTACATCAGAGTGGTATCAGAGCCAGTTAAAGATTTGGGAAAGGTAGTTAATGTTGGAAGCCGCTGAAGAATCAGTAGGAGAATCCATGATGGTGACAAATGTGGAGTTAGCTAAAGAAGTTGATGAGCAAAGGCAAAGAAATCAGCTTCTTGAAGAAGCACTAGAAGAGGTGAAGCAAAAACTAGATGCAGTTGTAGAGGCAGCCAAGAAAAGAGATGAAGAAGAAGATGGGAATGGTAAAAAGGTAGCAGAGGAAGATATTGTACCTGAACCTGATCCTATCTTGCAAGAAGAGCCCTTCTTGAAGGCAATCAAAGCCTTAGGAGGTAAAGCTTTGGAAGGAGTGCCACTTTTTAGTGGTAAGATGGATATTGATGCAGTTATGGATTGGTTAGAGGGTATGGAGAACCACTTTGAGTGTGAGGGTATCTCAGAGGCACAAAAGGTTAAGGTTGCTAAGTCAAGGCTTAAAGGCTCAGCCTTAACATGGTGGAAGTATGTACAAGATGAAAGAGTCAGCATGGGCAAGAATCCAATTGCAAATTGGAGTGCTATGGCAAACAAAATCAAGGAGAACTTCCTACCTGAAGACTTTGAGATCCAACTCCATAAAAAGAGGCAAGGACTGAAGCAAAAAGATCTTGATGTGACCTCCTACACTGAAGAATTTCAGAGGTTGTGTTTGAGATCCAAGAAGCAAGAAGAGGAGTCACTCAAGGTGGCAAGGTATCTTGGTGGCTTGAAGTGGAACATTCAAGAGGAGCTTAGCTTATGGGCCCCTACCACTATCCAAAGATGTCATCAGCTAGCTTTGAAGGTAGAAGAAAAGAACAAGAGGAAAGGAGATTCTAACTTCAAAGATAGAGGCAAAGGCAAAAATCAGAAAAATCAAAGAGGAGGCTACCAAGGCAAAGGTAGTGATCAAAAGAGCCAAAGTGAAAGCAAACCCATGGAGCAAACTATTGACCACTCTTCAAGAGGTGGTTATAATAGAGGGAGAGGCAATCAAGGAGGATCAATTAGGGGTAGAGGAGGTAGGAGCAGCTCTTACTTTGCAACAATGAAGTGTTACAATTGTGGTCAACTAGGCCATCCTGCCTATAGGTGCCCAGACAAACCCTCTTCCTCAAGCCAAGATAAAAGGCTAGCATATGCACAAGAAGATAATAGAAGTTGCAAGGATGTTGACATAGACCATATTGAGTCTGAAAAAGGTGAGAATCTTATGTTTAGGAGGGTGCTGATCAAGCAACCAGCTTCTAATGAGCCTAGACATAGAAGGGCATTGTTTAGGATCAAGTGCAAGATCCTAGGAAAAGTATGCAAGGTGGTGGTTGATTCTGGATCAACTGATAATGTAATATCAGAGGAGGCTGTTACAAAGCTCAAATTGAAGAAGATACCTCATGAAAACCCTTACAAGGTCACATGGCTTAACAAAGGGCAAAGCATCCTAGTGAATGAACAAGCATGGGTGGACTTCTCAATTGTAGGATATAAAGACCGCTTATTATGTGATATTTTGCCAATGGATGCTTGTCATCTTTTGCTAGGGAGACCTTGGCAATTTGATAAGGAAGTGGTCTATGATGGCAAGGAAAATACCATAACATTTAAGAAAGGAAGCAAGACCTTCAAAATTCAGTCATTGTTAGAAGGGGATGAACCACAGTCCAAGGTGCCTAATGTGCTGCTATGTGGAGAGAAAGAGTTTATTAGAGACCTCAAGCATGAGGAGAGCCAAGGATTTGCAGTCATACTAAAGGCTGCAAGTGAAGAAAAGCCAGTCCAAGAACCTTTACCAGCAGAGGTACAAGAGTTTCTTGTAAAGTATAAGGAGATTGTTGGTGATGGTACACCAGCTACCCTACCACCAAGAAGAGTTATCAGCCATCAAATTGACTTTGTTCCAGGTGCCTCACTACCTAATAAGGCAGCCTACAAGTTAACCCCAGATTAGAACCTTGAAGTGGCAAGACAAGTCCAAGAGTTGATGGACCAAGGTTTGATCCAAAAGAGCATAAGCCCTTGTGCAGTCCCGGTGGTTTTGGCATCCAAGAAGGGAGGAAAATGGAGGTTGTGTACTGACTCAAGGTCCATTAACCGCATTACAATTAGGTATAGGTTTCCTATTCCAAGAATTGAAGACCTTATGGATTGTCTAGGAGGTGCTATGTATTTCACTAAGCTGGACTTGAAAAGTGGGTATCACCAAATTAGAATAAAGGAGGGAGATGAATGGAAGACAACATTTAAGACTACTGATGGTCTTTATGAATGGCTTGTGATGCCATTTGGTCTTTCCAATGCCCCTAGCACCTTCATGAGGCTCATGAATGAAGTGCTCAAAGACTTCACAGGTAGATTTGTGGTGGTGTATTTGGATGATATCCTCATCTACAGCAAGACCAAAGAGGAACATGTCAAGCATGTAGAAGCGGTTTTGAAGAGGCTTCATGAGGAGAAGCTATCTATCAACCTTGAGAAGTGTGACTTCTTCAAGCAAGAGTTGGTGTATCTAGGCTTTGTGGTGTCTAAAGGAACTTTGAAGATGGACAAGGAGAAAGTTGCTGCTATCCTAAGTTGGCCTACACCTACCACATCTAGTGAGGTAAGAAGTTTCCACGGTTTGTCTCAATTTTATAGGAAGTTCATTAGGAACTTTAGTGGTATTTGTGCACCATTTCTTGATACCATAAAGGGGGGAGTCAAGTCCAAGTTTAGGTGGACTTTAGAGGCTGAAAAGTCATTTGATATGTTAAAAAAACAAGTAGCTACTCAACCCATCCTAAAATTGCCTAGCTTTGAAAAGTTGTTCACCTTAGAATGTGATGCAAGTGGCCTAGTAGTGGGTGGGGTGTTGAGTCAAGAAGGTAGACCAGTAGCCTTCTATAGTGAAAAGCTAAATGAGGCCAAGAAGAAATACTCATCCTATGATCTAGAATTGTATGCCTTAGTCCAGTGTCTTAGGAAGTGGAGACACTATTTGTTGCCAAAAGAATTTGTTGTGTTTACAGATAATCAAGCTCTTAGCTACATCAACACACAGGAGAAGTTGAGCAAAAGGCACTTGAAGTGGATGGAATATTTGCAGGCCTTCACCTTTACAATCAAGCATAAGAAAGGACAAATGAACAAGGTTGCTGATGCATTAAGTAGAAGGGTTTTAACAGTCCAAGAGATTCAGCTTCATAGCATTGGAGTGGAGAGTTTTCAGAATCTTTACAAGAATGATGAGGACTTTGCTGAAGCCTATAAGGTATGCATGGATTTTGGAAACCACTTTCATAGCAGATTTTCAGAATACACTTTGCAAAATGGGTTGCTATTTAAGGGTACCCAGTTGTGTGTACCAAGAGGTTCCATGAGAGAGAACCTAATACAAGAGAAGCATAATGGCAACTTGAGTGGGCATTTTGGTATCAGAAAGACAATAGAACTAGTGCAAAGGTTCTATTATTGGCCTAAATTGGTCAAAGATGTAACCAAGTATGTGGAGCAATGTATGGTGTGTATGAAGGCAAAAGGAGGAATGAACAATGCAGGTCTTTACTAGCCCTTACCAATTCCTAGCAGACCATGGGATTGTGTAAGTATGGATTTCATTGTTGGTTTGCCTAAAACTAAGCAAGGGTATGATAGCATTTATGTTGTTGTTGATAGATTCAGTAGAATGAGACATTTCATTCCATGTAAGACAACTAATGATGCAAGTCATATAGCTCATTTGTTTTTCAAAGAGGTTGTAAGGATTCATGGACTTCCATTAAGCATTGTGTCGGATCAAGATGTGAAATTCATGAGTCACTTTTGGAAGACTTTATGGAAGAAGCTTGGCACTAACATGTCTTTTGGTTCAGCTTACCATCCTCAAACTGATGGTCAAACTGAGGTGGTTAATAGAACTTTAGGTAACCTTCTTAGGTGCCTAACTAAGGAGTATGGTCAGACTTGGGATGTTATCATCTCACAAGCAGAATATGCCTACAATGATAGCAAGAATAGGACTACCGGAAAGAGTCCTTTTGAAATTGTTTATGGCATGCACCCAAGAGGTGTGTGTGAACTAAGGTGTCTTGGAAACATGGATCAGATTAGTGGTCAAGCTGAAGACTTTGTACAAACCATGAAGGAGATTCAGGAGCAAGTCAAGAAGACTATTCAAGACAACACTCTAAAACTCAAAGCCAAGGTGGATGAAAAGAAGAAGGATGTTCAGTTTGCTGTTGGGGACTATGTGATGGTCCATTTGAACAAAGCAAGGCTTCAAAAAGGCATTCCTACTAAGTTACAGATGAAGAGGGTAGGGCCTTGCAAAATATTGGCTAAATATGGAGCAAATGCCTATAAGGTAGATTTACCTTCCGATTTGGGCATATCCCCTATTTTTAATGTGCAAGACTTGGTGGCATAAAAAGGTGACCCATCTCAGCTCAGTCCCGATGTTCATGAAGATCTTGAACTTGCTTCAACACCTACAAACAACAAGTTGGAGGTAGAAAAGGTGTTAGATTCAAGGGTAAAGAAGACTACAAGGCACAAGGTTTACATGGAACACCTCATCAAATGGAAGGAGAAACCAATTTCAGAGGCTACATGGGTTGCTGAGACAGAGTTCAAGAAGGTTGGCATACCCCTAGATTTGTTGCAAACTGATCCACCTTGAGTTCTTTGTTGGAGGGGGGAGTATGGTGCAGGAGCACCTAGGTAGGCTAAGTGTGAAACCTAGGTATTTATTTATTTTTGGCTTGTAGTGATGCTAGCCACATCACTATTCTAATAATAGGTCCTATGTGGTCCTTAGGTGTGTTTAGGATACTTGGCAAGACCCAAAGTGACCAAGTTGCTAGAAGTTGCCGACTATTGTCAACTAGGTGACTTAGGTCCGGAAAAGGCTAAAATGGTCTAGAAAGGTTCCAATGGCTTTGAATTGTTTATTTGAAGTCATTTTATGCATATTATATGTCTACTTTGTTTTTGTGCCAAATTTGGAGGTCTAACTCCATGTAGAACAAAAGTTGCTGAAATGTTGTCATGTTGTCATGACAACATTTTCTTGCAAAAAGCAACTTTTTGGCATTTGTGTGTTTAGAACGTCCTAACTGTTTAGAACAGTTATGGAACTGATGGAGGAGCCTTTAAAAACGTGAGGACAGCCATTTTTAGGGGGTTGGACAAGTTGGTTTTGCATTTTGTACGAATTGAGCAAGTATTTTGTTGCCGGTTTTATGCATTTGAAGGCATTTTTAATAGAGGAGGATTGAATGGCCTGATTTTTGTGTTGGAAAAGTTCTGAAATATTTTTTTTAATCTTTTTGTAGTGTTGGTTTGATCATTTTAATTCATTTGCATTAGTGTAGAAAAATCTTTTTGTTCTTGGCAAGTTGCTGATCTGAACAGGGCTGGACTTAGAAAATGGGATCTTAGGGCCACTTCCCACCATTGGAAACCTCTGGTATTTTGGGATTTGGAACTAGGATCCATGTACATTATGTATCAAGAAGGAGGGCCCTTGAAAGCATCAGCAAGCATTTTTAAGGTGATGCCCTAGGCAAGCTAAATGCAACTTGGCTAGGAATCACAGTTGGAAAATGAGTTATGGAGAGGATTGAGTGTACAAATACCTTAATCCGGTTGCACAACGAGTAATGAGAAGGTCTAGCCTTGCTCCAGTCCAAAGGAGAGGTCTTGGAAAGGTGTCTAAGGTGGTTTTCCATCACAACAGCGATAAAGCACTTGAAATCCTCATTTTTGGCCTAAAACTGTACTTTCATTGTACGGAAAGTTTGGAGGCTAGAAAATTATAGAATCTTGAAGTACTCTAAAAAGGGTATCCGAAAATATAATTTGTTTGTAGGGTTGTTAAGAAGTTTTTCAATAAATCTTGTTTCCAGCTATTTAGGAGGGCTAATTCCTAGTAGCCTTTTTGGAGCAATTTGGTGTATCTTCCCTAGTAGATTGAATGCGCCTATGAAATCAGCAATGTTTAGGGTCATGGATGTTAGAAGGAGTCTAAAAAAAAACCTAGATGAAGAATTGGTACCCTTGGAGCTATAGATGGACTTGAGGGTTAATAGCGGACTGGAGCCAGCTAGTAAGAAATTTGATGTTACTTTGTTGGTGTACCCCCAACTAAAGGATTAGGATCTCTTGAGCAAGGTCCTAGTCATTATAGGGTGTGAAGAAGCCCTAGTGGGTCTAGTGAATGACCTAAGGTAGCCCTGAGAGAGAGCTTGGGGTTTGGAAGCAAGGTTGGGGTGTTACATCACTATACTTCTCTTCTTATTGGCTGAAAGATCAAACCAATTGGGATTGTAAATATTACCCTAAGATTGAGAGCTTTGAGGTCCTATAAGGTTCACAATGGCTAGAAAATTTATATTAGTGGCTTTGAATCCATCATATACCTTTTAATTCCAATCCATTTGGTCTATCACCTTCACAATACTCTCAACAATGGATTCTATATTTGGTTGTCTTTTGATGGGCTCTTTGTTTAGAATTACTATAGCTTACTCTTCTACCCTTTCTAGCTATGAGAGTAGGTGGTCCTCCTAGGTGCCTGAGTTTTGAAATTGAAATAGTTACTTTGCATGAGGTTCAAATTATTTTTCCAAAATATGTTCATATGTAGGGGAACATGGTGCAACCTTGTCAATATCAGAGGATAGTATCAATGAACTAGAACTACCTAATACCATTTTGGGGGATGCTTTATTTCTTTAAGCTTTAGCCAACTTTTCATCTTCAACTAAGCTTTAGTTCTATCAATTAAAGGGACACTTCTAGAATGAATATCTTCCTCTTCTAGTTTATCCCAATCCAAGGTAGGCATAGGTAGAATCTCAACCTATTATATGACCACAAGGTTTACGACCTCTTCATCTTCTGCTTCTTCTAATCCTAAAAATTTCAATGGTAGCCTAAACTCTAGAATCTGCTTGATTGTGAACTAAGACCACAACCTCTTCCTTACTTCTAGATCATCCTCATAGTCTACCCAATAGTCCTCTACATAGGGTTCATGAACCATTAAAGGGCACAATTCAAATTGAGAACTGGAAAAGTTCTTGCTATCAAAATTAGGTTGAGAAGAGTATGGTTGCAAATTCATGGTTTTTAGTTCTTCTTTAAGACTGAGGGAATATTGAATAATTTTTTAATTCTAATATCTAATTTCAATAGGGAAAACATACCATGAACCCTTTATGTTCTTGTAATTGATATAAACTTTAGCGACCTAGAGATATACCTCACTCAAGGTGTATCTATCCAAACAATATCTAGGTAACTTCAAAAACTTCACTTAAAACTCTCCAACCATCAAATAGGTGAATTTGGGGAACTGTATAAAATAGCTACCATAGATTATAACCAATAACATGGCTTCTTTAGACAACCTTTCTTTTTCTTTACCTTGTAATTCAAAGACCAACCTACCTAGGAAAGTATCTTGAACCCTATGAAAATCTTTAGAATTTCTCTTATTCTTCAATAGGGGATAGAAATCATAAATGTGTTAATAAAAATTATTCAATTATATATTGTCACTGATGTTACAAAAATTTCATACTCTAACTGAGCAATACTAGTTGGAACTAAGTTCATAAGACTCCAGTATATGCTGAACATAAGTTTAGTATAAACCAAGCCAGGTCAGTTACCAAAGGAGTTCAGTGTAAACCAAGATAGGTTAGTTACAAAGGAACTCAATGGTGACTAAGTGACCCAATTTTTAGTTTTAGCTAACCTTCATCATATTAGTTTTATTTGTTATTTGGTTTGTATAATCCAACTTAGTGAATGTTAGTTGTTTATTTGAAAGGATATTCAAGCCAACTTGACATTATATTTCATATATATGAAAGGTAAACTTGTGGATTTAAGAATGTGAAAGTGGAGAAGAAGATAAGATGCAAATTAAGAAGGATATATGATTTAGAGAAGAGTATCCAAGGAGCTACATAGAATATTTTGATCAGGAAGGATCCAAAGGATAAGCTAGAATAGTGATCTAAATCTACAATTTAGTTTCTTTGTCAATTAGGTCAATCATTGTTACTCTCTAACAATCATAGAAGTGAAAAAATCTCTTAACAAAGTTAACTTAATAGTCATTTTGTAAATCCTCTAACAAGGTAGCATTTCTAGATTGAAGTGTCTTGAAGACTTTTAACAAGGCCACTCCTAAAAGGTTGATTAAAATCCTTTAATAGGGTCACACTAGTGTGTTTTGTAACCTTTAATAGGGTTGGATCCTAACAAGGCTCACTTCAGAAGAGTGAAAAGTTGTAACTAGTTGCATTGGTGGTTTTCCCAAATTTGGTTTCCACATTAAATCTTGGTGTCTCATGGGTTCAGGTTATTTTCTTATTGCTTTATTTTTCTACAACTAAGTTACTGAAGGTTAATACACATTATTATCTTAATATTGCTTTGTTAACCAAGTTACAATGAATATCTAGTTCTAACCAAGCTATGAGTTAAAAGGAAGCTTGTGTTGACATCTAAGGGATTTGGAATTGTTTTAGTGGTAATTGATTCACCCCTCCCCTCTCAATTACTCTTATATTTCCAAAAAATGGCCATATTATCAACCCATATTTCATCAAGTAAAACCTTCCCATTGTTTGTAACAAGCAAAAACATAAAAAGGACCAGATGACATATAAAATCCTAAAATCCCAGAGTCTTGAGAAAGGTATTCATATAGCCTATCTGCAATGAATTTGGCCCAGTTAGTATATTTGTATTTTGCAAGAACATATTGGATGCGGAAATACATCCAATTTCCCCACAAGAATAATCACATCTCTATTTTTTGGTATCATATATTATCAGGCAAGGGGCCTCAACAGATGAGAGCCACCTTTCTTGGGTTTCAACAACCAATTTTAGTGATAATGCTATGATAATCCTTGGAGTTAATAGTGAATTAGGAATATGATAAAATGATGGTCCAGTCTTGGTGTACCTCTTTGGGTAGAATTATTAGGGCTCCCATGATGGTGAAACAATTCACATGTCTCCTAGAAGTTACTAGACATATAACCAAGAACCTCCTCCTTGGGAACCTTAAAGAGGATTTCAACCTTCGATACACATTTATTTTTTACTATTTTTAGTTTTGACCCTACCAAAAAGTGATTTTTTCCATGAAAGAACCTATTCTTTTTTAATTTTATTTTGATTTTATGACTATGGTACTTGATATCTGATTCTGTCATACTAATAGCTATTTCACTAGTGGAAGAGACTAGGGGTTCAATGATATTGATATAGTAGACAATTTTGTAGTCATTTTGGAAAGAGAGGAATTTGGGTTGCTAATTGTTTAAGGAATAGTCAACTGGGATAGGATACAAAAGTAGGAGGGAAGTAGAAGAGTCCAAAGAATTGATATTGAGGGAATAATCTCTGTAATAGGAATTTAGAATCTATAAGGTAGTCTTCAAAGAAACTCAAATTAGTGTGTTCCCTAGCAAGGTCAATGTGGTCCACTAAGTCAACATGCACATTCAACTCATCAAGCCCTACATGTGACTCATCTACTACATCAGTTTGGTTATTATATGAGTGTATAACATCTATCCACAATTCATGAGACAACTAGGAGAGAATCCTATTCATATTCATTAGAATCATCACTAAGATCATGTTTCACTAAGTGAGCAATGTTTCTCCTTATTCTATCTTAGTTAGAATCTTCCACATCCAATTCATCAAATTTTCTAGGGGAGAATGATCTAGTGTTATGATCACTTGGTTGTTCATTTTATAAAGTTATCATCCTCTTGGCAAGTAGTATGAATAGGATGGATTTCTTCTTCTAAATCACTTTTAGTAGGAGGTTTTTGATCATAAATGGGTAGCCCATCATCAACAAAAAAACCTAGGCCGATACTATTTTTTTCCTTTTCATTCATTAGTGTGGCTCAAAGGTTCAGTGAGAGCATGTTTATTAAACTCACAAACTTGAATATTCCATCCTTTTAAGAAACATATAACCCTTTCCATACTATTTAGGAAAAATAGGGTTAGTTAGTGTGATTTCATTATACACCTATTCTCTATAGATCCAATCCTTAAAAACTTGATCCTCTTTCTCATCTTCTATCTAGAATGAAGATTAGACAAAGGTGTCAAAGACTATCATGGTGGAAGATGAAGGTCTCATACTTTCTGAAGGTTTTCCATATGAACAAGGGGAAAATGGAAGTGTGAGAATAGAATCAAGTGTGTACTCTCCCATACCAATGTTCAATGTTATGAGTTTTTGATCATAGAAAAAAAGAGTAGTTTTAATCTCATCATCAACTCTATTATTTGGTATCAAAGACTCAACAAAATTAAGTGCATTGATAGATATAGAATTGTCTCCAAGAATAGATATCTTTGTACCATTAAAATGGAACTTAATATATTGATGGTATGTAGAAGAAACTACTTTCATGTTGTGGATCCATGGCCTCCATAATAGAATGTTCTAGGCAAGAGGTATGTCAAGAAAATGAAAGACTACATCCTTATCAACTAGGCCAAATTGTATAGGAAATACTACTAAACCTTTGAAAGATCTATCAACCTCATCATAAGCCTTTATTGTGATCTTTCTCCTAGGGTCAATAGAAAAATTAGATAGACCTAGTTATTTAAAAATATTGAAAGAAAAATGCTCAACCAATCACCATTTTCTACAAACAAATGTTTGACTAAGGTTTGATAAAAATGGACTTTAATGTGAAGGGAAAAATTATGTGGATGGTTATGATATTCTTTTGTCTACTTCAAAATATGAGAGGTAATGTAGAGTAGACATGTGATTAACCATATCTTGGAATTGATTAGTCTCAATTATAGTAGGGACACTAGTTGTTGACAAATTTTTTTTCTAAAATATCCTTATGCAGAAGTGACAACTCTAGCAGCTTAAAGACGTATGTTTGTGCGGGAGTATGTTGGATTCGATCAACAAGATTTTAGGTAGACTTGACACTATTAAAAGCTTGTTTAGAAGAGGAAGACCCCAATTTCTTAGGATTAGATTATTTTGAAGAATTTGGGCCTCTAATGATAACTCTAGGTTGGCTCCTAGTAACAACATTAAGCCTTTCACCATGTAAAAGAGAGTTTTCACCTCTAAATCATGATAATGGGTTTCAGCTCATTAGAAGTTTGTCTTTGTATGAAACCAATGCCTCTCAAAGTAACCTAAGGCCTCTCATCAACATTTATATCATAGTTAGTCTTATCATATTTTAGTTTCAACATGTGAATTCTTTGACTTGTAGTCTCAAGCATGTGAATGACATTGACACTATTTGTGTAAGTGTAGTTGATTTTAGCATCTCCATTTTTATTATTAGATGTTAATATTTCTCTTTTCTCATAATTAGGGAGAGGTTCTTTGAAATCCTTGTAATCAACATTGTTAACAAGTCCATTGACACAACCCTTCTCTTTATCAATGAAGTCTTGTATGACACATTTTAGTTTGATGCAGTTGTTAGTACTATGGCCCTTATTCTATGAAAATTTTAGTAATGATCATCTCTTTTTTTGATAAATGGGGGGGGGGGGGGTGAGTCAGTTATGTCAAGTTATCATACAATCCCTTCAAACTTTTTAGTACCAATTAAACATCATAAACACTATTTTAAATCACTCGATATAATCATCCAACTTAATCTTTAACACATTGATTTACTTCTTTCCAAACTATTATCAAACTATTTATTGCATTACCAATTGATAGTAAATTTTGAGTTATTATCTAGTGATATCTTAGTTATTACTTAGCTGTAGTAAACTATAAAACATGTAAACAAATTACAACACAAATAAAACTCATAAAATTAACACCATGAATTTAATGTGGAAACCCTATGAAGAAAAAAAACCACCTAGGACTAACAACTCAAAAAGGTCACTCTTCCAAAGTGAGCTCTACTAGGATCCAACCTTGTTATAGGTGACATACACTTTGTTAAAGTGACCTTGTTAGAAGATTTCACCAAAATCCCATCTAGACCTCATCAATCCACATCCTTGAATAAAAATATTGGTTTTATTTTAAGGACTTACAAATACAACTAATCATGTTAACATATAGGATTTCAAAAACTTTTTAGGTCCACTCAGTACTTCCAATATTTTCTGCTACAATAGTTAAAAAATAAGTGTATAAAGTGACCTATTAAGATTAGCGACTACATTTTCTTTTTGAGATCTCTATTATTTCTCTTTCTCTATCTTCTTTCACTCTATCCTTAGACTTGGCTAATTAACATCTCTCTTTCTCCTTGTTCCATTGCTTAGTTCACCTCGCTCAACACTTCTTCTTTCACCTTTTTCAACTTCACACTTTTCAGCAACCTTCAATCATATCTTCATCAACATCATCAACTCTTGATGAGAAGATTTTTTTTTTGAACCAATAGCTTCAAACTATCTCCAAAATCTCCTTAAATATTTTTCTCAATGCTTCCATATCCTTCCATCTTTTAGGTTTTAATCATGATCATTGATCTTAGGTTTATAACAAAATTCCTTTAGAGAATGAATTTAGACACTTAGAAAATTCAACTCTCACCCTTATCTTCATTCAATTTCCTTCATTAGATCCTTCTCAAATTTTCTCCATCATTGATCTTGCAACAAACTTTGACTCATGCCTTAGACCTTCTTGAAATTTTCAAATTTCTATCAAATGTCAACCTCAAATTCCAATTTTCCAAACTTGTTCATCTAGCTATCACTTGATAAACATAACATTATAGGGGAAACATAACACTCGATTAATACTAAATTGCTTGGGAAACATTGTGTTTTCAATCTTCCTTTGCCAATCGCTTAGGCAATACTATAATCACTTCGTGAATATAGTCTCCCTTGATTAACCTTGTAACTTGGTTAATCTTGTATTCTTCAATACATTTTAACCATACATAATTGTGAAAAAATCAAACCAATAATACATTATTAATATCTAGTTCATTCAAGTACCCATTGAATACCTTACATATCACTTCTATATTCATCATACTTTCTTCAAATCCTCTTCATCAACTTAGTGATATGATACTTTACCAAGTTAGTATAATTTCTAGCCAATTAAGACTTTGACATTAATGATAATATAACAATAGGTATGACTCTTTTACATAAATTTATAGTACAACAACTAACAATCTCCCACTATCAATTACATTATTAGTTGGGGCTAAGAATCTCCCTCTTTGACATTGATGGAAATACATAAAATAGGATTTTACATTACAAAATATTACATGTAAGATAATCAAATGTATGCATTGATAGCAACACAACGTTGTAACTCTTTGTCTTCAATCTAGAACACTATAATTCGGTTTGTATCTTCAATAACAAACAATATTTTCAACATATTCAACATTTATGCCCCTTAGGATATGATCTCTTATTTCATGTGTAGTCTTCTTTTTTTAGTACTCCCCCTTGGATAATCTCTATTCATTTACTATTTCAACATATTCTCCCCCTTTCTAATTTTTTCTCTCCCCCTTTGACAACAATGCCAAAGGTCACTATAAATTTCACCACAAAACTTATAAAACCTTGTATTTATCATTATACCTTGTAAGCACATATTAATTTAGTTTCATCACTACATTCAACTTCACAACTTTAGAAATGCTCCTAAAGTGTGAAAACTTCTACATCAAATCCATAAAGTTATCACAATATATCCATGAATTGATGCAACATGCAACTTCACCTAGTGAATTTTGGATAGTGGAAGCACCCCATTTTACCTCTTAGATAATCAAAAGCATACTTAGGAAATGACTTAGTGAACATATCAGAAATTTTCTCCTTAGACTTTACATTCTCAAGCCTCACTTGCTTCTCTTGTTCTTTCTCCCTCGAGTAATGATACTTGATTGATATGTGCTTTATTTTTTGCCCTCATCAGCAAATTATTTTAGATATTTATGACACTTGTATTATCATAGTAAATAGTAATATTCTTAGTTACATTTTCTTGTATTCCTTCCAACAATTGTTTGATCCATACATTATTTGAACAATTTATAGTAGGAACAACATATTTAGCTTCAGTAGTAGATTGCAAAATACAACTTTGTTTCTTGCTTATTTATGTAGTCAACCTTTCTCCTAAAAAGAAATCTCCACCACTTATTATTTTTCTATCATCAATATTTCTTGCTCAATCAACATCTATGTATAATTTAATATCAAAGTAATCCTCTTATTTTACCATAGGCCATAATCTCTAGTTCCCTTAAGATATCTGAATATCCTTTTCACTGTAGTCATATGAGTTTCTCTTGGATTAGATGAAAATTTTGTAACAATTCTAACAACTAGGGAAATAACTAGTCTACTATGTACAACATACTATAATTTTCCAATCATTGATATGTATAATGTTTGATCAACTTCATGAGTAGTATCTTCTTTTGATAATTTTACTCTATCTTAGAATCACCCACCCCAAAAGTTTTGAATATTTATTTCACATATTTATATTGAGTAACATAAATACCTTTCATTGTTTGATGAACTTGTAAACTAATATTTTTTTAAAAATCTCTCTACACATTAACATTTCAAATTTAGTACTCATTTGTTCAACAATGTCTTACTCAACATATCATTTAAACCAAATATTTTTTCATCAACAAATATTTCAAAAATCAACACCATATCTTGAGATTCATTCTTCAAATATAGATTATTATTTTCACTTGTTCTATGAAATCCAATTTTAATCAAACAGGAGTGTAATATTTGATACCATGCTTTTGAGGCTTAATTTAGACCATATAATGCTTTTCTCAACTTGTATACCATGTTCTTCTTTTAAGGTTCAATGGATCCTTCAAGCTATTTAATGTAGACTTCCTCTTCAAGTATTCCATTTAGAAATGCATATTTTACATCCTTTTGATAAACCTTGAACTTCTTGTTTATAGCATAAGCCAATAGTGTTCTTACTCCTTCTGATCTAGCCATAGGTACAAAAGTTTCACCATAATCAATTCCTTCTTCTTGTGCATAACCTTTACAAACCAATCCTACCTTGTTTCTTACCACTTCTCCATTCTCATTCAATTTATTTCTAAAAATCCAATTTGTTCCAATCAATTTTTTGTCAATAGGTCTAAGTACTAGTGTCTAGGTATTGTTCTTCTCAATTTGATCAATCTCCTCATTCATAGCATTAGCCCAAAATTCATCATCCAATGTAGCTTTTACTAGTGTACATTCAAAATTAGCTATTAAACATGTACCTTCTTTTATCTTTCTTCTTGTTTGTACTTCAACATTTCTATCTCCAATTATTTGTTCAGGTGAATGTCTTCCTCACATATTTAGCCAATAATAGTCCAATTCTTTGATTCTCAATATTTCTTTTACTTACTAGTGGTTCATCTTCCTGCTCAAGTTGTAACATCTGATGCTCTGGTATAATTGTTTGAGACTCGAGTGTTCTTATCTAGTTTTTGGTAGCTCTATACTATAACTTGAGTAGAGTATCAAGTGCCTCTTCATAGAAATAGAAAAAAATATTTTAATTTTTGGGATCTTTCTCCATTTCTACATCATTCTTCTCTACAAACTCATCAAATCTTACATTTTCACTTTCAATCATCTTGTTAATAGCCTTATTCAAACATTTGCAACATTTACTCTTAGATAAATAACCAAGGAATATACCTTCATCTCCTTTAACATAAAGTTTACCATTCCTTGTATCTTTATGAATGTAGCACCCACTTTGAAAGATTTTGAAATATCTTACATTTGGTTTGTGGTGTCTTTCTTTTTTCCTTTCTTCAGTTGAACTTGACTTAGAGTGTAAATAATTGTACTAATTGATTCTCTCTAGAATATCTAAGAGACCTCCTTCTCAATCATTAGAGTCCTTGTAAAATCCATGATATATCTATTTCTCATTTCAACCATACCATTCTATTGTGGTGTCCTTAGTGTAGATAAATATCTTTTAGTACCATTATCAACATAAAAGTTATTGAATTCAACAAATATCAACTCACCACCTCTATCAGATCTTATGAATTTTAATGATTTACTAGTTTAATTTTTAACTATATTTTTATACCATTTGAACAAATCAAAATCATGTGATTTAACTTTCATGAACATAACAATCATCATCCTTAAATAATCATCCACATAAAATATGAAGTATCTATCACCATAGTAACTATCAACTCCAATTGGACCATATAAATTAATATATAATAATTCGAGATTATTTTTTGAAGTGTTTACCTTACTAGAAAAATTAAGCTTTGTCATCTTACTAAGATGAAATTCTTTGTGTTGGTCTCAGATTGGTTTTGACAATTGAGTGTCAACACACTTAAGAAATTTTCTTAGTTAATGCTGAGTATAATATAGATGTCAAGTTACAGTATGTGCTGAGCCAGAAATTCATCAAGTGCCAAGTTATTCAGGTGTCGAGCAAATAGATAGCACCGAGCAAGTTTCAACTACCAAGTGACAATAGCTGCCAAGTTAGTATATGCGCTAAGTAAACTATAGGTGCCAAGAAAGAAAAAGTTTCTATAGGTGCTAAGCAAGACATAATTCCTATGTGTGCTGAGCATCAGTAATTAGTAAGTGCCAAGTAACACAGAATCAACAAAAGAGTTTGTGCCCTCACAAACTAAGATGTAAACTATTTTTTGAGCTGACATATGATGAATCTCAAAGGATCAAAAGATAAGATTGAATCTATTTGATTCCCTATGAAATCAACATGTAACCAATCAAAAAAATAGAAAGATTTGAGTGGGAAAGATGGATGAATCTCAATTGTAGATTCATACTTAACCCAAAGTCTTGAAACTTTTTAAAGGAGGTCAAAACCCCATAATTCAAGTGTGTATAATTTATGAGAGGGTATGTGAGAAAATAATGCATGCAAGGAGAGAATACTAGTGAAGTTTGAAGGAAGTGAAAGGGGTGAAAAGACTTAAAAGAAGGAAAACATTGTAGTATCAGTTTACATAATAGAGCATCAACACTTCAAACAGAGTCATATCAGATCAATAAGGATTAGATCAGAATGGACTAAACATTGATCTGAAATCAACAATTGAACATTGTAATTTATTAGGTCAACACATTCTACTATACTTTCTAGCTATTGCATTAGGAGAATGAAAATCCTATGAAGATAGGTTGGTTTAACAACCATATTATAAATCCTTTAACAGGGTGACATTCCAAGTGAATGCTTGTAAATACTTTAGATAGGTACATCATTAATAGGGTGTTGGAGCCTTTAATAGGGTAGGCCTCTCACAGGGTAGACCATTGATGATGGTCAAACTTTGTAACCTTGACAAGTTACATATTGCTATAGTGATAAGTTATGGGTGTCATCCCCACCCCAGTTTTACCTTCTCATTTTGGAGGGTTTCTGGGTGATCAAATATTGTGTTGTCTATTTTCATGCATGCCTTAACTTTCATGTTAATTAGATAAGTTAGATGCATGTATTGATTTCATTTAAAAAAAATTATAGCTTCAAATCTATTACTTCTGATTCACCACTTCCCCCCAAAAGTATTCTTCCCACTTATGAATTCCATCATTTGGTATCAGAGCCAAGTTCTTAAAATAAGAAGCCTTATAGCTTGAAGAAAAGATCTAGAAATGAAGGTCTACAAGCTTGGGAAGAATATAGAGAATCAAGGGATTGAAATACATCTCATTCTATATTCTTTGGAAGAAGCTAGGGAAGAATTGAGGAAATCCCTAAAGAGAAGAAAAAAATTTCCATAGCTAAGAATGATACTTAGTACAAGGAGATTGACACCACATAAGTATTTTCCAATGTAGATTCCAAGGAGTTTGATGCAGAAATTGCATACCTAATGGAGAAGAATAGAGCTCAAGTAGAAGAGATCAAATCTCTCAAGATTGAGCAAGAATCTCAAGCCATGATGCTTTGTGAAGTGACTGAACAAAAGAACAAAGCTATTGAAGATAAAGCTATGATAGAAGATGACAAGAGAAAACTTGACAATAGACTAGAGGAGAAGTCAATTGAGCTTTCAAGAGTTTTTAATATGTAGCTAGACACCCTAAGCCAAATGATGAATGCCCATCATGAGCTAAATGTCAAGGACATTTAGATCTCCACATTGAAGATGCAAAATGAAGAACTGAAAAAATAACTTGAGAAGAGAGAAGGAAATTGCAGAGAGCTTCAAAAAACCTAATGAAGCTATCAAATACTTTGAAAAAACTACTAAAATCACCAAGATCCAATAATGACACTTCAGGACTAGGATACACCAGCACTGAAAAAGGAGAGTCATCAAAGACTATAGAAGAAAGAAGTGACAAAGGTAAGAACACAAAGCCTACTTGTCATTTTTGTGGTAAAAAGGTATATACCTCTAATGTGTGCAGAAGCAAGAATGCCAACTAGAATGACAAACCTAAAAACATGGGTCATTGTCACAAGTACAATAAGCAAGTTCATCAGGTACATGACTGTAGGACTACAACCATCAGGACACCAAGATTTGAAGGTAACTGCTACAATTGCAAGAAGTATGGAAATAGAGATTTTGAATGTAGATCCAAGCATATATGGATACGAAACCAACCAAAAAAGATAAATAGTCATGGACATTACTGCAATTGGGATTACAATACTAGGCAGAGCTGTCACTACTGTCAAGAATATGGACATATTCCAGAGAACTGCATAAGAACACACTTTAATGAAAACTACAATAGGTGATTGAGTCAAACCACTTGTTTCAACTGCCTAAAGATAGGACATATCAGCATGTATTGCCCAACAAGATCAAAGGCACCCAACTCAGAGTTCAACAAAGGAAAAGGAAAAGTTGATGTTGCACACATCAGATGAGAAATGAATAGAACCTGGAAAAGAAAAGATGGAAGCAACACATCCAATGGATGGATCACTTCACCTATAAGGTCACGTGATCACACTTCATCCAACTAAGAAAAAGAAGGTATGTGAGACTGATATTTAAATGTTTTATCATTCATCAATTCTAAAACTAAATCAGTACTAAAAAGGATAGATTGGCATGAATAAAGATGTAAAGTTAAAACTTCAAAATTTTTACATTGCTTCCGAGTAAGGAAAGTTTCCTTTGGATGCCAAGTTGTTTGGTAAAGTCAATAGAAGTCGAGTTAGTAGTAGATGTCGAGTGAAGGGAAATTCCTATTGAAGTTGAGTAAAGGAAACTTCAGTGAATGTTAAGTATTGGAATATCAATGAAAGTTGAGTGAAACAAAATTGCATAAGGAGCCAAGTGGATAGCTATATATACACTAAGCATTAAATACTATGAAATAAAGGGTATAAGGTCAAGTCTTCAATTATTTTTCATCATCATGAACATAGAGAAAGAGCAAGAAGAGTGCATAAATGGTTTCCAAGTAGAGATTGACACTTTTGCAAAGATTCCAACCAAGATTCAACATCATATGTCGATCTAAGGTATTACACTAGTGTCAAGCTATGCAATTAAGAAATTTTTATGACTTGAAGCCCTAGTTTGAAGAAATGGCATCTAGCTCTAGGAAACCCTAGGAAAAGGAGTAATTTGAGGGTCAATTAGTCAATAATGAAGTTAAGCAGCCAAATTTTAGACCAATTCCCAAACTTGCATACAAAAATGACCTTGCCAGAGCTTTATCCATTATTCCACCTAAAGATGTGATGGTGCAAGATGTTAGAAGGTGTTATAACTATAAAATAGGTGCAATTGGTGACATGAAGATTTGGGAAGCATATGATAAACTTTGTGAGAATGGGGTTTTGAAGGAAGAGTTTCAAATTGTTGAGAGGAAGGGCTTAACCCATGCCCTAGATTTCCCTATAGTATTTAAAACAAAATGTGTAAGAATTGTGCTAAGTACTATCCATGATGGAAACCTATGGTTGGAGGATGGACTGATCAAATTGTCAAAAAGAATTATACATGGGGTAACTAGGTATCCAACCCTAAGGAGTGATTCTAAAGAAGCCATAGAGAAAAAAACTAGTGCAAAGTGGAACAAGAGAGGGATGACAATTGACACAATCAAATATCCTCTTGTAAATTTTTTTGTTAGAGTCATATCTTATAAATTCTATCAATCAAGTCAACTCAACAGTGTACCTTGTAATGCAATTGATGTGGGATACAAAATTGTTAAGAAGGATCATATTTATGATCTAGTTGAATTGCAACTACAATAGATTATGGAAAACTTGGGATCCATAAGGAGGTCCAAGGGTACTCAATGCAAATTTGGAGCAATTTTGATATGTTTATTTTTCTATGTTCAGAATGAATTCCCCTCTTTTGGAAAGGTAAGCTGGAAAAAAAATAGGTCAATAGTAGTCTAGGTGAATGAATATATATATATAATAGATGGGGCTAATTCAAAGACTTTAAGAAGTCAATGAAACATAGACTTAAAATACCTGTCTCTCTTGTTGAACAACATATTAATTACATATGTTTCTTAGTTGACATTGATTTCACATACATCCAAGTAGTAGTACCAAGGGTGAGATGGCTAAGGCCACTTGGATATGAAATCAATATTGATGAAGCATCATTAGCAATCACAACATTTCTAGCAAAAGATATTGATAAAAGTGCAAAATTTTTTGGCACTTTTGATGTTGTTAAGTCAAAAGTTGAAATCGAGTTGAAAATTGCTTCAACCCCAAAGAAAAAGGACAAACTAGTGAAGAAGCTTAAGGCTAGATTTAATGAAAGCACAATAGAAGGTTAGGAGGATGATTAAGAGTAAGACGAGGATGAAGAAGAGCAGGATCAAGGGCCACTTGCATTGGCCCAAGGCATGGGAGAAGATGTAGAAGAGGTAGAAAGTGCTGAGGAGTAAGAGGAAACTAAGGAAGCACATATCAAGCTAGAGGAATAGAAAATAAAAGCTTCCACCAAACCAGCTACCAAGCCCAAGAAAGTTGCCAAACCTAGTCCAACAAAGCCTACCACAAGGGCTAGTACATGAGCCACAACAAAGGAGGCTAAGGAGCAAGAAGAGAAGAAGGTCATTGATCAAGAAGGTCCAACCAAGAAGAAGCTATGAAGAAAATATGTTGCACCCCCTAAATTAGATGCAAAAAGAACAAAATTTGATGACAACAATCAATTTAGAGTGGTAAGTCACACCACTAAGTCTGATTTAGAAAACATATGTGATAACATTAGGGATAATGCAGACCTACCAAGTTTAAAAGGTATTAATTTTAATAAGTTGAATAGAGAGGAAAAAAACATGGTTGAAGAGTCAGTCTACACCATGATGGCAAAGTTCAAGAACACTCCACTTGAACTTGACAATTCAATGCCTAAGGAGTTGTATTCTATTATAGAAAATAAATGGCATTATTGCCTCAATATGGAAAAAGAAATAAGACAGTCAACAATGGCTCAAGTCATGCCTAAACTCACTAAAGGGAAAATTAGCAAGGAAAATAAGAAGCATGGGAGAAAATTTACACCCAAGTATAGAGCCTTTAGTATTATTCAAAATAAAATTGAAGACGTTGTCAAAAAGTCCACTCAAATGTGGAAGTTAATTTATGGTCTGAAAACTGTGAAAGAAGGAGAGGTAGATCCCTTTCAAGGGAGAAATAATGAAGAAGAAGAGGACAATCGTAAGGAAGAAGAAGGAGAAAAAGATAAGGTTGATGATGCAGTGGAGAAGGAGACACAAAAAGATGATATGGAAATTGTTGAACAATAGTAACAAGAACAGAGTGTGCAAGACACACAATGCCACCACCAAGTCCTCCACATGTAACTCCCATACCTATAGATACAGTAATTGTATGAGATTTTCTTGACAATTTTGGTCATAACATAAATCCACTTATTGCAGATAATCTTAAAAATATTATTCACCAAACTACACTGCAAGCACAACTGTGTACAAATCCAATCTTGGTGAGTTTGGAAGAATTGCAAAAGTTTGTAGCAGACATAAAAAGGGATAAGGTGAATCCATAAGAACCACCTTCTCATATCCCAATAGGCACAAGTGGACAACCAATAGTGTAAATAGTAATATACATATCTGCATAGGTTGACTCCATAGTACCAGTCACTATAACTGTCGAGGAGCTAGTAAAGCATCAAACATGACAGATGGATATGTCTATCTGTACAACTAAAGAACAAGGTGCACCCCCAAAGATCATAATAATTGATAAAGAAATATTTGAAGAGACAAAAGAAAGTCCTAAGGAGAAGGAAAAAGAGGCAATACAAACATTGATAAACTTTCCTATAACAAGGACTCCAATTGGAACATCTCAAAAGCCAAGCACTAAATCAATACCACTTCAAATTTCAGCACCAAGCTCGAGATCTACAAAGGTAGCAAGGGCACTTCACTATGGAGACCCTACATTAGATGAGGACATAGTCATCCCCAAGTATGACTATGAAACTAAAAAATAGATTAGATAAATGAAGTGCAAGAGGCACTTGAAAAGAAAAAGAAATAGGAGATACTAAAAAATGAGTATAAAAAAAGACAAGCATTGATTGAGATTAAAGACATCTTTCTAGATACATTTAGCTTGTAGGTACCTAATGAAACCAAGCCTATTATGGAGCAATTATCTAGTATAGTCAACCAGGTATAGAATGAAGACCTTCGTACTAATGCAAAACTACTAGAATGGTTTGAAAAGAGGTTTCAAACAAAGGTAAATGAAAGGATATCAAGTGAAATAGCACTTTCACAAGTTGAGCTGGCCAAGAAGATTGAAAAGGTAAAAGTAGTACTTGAGAACATATTCTCATTGTACTCAAAATTGCATGACCCATCAATTTTCACAAAAGAAACCAGCCAAAAAATAATGAGCTTGGAGAGGAACCTAAAGATATCAAGAATGCAATTACCTAAAAATCCAACTTAGAGTGAGAAGCATTTTCAAACTATGCTTCACACTTAGAAGGAACTAGCTATGTTAACAACAGATAAAGAAAATACCAAAGCCAAGTTAATACAAATTCAATCTGCCATAACCCCACACATGGAAATCTTGCAAAAAGAATTGGCCTATGTTGAAAATGTGTTAAAGAAAGACCCCAACCTTTCTACATTATAAGGCCTACTTCGTCTTGTAGAAAAGACAACCATCCAACTTAAATCACTGGAAATTGCACTACATAATTGGGGTTTTTCTCTAAGGATAGTAATGGAGGTAAATAAATCCTTTTTGGCTAAATATTTAGTTAATGTATAGACCCCTTTGACATAAGTATCAAAAAAGGGGAGATAAGTTTGGAGATAAATTTTAAGGGGGAGAAATAGAAAAGCCAAAAGGAAACAATAATTGCAAGGGAAATGTGCGAAAAGGGGGAGTTTAGAATAGAGTAGATAGAACAATAAAGAAAGAATGACAAGGCAAGGCAGAGATAAAGGGTAACATAATTAGCATGAGAAAAATTTAGCATGAGAAGTTGTAGATACAACAAAGGCACATTAACTGAGGGGGAGTTACAAATTTTGAGGTATCTTCACAAAATTTTGAATAATTTTTGAAGTTCTATATATATGCCAAACATATGTATATTATACTCAAAAAGATTAAATTCATCATGTATAGTTAAGTGTTTTTGACACTCATGTTAAAGGGGGAGATTTTTGATCTCATTAGTTTTGACAATTGAGTGTCAAAACACTTAAGAAATTTTCTTAGTTAATGCGGAGTATAATATAGATGCCAAGTTATAGTATGTGCTAAGCCAGAAATTCATTAAGTGTTGAGTTATTTAGGTGTTAAGTAGATAGACAATGCTGAGCAAATTTCAACTACCGAGTGAAAATAGATGCCAAATTAGTATATGTGTCAAGTAAACTATAGGTGTCAAACAAGACAAAATTTCAATAGGTGTCGAGCAAGATAGAATTCCTATGTGTGCCAATCATTAGTAATCAGTAAGTGCCGAGTAACACAGAATCAACATAAGAGTTTGTGCCCTCACAAACTAATATGTAAACCATTTTTTGAGCCAAAATATGATGAATCTCAAAGGATTAAAAGATAAGATTGAATCTATTCGATTCCCTATGAAATCAACATGTAACCAATTAGAAAAGTGGAAAGATTTGAGCGGAAAAGATGGATGAATCTCAATCCTAGATTCATACCTATCCCTAAGTCTTGAAACCTTTTAAAGGAGGTTGAAACCCCATAATTCAAGTATGTGTGTAATGTATGAGAGGATATCCAAGAAAATAATGCATGCAAGGAGAGAATACTAGTGAAGTTTGAAGGAAGTGAAAGGGGTGAAAAGACCTAGATGAAGGACAACATTGTAGTATTAGTTTACAAAATAGAGCATCAACACTTCGACTAGAGTCATATTAGATCAATAAAGATTAGATTAGAATGGACTGAACATTGATCTAAAATCAGCAATTGAAGATTATAAGTTATTAGGTTAACACATTCTACTATACTTTCTAGCCATTGTATTAGGAGAATGAAAATCCTATGAAGATAGGTTGGTTTAACAACCATATGTAAATCCTTTAATAGGGTGACATTCCAAGTGAATGTTTTTAAATCCTTTAGATAGGTACACCATTAATAGGGTGTTGGAGCCTTTAATAAGGCAGGCCTCTTATAGGGAAAACCATTGATGATGGTCAAACTTTGTAACCTTGATAAGTTATGTAGTGCTGCAGTGATAAGTTGTAAGTGTCATCCCCACCTGAGTTTTACCTTCTCATTTTGGAGGGTTTTTGGGTGATCAAATATTGTATTATCTATTTTCATGCATGCCTTTACTTTCATGTTAATTAGATATGTCAGATGCATGTATTGATTTCAGTTAAAAAGTTTTATAGCTTCAAATCTATTACTTTTGATTCAACCCCCCCCCTCTCTCAAAAGTATTCTTCCCAGTTGTGAATTCCATTATCTTTACACATAGCATTCTCTAGTTTTTTTTTTACATTAGGTAAGCCTCTATCTCTTTTCTTTCTACTAATTTTCACAATATTTTCAAAGTTTACATGAGACAACCTTTTATTCCATAACCACACATCCTCAATTCTAGAAAATAAACATGTCTCAACTATAGGATCAAGGTAGAATAAGTTAATTTTTGTTTTCATTCCCATTCCAATCACTTTTTCCTCATCAAAAGATATCTTTAACTTCCTTTCCTCAAATTCCAACTTGTGACCTGAGTTATTCAAGTGAGAAACACTCAAAAGATTGTATTGATGTCGTTAAAATGGATATACATCATAACATTTGATATTATCATTTAGAATTAGTGTTGGTTTAACTTTTACTGAGTATGGAACATCACTAAAAAGCTTAATAGTTCCACCACCATCAATTTCTTCAAAATTATCAAACTTACTTAAATCATGAGTCATGCGATGTGAACAACCACTATCAATAATCCATGAGTCATTCTTAGTAACATGTGAAATAAGGGAGTTTCATTTTCATACCTTTGACCATTTGGATCTCCCTTGATTGAAACATAGAATATTTTAACTACTTCCATGTCATCATCAAAAATAGACTCGTTGTGCTCTTCTTCAGCAATGTAGCATGACTTGTTTCCTTTGTCTTTGTAATCACTATTCTTTGTGTACTTGTACTCTTTCTTTTCATTTTTGTCAAAATTTTTTTTGTTAGGACATTTAGGAGAAATATGACCAACCTCGTTACATTTGAAATAGATCAAGGAAAGTTTACCTTTGTATTTACCTTTACCTCTTAATAACATTCTTACAAGAAATTCTTTAATCTCATCCAGATCATCTGCAATTTTAGACTCACTTTCTTCTTTGGTTTCCTTTCTTTCTTTGAATTGCTAATGTTTAGTGAAGATGTAAAGAATTTCTGATTGTAGCTATACTATTATCATAATCGCTCAACTTAAATGTAGTGAACTGACCAAAAAGACCATAAAACATCATTTCATTTCTAGGCATGGCTCTAATTTCTTGAATAGGAGAAACTTTGATAGATAAACAAGAATAAGAGTTCTTAAAACTTACAATTTCATAATGAATTATAGCTCCTCTAGTAGCTTTAATTTCACTTACAAAATCCTTTATTTGGTTCATATTGTATATGAGGGAATGCATATTCATGAGACCTTAGTGCAAAGTGTTGTGAGAATGATAGAAAAGATAAATTAGACCCAAGAAACAAACTATCAAATCAAAAATTCACGAACATATCATATTTTCCTAACTATAACTACTAAAATTTCCCTTAGATCAACATCTCAGTGATAGTTCTAGAATGGGATTATGCTATTTGTGAAGATCTAGGATAAAAATGCTATATGAGATCTATATGAATGCAGGATTTAACAAAACATAAACATGAAAGTGCTATAGATATGAGCATAAATGATACTAAATAATGCTAAATAATGTTGAATGATGCTAAACAATGCTAAATATTTTTTATAGTAATGATGATAAATGACTTAACAATTGTTAGCTCTAGTATACCTATAGTAAGGATGCATAAAAACTTGGGTCCTTTGCTCTTGATTTTGCCTTCTATTTATAGGATTTTATAAAGGGTTGGGGGTTAAGATGTAGGATTTAGTATTTTTTTAGGGGTAATGGTAAATCTAGAAATATCTCATAAAAATCCAATAGGAAAAGTCCAACTAACTTGAATTGTGAGGATACATAGGACTTTTCAATTCTTTTTAAATCCAAAAAGGTGGATTCTCCCTTTTGAGAGGATAATGACTTTATTTGATTTAATTAAATTTGCATTTGTTTTCAATTTTTCCTTTTCTCTTTTTATTTGATTTTTGATTTTCCCTTTTGAATTAAATTTCCTCTTTGAAATGATTTTTTTGTAATTTGAATTATAAAATGATCAAGGAATTAGGAAATTAATTGATTAAATTAATTATGTAAATAGCTTGATGTTGTGATTAATCTAAATGTCTATTGTTTTTCCTCATTTTCTCTAATTTTGTCCTTAATCTTTATTCATTATATGAAAATCATGCTTCCAAAGTCTTGCCAATTTATGGTGTTTACAAATGCCCCTCTTTGAGATGATATACAAAGCATATTAGTTTAAAGGGTCTCCTGATTCTTCTAATTTTTAAGTCAACTTTGATGGTTGAACACTTGATTATTGATAATTTACTAATTTGATGTTGTTATAGTCATTGATTGTTGATGATTTGATATCTTGATGGGAATATGTTGCCTGATTGTTCATGATTTGATTTTTGATGCAGATATTGTGCTTGATTATTGATGATTTGATGTCTAATGCAAATATGTTGTTTGGATCCTTTTGTTTGTTTGATTGGTTTATGTTTGGATGGGGGAGAAAGTTTTGAATGTTTGAAAATTTTGTTGTTGATATGGATATGATGCCCCCTCGAAAATAAAATTGGAATTAATTATGATTTCAAAATATTCATGTTCCAATTTTATTTCAAAAAAATTTCTCAAAGGAGTGAAAATTTTGTAAATGAATAGTGTTGATAATTAGGGCTAATGAGGAATGCTATAGAAAAAATTTATAGGGTAGTAATATGATGAAGGGGTTAAAAATAGGTTAAATATGCCCCTTAAGTTGGGTTAAATAGGTAAAAAAGACCCATTTACCTAATCATTTTACACTCACCTTTCATTTTCAATTGGTTGGAGCTTTGAACTGGCGAGGATGGTGGTTCCATTACAAGAGCATAGGTTCAAAAGGGGTCTCTGATATTAGCGTCCAACCAACTATGGTGCCTTTGTATGTAATCAAAAACTTCCTTGAGTTTGAATTTTTTGATTTGTAGTCAAATTTTTGGAATTTAGCATGATTTGATGTTACAAATGCATATTTTTCATGAAATAATTCATTTGTTTAATGTTTTAACACTTTTATATAGTTATAACACATCAATAGTTTACAATAGCACATCCATAGGGTTGTTTGGTGCATTTGTTGATCCCCTATTTTCAATGTAGTGCATATGTTTTTTGTTTAAAACATTTGTGAAGGGTTTAAGTGCATACATATGTTGTAGCACATTCGCATGCTAGTGTAGCACATATGTATGAAAAAGTAGCACATACACTTATGTGTCAATCAATGAAAAATTTCCATGAGCAATGTGTTTGACAATAGCAACTTGTAACACATTTGATAGGTATAGGAGCGCTTTTGTATAGATTTGTAGTACATTTATTTGTTATAGCACATTTGTGATATAAATTAATGTGTTTGTTGATTATAATAGAGCACACAAATGTTTTATCAAATCTATAATTTTAAAGAGCACATTTAAATGACATAATAACACATTTATGTCTGATGTAATTGTCAAAGGTCTCTTAGAAAATGTAGGATCTTTCTACAATAGATCATCTAGAATATCAATGGTTAGATGTGAAACATGATTGGTAATCTATTGTAGGTGGATTTAGGAATCAACATTGAATGGATAGTTAGAATGTAGATGCACAAATGATAACATGTTCACAAAAAACTAAACCAACATAGCAACAAAATATAAAGTGATATGTAAGAGCAGTCTAGTAGGTCAGGTAGATACAATGTTCCTACCTTAGGATGTAGAGGTGGGAAAAAACATTGTGTTTGACTCAAGTTGTAGAGATAGACAAATAACTAGTTCTCGATCAAACTACTAGCTAGGTAGCTTGATTCTGTTGACTTAGATTGATGTAGGATAATCACTAATACTAATGGTCTAATATAATTGTTTGATGTTTGTGTAAATAGGTGTGTGGGTGAAAGCTCCTAGTGTATAGGTTGTATCCTTATCCATTAGATTTGATCGAGAGATTATCGACCAAGTATCAACATGTTATAAATAGATTTGGATTTTCCTATTTCCTCCAGATGCCATGGTTTTGAGTGAATTGAGGTTTATTGACATCTATGCTCGAGTGGTGACACTTAGAACACAACACCTTCCATTTACCACTTGGGGATGATGATTACACTAGAGGATGTATGTAGGATTCTCAAGATCTCTATGGTAGGAAATTTGGTATATTGCAATCAGACAGATGATGACACAACATGTAGAGACCTCTTTATAGATGATGAAATTAGGGATGATAGAATCCCATGGTTTTAGATGATTTAGTATGATCTATTACCAATGGTCCTAGTAGGGTTGATAAGAGGATTCCTCTTTCTAGATAGGCATAGGCATGGATGTATAGTTGGATGGGGCCACATTATTTAAGATATGATTTCCTAGCCACAATAATTTGTATGGGGTAGTTGCATTATGGCACATTTTTACCATGATTTACATCAGGCAGTATAGTCATGATCCACATCACTATCCACTAGCATGGTCATATTACAGATTTGGACATGGAAGCATCTTCCCATCATGCAACCAATATGTGTTCCAAACCAACCACATGACATGACCTATATATATATGTATGTATGTATGTATGTATTTGGGTATTTTTGTCCAACCTCATCTGGGCAAGACAAAGTATTGGAGGTGCATGTTGGATGACATGGATGAGGTTGTGTGGAGACCCTACATGTAAACAGAGCCTTGGGCAGAGGATAATAATGAGATGGTATATTTCTTTGGTCCTTGATATTTACTTGGCCAAATTGCTATGGTGATAAAGAGATTTTGCTTCATGAGGGTAGTCAGGAAATTTGGTCATTGATAGGGGATGCCACATGGGTTTGTTATCATGAATGCTAATGATATTACATTGGGGGAGTATCATAAGAATTAGAGAGTATTGACATGTTACATTCATGACTGTGTTTTTCATTGATGTCAACATAGCAGTAAGTCTGTAAAGATTGGTAGAGTAACAAAGAAATATCATAGTTGTGTGGAAAATATTTTGCTTGTCTGGTGATGTGCAGCCATGGAAATATCCAGTACAATGTCCTAATGGCATGGTTTAATGCATAGAACACAAGTTTTACCTAATTTATAGAGAGCAATTTAGAGACAGAGTGCTTGGAAAGTAGTTTCTAATATTTATATTATATCTTTTATTTGAGATGTAATAAAGAGATACATAGTTTGATTGTGACAGAGGACATTCTAGTGATGACATCAATGGATATACAAGCCCTAGTATCATACATGTGAAGTTTTGTATAGACTATGAGTCAACAGTGCTATTGTAATTGTAATTAATTAATTAATTTTATTATAATTAATTGGGAAAGCCTCAAGGCTCACTCGAGGAATTATTTTGAAGATATGTTATAAAGGAAAGATGTTTTCCTTATTTGTAAAGTGTATCAAGAGTTTCATGAAATGCAAAGTGCAAAAAGGAGTAGAGTGCTTACTGAATGCAAGCAAGCAATCCAAGGAATTTTTGGATGTGAGATTTGTGATTTGGTTACAAGATCAAAAGGAGAAGAGGTCCAGTTCAAAATATAGAGGAAGGAAGTGTTAGCATGAATGATGATGATACTACATTATGGGACTATCCTAAGCAATGGAGAATATTGATATGTTGCATTCATGACTATATTTTTCATTGATGTTAACATAGCACTAACTTTGTTAAGACTAGAAGAATAGAATTCAGTAATACTAGTGTCCACATAAGATGAGGAATTTTAAGATGATGCATAGTGGAGGACATGTTCCTAGTGGTGTCCTAATGACATGGTTTAAAGGACTAAGTTTGATTTGATGTTGTACAAAAGTTACACTTGTTTTACTAGAAGCAGTGCAGAAACAAAGTATCTATTTGGCAATTTTTGATGTTTGCATTATATCTTTTAGCAAATATGTAATGAAGGTGATGCATAGATAAAAATGATAGCGAACAATCATTTGATGATGCCAGCGTATGTGCAAGATATGGTTTCACATGTGTGAAGTTTTGTATAGATTGTGAGTTGACAATGTTGTGAATTAATTAATTATCCTATTTTAATTAATTGGGAAAGTCTCAAGGCTGAGTCAAGGAATTAATATGAAGATATTGTACAAAGGAAAGTTGTTTCCCTTGTTTCTAAGAGAGACTTGGATTTACAGGATCAAGTGGAATGTGAAGTGTTAGTGCATAGCTCAAGAAGAAGAAAAATGTTTACTAAATGTGTGTAAGTGATTCAAGGGATCATTGGATGCATAGTATGAGATCTAGTTAGAATATTTGAAGGAGTAGAAGTCTGATTCATAGGAAAGAGACAAATGAAGGAAGTAAATTTTAGTTCTTTTATTCTACAAGGAATAATATAGAGATCATTTGGAAGCTATTTGGGCAATGGGTCCAACTATCTTCCACAACTCCTAATAGGGTTGGGATCTCCTAATAGGGATTCAAAGTCTCTTAACAGGGAATCATATGTATTGAATGTTGTAATAGACTCCAAATAGGGTCTATCCTCTAACAAGGAGTATTTATATTAGTGCATTATCTTGTGGGTACCATCCCCACTAGGGTTTTCCCTAGTTAACATATCTAGTATTAATTGTGCATGAGTATCTTGTTGTGGTTTCAATTTATATTACTATCATGGTTAAGTTTGTTTAAGGTTGATGTTTGTGATGATATTTGGATAACTGATTCTCCCCCTCCCCCTCCCCCCCCCCCCCCAAGTTATACCAATGGACTATATATTCTAACAATTGGTATCAAAACATCAAGTCCTTAAAGATAAGGCTTAATAGCTTTGAGAGATCAATGGAAAATATGTTCAAGAAAGATAGTCTAAGATTTGATGGGGCCAACTATGATAGTTGGAAGGAAAAGATGAAGACTCATCTACTATGCATGGGTCCAGGATATTGGCTTTTGAAAAAAGCTAAGAAGGCAATTGTTGAAGAATCTAAGCTAGAGGAATGCAGTGAGGGAGAAAGATATCTGTTCATGTGTAATATGAGAGCCAAAGAAGCCCTACTATCAGCTCTTTTAGAGAATAAATACAACTAGGTAAATACATTTCAAAATTCTCATGAAATTTGGAAAGCATTAGAAGTTACTTTTGAAGGTGATGATCATGCAAAAAGAATGAAATTACAAAGTCAGATTTGCACATTTCAAGATGCTAAGATGCTGCAAGATGAATCCATTAGAAATTATGTGGGAAGAATATCAAAAATTATTGTAGGTATTCGATCTCTTGGTAGAACTAAACATGATGATGAGGTTATATGGAAGATCTTGGAAAGTCTATCACCACCATTCAAGAAAACAACTCAAATGATTAAGCTAGTAATGCCCTGTACCAAAGATTTCACAAAGGAAGCTTTGATTAAAAGATTAGAATCTGTAGAAGTAGAAATGAGATAGTTTGGAGAATTAGCCAAAGTTGAGATAGCTTTCAGTGCTATGCACATTCAACCTAATCTATCAAGAAGTACAAGCATAAGAGGAGACTTTGTCAATAGTAGAAAATTTGAAAAAAATAAGAAGATTGAAGAAGGAATAGCCCTTCTGGTAAGAAGAGAAAAAGATGGTAAGAAAATATTTAAGTGTTGGACTTGTGATGAATATGGTCATTTTGCATCTAAATGTCCTAAAAGAGAAAAAAATTACAGGAAAATTCAAGCCTAGAAGAGATAAGGATAGAAATTATTTATATGCTAATGATGATGAATAATTTGATGAAAAAGATCAGAGCAAAAGTAGTGATGAATTGTGATTTGTGGCTATTAAGGAAGATAATCTTGATAGAGAAATTAGATAAGAAAGAGCTCTAGTTACCCAAGTTGAGAAGAAATAAGATTGGATAATTGATAGTGGATGTTCACATCACATGACTGGTGATATGAACATATTTATTAAGTTCAAAAATCATGATGAAGGTACTGTTAGAGTTGGCAACAATGCAACCTATCATATTACAGGGATTGGATCTATTACTCTTGATGGTAAAACTAACACTAATGATGTTTACTTTGTTGATGGTTTGAAACATAATTTGTTAAGTGTTGGCCAGTTGGTAGACAAGGGATATCTATTGCAGTTCACAGAGAAGACTTGCATTATCAAAGACAAAGATGGTAAGCTAATTGGTACTAGAACTAGATCTAGACGTAATGTATTTTAGGTGAATCTTACTAAAATAAGATGTTTGGTTGTAAAGGTTGATAACAGTTGGCTATGGCATAGAAGGTTCAATCATATAAACTTTGATATTATTGTGAAAGTTAGTAGTACATTTGTAGTGAGAGATCTGCCTAAGATTATTAAGCCCACAAATGTTGTCTGTAAGGAATGTATTTTGGCTAAGCAAAGGAAAGTGTCTTTTCCTAGCAAGAAGTTCTCTACTATAGATAAAATAGAGATTTTTCACACATATCTAAGTGGTCCTACAAGAACCAAAAGATTCTATGGTGAAAGGTACTTTATGATTTTTGTTGATGATTTCACTAGGATGATGTGGGTAGCATTTCTTAAAGAAAAGTCTGAAGATTTTGAGAAATTTAAGACATTCAAGAATAGATTTGAAAATGAATCTAGTGTTAAGATTAAGTGTTTGAGATAAGATAGAGGAGGATAGTTCACTTCTAGAGGGTTTAATATGTCCTGTGAAGAGAATGGAATGGAAAGATAACTATCTTCAACTAGAACACCTGAACAAAATGGGAATGCTAAAAGAAGGAAGAAGTCAGTAGTAGCTGCAGCAAGAGAAATGTTATTTGAGAATGATGTCTCAAAGACATTTAGTAGAGAAGTAGTTAACACTATAGTATATAATCTAAACATAGTACATATTAGAAAGAACATAGTACATATTAGAAAAGGTATGAAAAAAACACCTTATGAGTTATGGTTTGGTCACTCACCATTAGTCAAGTATTTCAATTTTTATGGAAATAAGTGTTACATAAAGAGAGATGATGATATTGGTAAGTTTGATTCTAGAAATAATGAAGGTATATTTCTTGGTTACTCATTAAAAAGAAAATCATATAGGTGTTTCAACTATAGAACTAAGACAATAGTTGAGTGCACAAATGTAAGGATTGATGAAAAGTTTGGTACTAAAGAGAAGATTATAGATTATAATTCTGATGAAGAAGAGGATAACTCTAGAATTGTTAGACAGAATGCTGAAGTTCTTTTTGAGAGTAACAATTATTTGTAGAATGATGTAACTATTGAAAATATAGAAGATCAGAGATCTAAACCTAGAGAAGAGATAAGAGTTGAGATGTCAAATCCTACTTCCAATAGAAACATGACAAAGAATCACCCTTTAGAGTAGATAATTGGGAGCAAGGATAAAGGTGTGATGACAAGGAACAAAGTGAATGAGGAATTATGTCTAATTTCTAAAGTGGAACCTAAGAGAATAGATGAAGCATGTAAGGATGATCACTAGATACAAGATATGAAGTAAGAACTAGATCAAATTGAGAAGAATGAGACATGGAAATTAGTTCCTAGACCTAAAGACAAGAATGTGATAGGAACCAAATGGGTATTCAAAAATAAGATGAATGAGAAAGGAGAGTTTGTGAGAAACAAGGCCAAACTTATTTGCAAAGGTTACTCATAGTAGGAATGCATAGAATATGAAGAAATCTATGCACTCATGGTAAGAATGGAAGTAGTAAGGATGTTCTTGGCTTATGCAACAAGCAAGAATTTCAAGGTTTATTAGATGGATGTCAAGTCAACTTTTCTAAATGGAGAACTTGAAGAAGAAGTCTACATTGATCAACTTGATGGATTCACTTTGACAAGAGATAAAGATTTTGTATACAAGCTAAAGAAAGCATTGTATGGTCTAAAGAAAGCACCTAGAACTTGGTATGCAAGGTTGGACAGGTATTTATCAAAATCAAAGGTACAACAAATGGTAATTTGTATTTGAGGAAAACTGATGATGGCCTATTTATCATTGTAATATTTGTGGGTAACATAATATTTGGAGGAAATGATGAAGAAAGTGAAAAGTTTGATGATGAAATGAAAAATGAATTTGAAATGAGCATGATAGGAGAAATGAAGTTTTTCCTAGGATTGTAGATTGTGCAAAACAAAGATGGGATATTTATTTCACAAACTAAGTATCTGAAATATTTTTTGAAAATATTTGGTTTGGATATTAGCAAACCTATTGGTGCACCCATGATAACTAGCCACAAGTTATCTAGTAAAGATGGGAAACCTAGAGTTGAATAGAAGAAGAATAGATCTATGATTGGAGGATTGCAATATCTAACTTACACCAAACCAAATATAGGAAATGTAGTTGGGATTGTGGAAAGATTCCAAGCTGATCCAAAAGAATATCATTATGTAGTAGTAAAAATGATATTTAGATATTTGAAGGGTACATTTGATTATGGAATATGGTATGATAAATCAAGTGATGTCACCTCGTGTGCATATACTGATGTGGATTAGGCAGGCAGTATAGATGAAAGAGAGAGCACCAGTGGTAGAGCATTATTTTTAGAGGAAGATTGGTTTCTTGGTTGAGCAAGAAACAAGACTACATGTCTTAGAGTACAGTTGAGGTAGAGTATGTTGCAGTAGAAAATAATTGTAATTAGGTTATGTGGATGAATTAAATGTTGAAAGATATTGGGATTGAGTTCACAGATCTTGTTATCATTTACTATGATAACACAAGTATAGTAAGTATGTCTAATAATTTGGTATTACATTCTAAGGCTAAGCACATATCCATAATTATAATTTTTTGAGAGAAAAGATAGAGAGAAAGAAATAAGGTTGAAGTATGTAAGCACTAAAGATTAGATTGCAAATATCTTTAGGAAGTCATTTCCTAAAGATACATTTGAGTACCTAAGAGATATGTTAGTGGTACAAAGCATTATGGTTAGATTGGATTGAATGTTGATGCTTCTTGAATGGAGGAGTATATGATATGTACAAAGTCATGAAGGACTCTTGGTAATTGGTAATTCATATTGAACAATGTCTTTGGACACTTGAGCTATTTGATGATTTGAGTAGCTGATTAACAATTGGTATGTAACAATTGGTATTATGATTGACACCTTTGAAATTGATTTCAATAGGGGAGAGAATGTGATGGCACTCAAAATTGCATTCCTCTTTTGAGTGCCCATTCCAAATTTTGAGTCACTTTGAGCCCCTATGAACCCATTTTCGTGCATATGTACCCGGCTAACATTTCAAGGCCTAGGTGGTGTTTTAGTTATTTAACACCTTTCATTTGGAATATGCATGTGTTTCATATTGATAAACTAACATCCTAGATCATTCGGTGAAGTTCCATTTTGAGCTAGTGTCAAAATTTGCAATTCTGGCCAAGTGTTAAACAGTAATAGGAGGGCATGTTTGCCTTTGAATATCTTTTACCTAGTTATGTTTCATGACTCTCCACTTTGAAGATGTTTAGTATGCATAACAGAGAACCTATGTTCCAAGTTTCAAGTAGTTTTGACTAGGTTTTGAATGTCTCAAAGTTGGTCAGTTGCCTTTGTTGTAAATCTGCATATTATTCATCTTTCCAAGTAGCCCTGTTTGACCAATTATATCTTTGGCCCAGTTGACCCAAGTGAAGAAATTATTTTTTCATTGTGTTTTAGAGATCAGACACTTCATATTTTTTAATTTTGAGATCATGACGATTCCATTTGACCAATTTGCTAACATGCTTAAAACCCAATTTACATTGTTTTGTTATGGCTAAGGTATCCAGATTGATCCATACCACTATTTGGTGCATTATAACTTTGATCCTATGATTGGTAAGCCTAAAAAGATTGTACCATCCTGTTGTGTCTTAGAAATTCTTGAAGTATGCCAATTCTCAAGTCTTGATGAATCCATCTGCATACTTTCTTATGTTTGTTCATTTACCAAAAAATACTTTTTGACACATTTCCCAGTTAAAATTTCCAAGTACCTATTTTTAGAAATTCACCAAATGTGTCCTATGATTCATCATGAGCCCAAACCTTTTAGAACCCCAAGTGATCAATAACCCGATTTATAATGCCGAACCTGAGCCTAGTTTATATTTTTTAACACTATTTGCCTACAAGATAATTGAAGTATGGATGTTCGGTAATTAAAATCCTTTTACTAGAAATTCATCATGGGATAAAAATTTGCAGTATGATAGAGTGTGTAGGATTGAACACTCATGCTGATTTTCATGGCCTAGTTACTTGATTGAGTCAGTTTTTAAGGCCAACCGGTAGGCCTCAAGAGACAAATTTCACAATGGTGTGGAAATGATTAAAATGGAGTTTTAAAGTGATGTTCCAATGATTGTTTTTAATTCCAATCATTACAATGGGATCCTGGGATAAATATGAGGATGCTATTTGTTTGAAAGGTAAATTTTTTTTAGCTAGACCCGCTTTGGGGTCCGACTAATTTCTTCAGGCATGCGTGATTTTGAATATCAAATAGATGGTATCATGATTCAATCTTTTTTTGAATGCATGACCATAGTTCTCAAATGTAGAGGAAACCTGCAGGTGATTTGAAACATCCACCATGAGGCAATCCATGTTTTGGAAGATGACACAAGTAAATCCACAAGCATAATAAAGCTTTTTTGTTGTGAGATATGAACTTTGAATTATGGGAATGAATGATTTATTGGCTGGGCATAGCAATTGGTCAATGCATAAATGTGATATGTAGACTGTGAGGAAATAATTGGTTTGATATAACACTAGCACTTCATAACTTTTTGGATCATTTTGTGGTGCCCAAATTAAACTCCAGCAACATATTTTTGTGACTTAAAGGGAGAAATTAGAACATATTACAAAGGAAGCCTACACAAACACTTTTTAAAACCATGTCCCTCAGCAATTTGCTCACTACAAAGGAAGGTTGTAACAGGCCCAAAGAATATAAAAAATGAAATGCACACACACATGCAAATTTTTTTTATTAAAATAACAAAAGAATATATACAACCTAAAAAATTGTTCGAGCAGTTGAGAAAACTATATTAATCGTTACATAATCAAACTGTCGGACTACTTCTTGAACTAAACATATCCCAAATGATTATTTAACATTCCCCCCTTAATCTGAAGGGATATTTGTCATGCCAAGTAGCATTCTAAATTGTTCAAATTTAACACATCCTAGTGCTTTAGTAAAAATATCAGCAATTTTTTCTTTAGTGGAACAATGTTTTAGTTGTATAGTTTTTGCCTCAACATGATATCGAATCAAGTGATATTTGGTGTTGATATGCTTGGTTCGATCATGAAATTTAGGATTCTTTGCCAATTGTATTGTAGAATTGTTATCAAAAAATAAAGTTGTTGAAGCTGTCTGTGCCTCTTGCAAGTCATCAAGAATTTTCCTCAGCCACACAATTTCCTTTGTAGCTTGAGCTGCTGCTATATATTCTGTTTAGTTGTAGAGTCAATAGGAATTGTTTATTTCTTTGATCTCCAAGTAATAGCTACTGATCCTAAGGTCATCAAATAACCAAAAGTAGATAACCCATTCTCTTTGTCACCATCAAAATCTAAATCAGCATAGCTAGTAAGATGGAAGTCTAAAACTCTTGAATATTTTATGCCAAGAGTTTGAGTTCCTTTTAAATATTTCAAAACTCATTGTGTTGCAATCCAATTCCCCTCACATGGTTTATGCATAAATCTGGACAAAATTCCTATTGTAAAAGTAATGTCAGGGCAAGCAGTGCTGAGATAAATCAAACTTCCAACAAGCTGCCTATACTTGGTTGGATCTTCAAAACTATTTCCTTCATTGGATGAAAGCTTCATGTTTTGCTCCATTGGAGTGGAAACAGAATTACAATCTTTCATGCAAAATCTATATAATAACTCTCCAATATATTTTTTCTGAGAAATAAAAATGAACTTAGGATTTTTAATGACTTCAATACCTAGGTAATAATGAAGTAATCCCAAGTCAATCATATCAAAACATTTTTTGAACTCTCTCTTAATGGATTCTATATAACCATCATTATTTCCTGTGGTGAGAAGATCATCAACGTATACAACTGGATACACAATTGATCTACCAATTTTCTTGACAAAGAGAGTTGCATCATCAAGACTAAAATGCTTGTAGTCTAATTTTAGGAGGTGCTCAGTCAATTTTTCATACCAAGCACATGGTGCTTACTTCAAACCATACAAAGATTTTACCAATTTACATATCTTTTGTTCGTGGCCTTTGATAACAAAACCTTGAGATTGCAGCATATAGACATCTTCCTTCAAATTTCCATTTAAAAAGGTTTCTTTAACATCCATATGATGTTTATGCCATCCTTTTTGTGCTGCCAAAGAAAAAAATGCTCGAATAGTTCCCCACTTGGCTATAGGAGCAAAAGTTTTAGTGTAGTCAACACCTTCTCTTTGAGCATATCCTTTTGCTACAAGTCTTGCTTTATGTTTATCAAGTGAACCATCAGCTTTATATTTGTTCTTATATACCCACCTACAGCCAATAAGTTTGGCACCAATTGGAGGATCCACTAACCTCCAAGTTCCATTTTTTATGAGAGCATCATACTCCCTTTGCATTGCACTTCATGCATCACTTGTTGTTGCTTCTTGAAATGAAGAAGGTTCATCAACAATAGAAAAATTTAATTCAAAATCTTCATACCTCTGAGGAATTTTCTTGGTCTGCATTGATCTATAGATTGATTGCTCTAATGTTTTATCAACCTCCAGAGCCTGTGAATTAGATTCTTCACAAGCTGGTTCACATTCTTGTGCAATAGGTTCAGATGGTTCACATTCTTGTGCAATAGGTTCTTCACAAAAGATTCCTAATATTTTGGAATTGTTATCTTCTCTATCACAAACTATTTTAGATTCTGAATTTTTTTGAGAATTGTTGTCTTCTCTTTCAATAGGTTCTTTATTCTTTGTAACTTCCAAAGATTGACCTAGAAAGGGAATCCCCCCTTCAAGAGTTGGAAGTTCATTATCCCATTCATGATATAATTTTTCTGATTGAAATCTATCAAGATGAGAAAGTTGTTTGTCAACACTATGTGCATCTTTGTCAAATTCAAGAAATATAACATCTCTAGAAAGATTTTTTTTTTAATTCTCCTCATCATATAGACGGTAAGCTTTGGAAGTAGTAGAATATCCCAAAAAAATGCACTTTCTACTCCTAGCTTCTAATTTATTCCTCAAGTGGGCAGGAATTAAAGCATAACATGTGTAACCAAAAACCCTAAAATGCTTAACTCTTGGAAGATGGCCATACCACATTCCATAGGGGGTTTTACTTTGCAATGTAGTAGAAGGACTTCTATTCTTTATGTAGACAACACAAAGAACTGCTTCTCCCCAAAACATTAATTTAACATTTTTGAAAAGCATCGTAGATCTTACCATATTCAAGAGTGTTCAATTCATATGATCTGTTACACCATTCTATTGTGGGTTATATGGAACACTTTTCTGATGCTTAATACCATTTTTTTGCAAATAATTTTCAAAATCTTTAGAAGTGTACTCACCACCATTATCACTTCTTAGGGTTCCAATATTGAGTTGAGTCTCATTTTTAATCCACAAATGGAAATTTTTGAAAGTATCAAAAGCTTGAGATTTCTCTTTTAATAAATAAACCCAACACATCCTGGTATAGTCATCAATAAAAGTCATTATGTATTTATTTCCATTTGCTGATGGAAAGGGCATAGGCCCACACAAATCTGAGTGAATGAGACCCAACTTTCTGGAAGCTCTAAACATAGAATGAAAAGGTTGTTTACTATGTTTGCCTAAAATGCAAGCATCACATTGAGAAATTTGTTTTGGGACAGTGGGAAGTCCTTGAACTCCATTTTGTTTCAGAATTTTGAGACTATCATAGTTAATGTGACCAAATCTTGCATGCCATAACAAACTAGAAGAAATATTACCACCATGCTGTGAGAAATTTGCATAATTCTGAGAACTTGATGAAGTACCTTTCAAATATAAATGTTTTCCATCTTCAACTCCACTCATTACAATCACATGATGATCATCTCTTTTGATCTCAATAATACAATCAAACACATGTATTAAATGACCTTGTTGTCTAATATGCACAAGTGATATTAAATTTCTCTTCAACTGTGGAAGATATAGAACATTAGAAAGTATATAATGAGAAGGACCTGGTAATTTAAGTCTAATAGACCCAATGCCTGAAGGTTTTATCTTAGATTTATCAGCAAAATATACTACTCCATCCACTTGATCATTGAATGTCTCAAAAAAATCTCAACATTGCAAGACACAAAGTCTCTACATTTGAAAGTGAATACTTTTTTCCAAATGGTTTTTCCCTCTCTGCAATCTTCTCCACAAGTTTGTCAAATGTTATATCTTTCATCTTTTCACTACTTGAAGAGATTCAAGATAGTGTGAATAGGTAGGATAAAGAGCTTTAATAAAAGTAGTGAGTTGTAAATCTACTTTTACACCCATGGCTTCAATATCATGAAATAAAGCCCTAATTTCAGAGGCTAACTTCATTGGATCATTATCTTTCATTTCTAAATTGAATAACTTCATCAATAATTGAATGATTTCAAGTTCTAAATGAGAATCATACAGATCTTTGAGTTTCTTTAATGCTGCAAATGCACTCTTACAAGAGATTATGTGTCTACTTACCTCTTCAATAATGGAGGCAACAATGAGAGCATAAGCCTTTTTGTCTTTACCCTTCCAGATGACGAGTTCCTTTGCATTTGTAGGCTGCTCCGACTCTTCTTTGTCATCTTTTCTTTCACAAACATCATCCCACAAATCATTAAAAATAAGGGTATTTTTAACTTTTTGAACCATTCATGATAATTCTCTTTTCCAGAAAAAGAATGCATTGGAATCACAATTCAATCTAAATTATTTTTCTCCAACAACTTGGCTTTGATACCACTGTAACAAGTCCAAAGAATATAAAAAATGAAATGCACACACACACATGAGAAAATTTTATTAAAATAAGAAAAGAATATATAAAACCTAAAAAACTATTTGGGTAGTTGAGAAAACTACATTAATCATTACATAATCAAACTGCCAGACTACTTCTTGAACTACATATATCTCGAATGATTATTTAACATGTCCACGGCCTACAGAATCTCCATGTAAAAAAGGGGATTACATCATTTTAAAATCTATGAGTTTGAAGAGGAGCACCACATCTGGAGAAAGGGAAAGATTGCATAAAGTTGCTCTCTCCCATGTTGTACTCTCAATCTGGAAGTTGCAGCTGAGAGGGAGTTTGCAGCATGGGAGATGTGCTCCATGTCTGGAGAAAATAAAGACCACAATAGCAAGTATCCACAAAGGGAAGCATCAATCCATGTTTTTGAAGCCCACGGCTTCCTCCAACGGTAGTCTCACATTTTTAGAAGGGGGCAACTTCATTATAAATTCCCATGTGCATGAGAAATGACCATCACTATAAAGAGTCTGTAGATTCATAGCAAAAAATGACTAACATGCAGGGAGCTCCACATAAAAATGAAGCAAGAGTAGAGTCTCATGTTAGAAGGCACAATCACCATGTAGGAAACCACTACAAGGAAATAATACATTTGAAGAAGGGAGATCCACGTCTTGCAGGAGATGAACTTCACATGGGACAACAACAAGTTAAACACTCAAGTTTTGAAATTAACGTCCACAATGGGCAATGAAATGCTCTACATAGAAGATAGGAAAAATTGGAGCACAAGAAGAGCATCTATAGGTGTGTAGATTCACTATTCTTTGAATTTTCTTTGTCCCACATCGACAAGTTCATTTTTACAAATGATCTTTTTAAGAATAGAGGTTCAGGTATGAAGTTGTCTTTGGGCATGGGTCTTTTAAGACTCGCAGTTCATGTGTGGAGGGGCCCATTCGACTTGTTGGCATGCAAATTCAAACAATTTTTTGACTTGAATTTCCCATTGCCCCATTGTGAGATCGTGGAACCAAATGTAGTGGGTTGCGATCCTATGATTCGTCATGTGATCGAAGGATAGGAATGAAAGGCCTACGATATTACGATTGATGTAAGGTCATGGGAGTCAAAAGGCTCATGTACAATGCTACACTAGGCCTGGTTGGGAGGTCATAAAACAAACATTTTAGCCCTCTAATGCTACGAAAATTCTCTTGCCATATGATCGGGGAAGCCAAAATTGAAGGCTAAGATGCTACGACATGGACATTGAGCTGAGCTAAAATAATTAATTAAAATGTCTATCAAATGATGGTCAAATAAAAATAAAAATCAATTGCTCATCATATGATTGGGGGAGGAGAATTAGAGGGGTGCGATGTCACGACAGGAGAATTAATATGATTAGCATAATGTAGTTTGTTGTGTGATCGGAGGAGTGATTTTCAAATGCTATGATGTTACGATTTCGTCATAATATCGTAGGTGCATAAAATTCATAAATTTCAACTCTTTCATTTCAAATGGAAATATAAAGTGGGGCTTGCTCAACAAATAAGGGATCGACATATGGCAAGGGAAGAAGAGATAAGGGAAATATAAAATGATTTAAAAATCAAAATCCCAAACTGATTTCAACGCTCAGATAATAAAATTGAAATATTTGATTTATTTTTAATTTTTATATAGTTTATACTATATGAACTTTTAAAATTTTCAATTTAATTGCTTTGTTCAGTCATGGAGGCCAGATTTTCAAAATGCTCTTAGAGGGGCTATTTTTTTCCAAAATGTGAAGTGTAATATACCATTGGAATTGAAAAAGAGTGAATTTTCCATTTTTGCAGCCAAATTTTGTGCAGGTGTTAGCCAGTAGCAGCTACAAGAGGTTTTTTTTGATTTTGGGGTCTTCACAGTGAATTGTGCAAATTTAATGTTGTAGATGAAATTACAATCAGATATAGATATATTTTCATCTGATTTGACTTCTCCAACAATTTAAAAGATGAATTGAATGTTATTTGAAGGTGGTTGAAGTAATTAGTTTTTTGGCAATAGCACAAGTGAATTTCACGACAAAGAAAATGTGACAAGAAAAGATCAGATTTTTGGAGCCTCAATACATATTGTGATGATTTCTTGATATTTCTTCATGAGATATTTGCATATTTTTGAGTGGAATTATATCAGATATTTTGGTATCATTTATGAGTTCAATTGCAAGTAGTTGAAGGATGATCAGTTTCAGTAACTTTAGATTGAAGACATTTTCAGTGAGACAAATGTCAATTCCAGATTACATTTCCTGAAAGATCTTCTCTCCTATTTATCTTCCTCTTCTACTTATTGTAAGGGTTCCAATTCTTTGAAGATTTTAGGAGGATTGTGAGACCAGTTTGGTTCCAATTTCTTGAGATTTTCTCATAGTTGTGATACCAATTTTATCAGTGTTATTCTATTATGAACAATAGTAGTGTTATCCTTTTGAAGTGTTCCATATTATATAGTCATTCTTTGTGTATTTTCTGAATTTTGATATACAAATGATGTATTATTTTCAATGAAATTAATGCAAGAGCTTCAACTTTCTTAGTTTCATTCTGATTCTCATCTCCTGCTTTTGTTACTTGCAATGTTTTGTGCTTAAGAACTAAGGTCTTGAACTCAGTTGCAATCCCTTAAGGTTGTATATTAGGATGAATTTGTTGTTGGAACAAAGATCCATATAAATTCTTGTTTATATTGATAGGGTTGTAGGTTACACTAGAAGGATTTCACCATAAGTATGAGAGTGGTTATGAAGATTGATGTCTGTTTCAAGTCAAATAGATAGATCATATGCCTAAATATATGAGTATATTTTGGGTATCCATCTGCATGTTAAGGCTTAGTTGATGCCCAATGGATAAGGGACTGGTCATCTTGAAGGATACATGTTCTTTGTTGTTGCATACTTGGATGATGTTGAGATACAAATCTTAATCGAATATCTTTCCTTTTGTGTTTAAGAATTAAAAGAGTTTTCCCTCACTTGGTTTATCAGGTTCATGTGCTCTGTTATTAGCTATTTCATCCATGAATTCTTGCATAAACATAGAAGATTAAGGGATTTTATCTATTTTCCAAACTCAATTGTATGCCTTTACATTGGTACCATATAAAGAGTTTGAGGTCCACTTGCTTAGGTCTAATAGAGCCTGAAGAAGAAGGATTTATCCTTATAGTTAGCCCAATACTGTAGTTGAGTGCATCCATTATAGGAATTTTCTAACCTTAGATGTATTGGTCTGGTTTCTTGGTTATTTCCAAAACTATTAAATCAAGATCCAACAAAATCCACATGAAAAACATATTGAGAGAACTACATAAGCAGTGAGAAGAGAAGCACCTATTAAGATGGAAATGGGGGAGAGTTGTCTCTTTGGGGAGATTTAGAAAGATTCATGTAAGTGTGTAATTAGAAATATAAGTGTATAGCAGGAAGTGTAAGTGCATAGATGGAGCCAGAGAGTATTGGAAGTTGTTTATTCTGAACAACTTTTGCCAATCCTAAAAGAATAAGAAGAATAGTATAGTGTTCTAGAAGATTTTAGATTGATAAAGAGGGTTTGAGAGGATGATAGAAACAAAGTACAGTTTGATATTCTTGGAACTTAGATGTTTTTCATCTATGTTTCCATCAATGCCAAAGGGGGATATTGTTAGCATGAATGATGATGATACTACATTGGGGGAGTATCCTAATAATTGAAGAGTATTAATATGTTGTATCCATGACTGTATTTGTCATTGATGTCAACATAATAGTGACTCTGTTAAGAATAGAAGAATAATAGTCAATAATCTTAGTATGCATAAAATTTGATGCTGCTTTAGATGATGTGCAATGGAGGACATATTCTTGAGCTTGTCCTAATGACATGTTTTAAAGGACTAAGTTTAATTCAATGTTGTACAAAAGTTTAACTTGTTTTACTAGAAGCAGTACAAACATAGAGCATTTGTTTGGTAGTTTCTGATGTTTGCATTATATCTTTTAGCCAAGATGTAATGAACATGATGTGTTGATAATAGTTATAGAGAACATTTGTATGATGATTCTAGCGTGTGTGCAAGATGTGGTTTCAGACGCATGAAGTTTTTTATATACTATGAGTTGATAGTGTTGTGAATTAATTAATTATCTTATTTTAATTAATTGTGAAAGCCTCAAGGACAACTCAAGGAATTATTATGAAGATATGGTATAAAGGAAAGTTTTTCCCTTGTTTTAAAGAGAAACTTGGATTTAAAGGATCAAGTTGAATGCAAAGTGTTAGTGTGCAGCTCGAGAAGGAGAAGAATGCTTATTGAATGCGTTTAAGTAATCCAAGGGATCATTGGATGCATAGTATGAGATCTAGTTACAATATTTGAAGGAGAAAAAGTCTAGTTGATAGGAAAAAGATGGAGGAAGTAAGTACATTTTAGTTCTATTATTCTACAAGGAATAATATAGAGATCATTTGGACAATGGGTTCTTTGATCTTAACCTTGAAGATTTTTGGGTAGTGGGTCCAGTTGTCTTCCATAACTCCTAACAGGGTTGGCACAAATCCTAATAGGGTTGGAATATCCTAATAGGGATTCAAAATATCCTAATAGGGACTCATATGTGTTGAATGTTGTAACAGACTCCTAACAGGGTCTACCCTCTAATAAGGAATATTTATATTAGTACATCATCTTGTGGGTACAATCGCCACTGGAGTTTTTTCTAGTTAACATATCTGGCATTAATTGTGCATGAGTATCTTGTTGTGTTTTGAGTTTATATTACTCTCACTGTTATGTTTGTTTAAGGTTAATGTTTATGATGATAGTTGGATAACTGATTCACATCCACCCCCCCATCTATGTCAATGGACTATATATTCTAACAAGAAGTACTGTTCATTTCTATTATTCTGCAAGGAATAATACATAGATCATTTGGACAATGGATTCATTGGTTTTAACCTTGAAGTTGTTTGGGTAGTTAGTTTAGCTATCTTCCACAACTCCTAATAGGGTTGGGATCTCCTAACATAGATTCAAAGTCTCCTAACAAGGACTAATATATACTAAATGTTGTTATAGACTCCTAATAGGGTCCATCCTCTATCAAGGAATATTTATATTGGTACATCATCTTGTGGGTACTATCCCACTATCCCCACTAGGATTTTTCCTCTGATCAAGGGTTTCCCTAGTTAACATATCTGGTTTTATTATGTATGATTATCTTCTTGTGATTTCTGATTATATTTCTCATATGGTTAAAGATCTAATAAGGTTGATAATTTGATAATAGTTATATAACTGATTTTTTTTGACAATTAGCTAATGAGGATATTTAATTGTTGTCATTTATGGAAACACATGATGTACATGCTTACAAGAAACATCAATAATAAAGATATTTAGCTTTTGGTACTCAAGAAATTTTCTAAGTATGGATTTTGGTATACAATAGTGTATTGTTTTGATTATAACTTGTTGCTGATGTCATATTTTGGCTAGCAAATTTAGATGGAGATAGTATAGATGTTGATGATAATGTTAAAGTTTATTAAGGTCAATAATTGTGATATTAGTTGGATAAATGATTCACCACACCCCCCCCCCCCCCCTCAAGTTATATTAGTGAACTATATATTCTAACAATTGGTATCAGAGCATCAGGTCCTTGAAGGATAAGCTTAATAGCTTTGGGAGATCAATGATAGATCTTTTTAGAAAGGATAGTCCTAGATTTGATAGGGCAAACTAGGAAAGTTGGAAGGAGAAGATGAAGACTCATATGTTTTGCATGGGTCTAGGTTATTGGATCTTGACAAAGAGTTAGAAGATGATTGTAAAAGAAGAGAAGATTGAAGAATGTAGTGAAGTAGAGAGAGATCTATTCATGTGCAACATGAGAGCTAGAGAAGCTCTACTATAATCTCTTCCAAATAATGAATATATTCAGGTAAAGACACTTCAAACATCTCATGAAATTTGGAAAGCATTAGAATCTATTTTTGAAGGTGATACACATACAAAGAGAGTAAGATTATAGAATTGGATATGTGCATTTCAAGATGCTAAAATGATGGAAGATGAATCTATAAGAAACTATATTTGTAGGATATAAAAAATTATTATAGGAATCAAGTCACATGGTTCAACAAAGGAAGAAGATGAGGTTGTGTGGAAGATCTTACAAACCTTGACACCACCATTCAGACAAGTTTCTCAAATGATTTAGCTACTAATACCCTATACTAAGGATTTTACTAAGGAAACATTGTTTGGAAGCAACAAAAGTAGATATGAGGTAGGATAACTAACAAGAGTTGAGAAAACTTTTAGTGCCTTGAATGTTCAACCAACCTTATCTAGAAGTGAAAGCACACATGGGGATTTTGATGATAGGAAAAGAAACATATCTGATGAAGAAAAGAAGATTGAGGAAGGTATAACACTTCTTGTGAGAAGATAAAAAGATGGTAAGAATATCTTTAAATGTTGGACATGTAATGAGTTTGGTCATTATGCATCTAAATGTCCTAAAAGAGAGAAAAAGTATAAATGAAATTTTAAGCCTAGAAGAGATAAAAATTATTTGTATGGTAATGAAGTTGAGGAATCTGATGAAAAAGGTCAGAGTGAAAGTGATGATGAGCTAGGATTTGTAGCTATTAAGGACGATGATATTGATAGAGAAATTAGTGAAGAAAAGGCTCTAGTTTCCCAAGTTGAAAAGAAATCTGATTGGATAATAAATAGTGGTTGTTCACATCACATGACTGGTGATATGAATAAGATTGTTAAATTTAGAAACTATGATGGAGGTATTGTTAGAGTTGGTAATAATGCAACTTGTCATATTACAGGAATTGGATCCATTACTTTGGATGGAAGAGCTAATATTGATGATGTTTATTTTGTTGATGAATTGAAGCATAATTTTTTGAGTATGGGATAGTTGGTGGAAAAAGGGTATTAGTTGAAATTCATAGAAAAGACTTGCACTATCAAGGATAAAGATGGTAAGATGATTGGAACTGGAACTAGGTCTAGGGTTAATGTATTTTAGTTGAACCCCACTAAAATGACTTTTCTGTTACTAAAGTGGATAATAGTTGGTTATGGCATATGATATTTTTTCATATATACTTTGATAATATTGTAAAGGTTAGTAGCACATTTGTAGATAGAGATCTTCCTAAGATAATTAAGCCTACCAATGTGGTTTGCAAAGAATTTATTTTGGCTAAGAAAAAGAAGGTATCTTTTCCTAACAAGAAGTTCACTACCATAGAGAAGCTAGAGATTGTTCACAAAGATTTGAGTGGTTCCTTGAAAACAAGAAGATTATATGGTGAAATTTATTTCATGATTTTCATTGTTGATTTCACTAGAATGATGTGGGCAGCATTTCTTACAAAAAAGTCTTAAGCTTTTGAGAAGTTTAAGATATTTAAGAATAGAGTTGAGAATGAATCTGGTGTTAAGATAAAATTTTTGAGATCAAATAGAGGAGGATAATTCACCTCTAGAGAGTTTAACATACTTTTAAAAGAGAATGGAATCAAAAGACAACTATCTTCACCTAGGACATTTGAACAGAATGGGATTGCAGAAAGAAGAAATATTTTAATAGTAGAGGCAACAATATAATAGTGTACTCTATGAACAAAGTACATATCATAAAAGGTATGAGCAAGACATCTTATGAACTATGGTTTGGCCATTCACCATTAGTTAAGTATTTTAGAATATTTTAGGAGCAAGTTTTATATTAAAAGAGATGATGACATTGCTAAGTTTGATCCAAGAAGTGATGAAGGTATGTTTCTTGGCTATTCATTAAAAAACAATGCATACAGATGTTTTAATCATAAAAGTAAGACAATACTTGACTACACAAATGTAAAGATTGATGAAAATTTTGGAACTAAAGAAAAGATGTTAGATTACAATTTAGATGAAGAAGAACATAATTTTGGAACTATTATACAAAATGTAAAAGTTTTTTTTGAGACTAACAATGATCTGCAAATTGATGTATTAACTATTGAGAAAAGAGGACAGAAGAGATATGGAACTAGAGATGAGATAAGAGTTGAGATGTCAAATCCTACCCCTAATAGGAATCTAACAAATAATTTCCCTCTAGAGTAGATAATTGGAAGTAAAGAAACAAAGTTAATGAAGAGATATGTTTGATTTCTCAAGTTGAACCTAAGAGTGCAAATGAAGCATGTAAAGATGATCATTGGATTCAAGAAATGAAGGAAGAATTATATCAAATTGTGAAGAATGAAACATAGGAGTTATTTACTAGACCTAGAGGTAAGAATGTGATAGGAAACCAAATGGGTATTCAGAAACAAGATGAATGAGCAAGGCAAAGTTGCGAGGAATAAGGCTAGAATTGTATGCAAGGGATATTCATAGCAAGAAGGCATAGACTATGAGTAGACATATGCAACTATAACCAAAATGGAAGTTGTAAGAAGGTTCTTGTCTTATGTAGTGAATAAGAAGTTCAAGTTATATCAGATGGATGTTAAATCAACCTTCTTGAATGGAGAAATTGAAGAAGTATATATTGAGCATCTTGAAGGCTTCCCTCTGATAGAAGGCAAAGACATGGTATGCAAACAAAATAAATATCTATATGGTCTAAAGGAAGCACCTAGAACATGGTATGCAAGGTTTGATAACTATTTGGAAAAACTTGGATTTGCTAAAGGTACGACATATAGTAACTTGTATTTAAAAGAAATTGAGAATGAATTGTTAATAATAGCAATATTTGTTGGTGACATCATATTTGGAGGTAATGATGAAGCAAGTGATAAGTTTGCTGAAGAAATGAAGAATGAGTTTGAAATGAGCATGATAAAAGAAATGAAGTTTTTCCTAGGATTGTAGATTGTGTAGAACAATGATGGTATTTTCATCTCAAAAGCTAAGTTCTTGAAGGATTTGTTGAAAATATTTGGATGCAAAATTTGTAAGCATGTTGGTATGCCTATGATAACTAGTCACAAGTTATCTATCATGTATGAGACACTTATAGTTGAGCAGAAGAAGTAAAAATCTATGATTGGAGGTTTACAATATGTGACTTATACTAGACCAAATACAACAAATGTAGTTAGGATTATAGCTAGATTTCAAGCTGATCCTAAGGAATATCATTATGAAGTAGTAAAGAGGATATTTGGATACTTGAAATGAACATATGACTATGGAATTTGGTATGATATATTGAATGATTTCACTCCATGTGCATATACTAATGTAGATTGGGCAGGTAGTATGGATGATAGAAAGAGAACTAGTGGTGGAGCATTTTTCTTGGAGGAATATTAGTTTCCTTGCTAAGAAAGAAACAAGATTGTATTTCTCAGAGTACTGCTAAGACAGAGTATGTTGCAGCAACAAGTAATTGTAATCAAGTGATGTGGATGAAAAAAAAGCTAAAGGATATCAGAATTGAGTTTATAGAACTTGTTATCATTTGCTATAATAACACACGTATAGTGAGTATGTCTAAGAATCATGTATTACATTCTAAGACTAAGCATATATATATATATATATATATATATATATATATATATATAAAGTATGTATTGAGAGAGAAAGCAATAGAAAATGAGATCATATTAGAGTATGTGAGTACTAAATATTAGATTGCAAATATCTTTATGAAGCCTTTACCTAAAGATACATTTGAGTTTTTGAGAGGTATGCTTGGGGTGATGTCCCTACCTACTTCTAAGTAGATGATATAGTAAGTGCATAAGTCCAATGGTATGGAGTAGTATTGTTAGACTAGACTGAATGCTGATGCTTCTCGTATAGAGGAGTATCTGTGATGAGATGAGTCATTGAGGACTCTTGGTATTTGGTCTTGAAAAGTGTCTTTGGACACTTGAGCTGGTTGAAGACTTGGAGAAGTAAATTGACATAATGAGGACTTTGTCATTGATGTCAATAGGGGGGAGAATATGCATGAAAAACATCTCCTAAGTATATATAGGGGAGATATGTACATGAATGTGGGAGAGATAGTTATTAGAGAGATTTAGAAAGATTCATGTAGAGGAGGAATATCTCTATTAGGGAGATATGTATTGTGAGTTGTTTACTATGAAAAACCATTCATGATCCCAAAGAAGAAGAAAAAAGTAGTGTTCCAAAGGATTTTAGATTTGATAAATGAAGAGGATTTTAGAAGTTAAGTATAGCAGAAACAAAATAGTACTATTTTTGTATTCTTGAAACTTAGATATTTTTCATTTATGTTGCCATCAGTGCTAAGGGGGAGATTGTTATCATGAATGCTGATGATACTACATTGGGGGAGTATCCAAAGCATTGGAGAGTATTGACATGTTGCATTCATGACTATGTTTGTCATTGATGTCAACATAGTAGTAAGTTTGTGAAGACTGGCATAGTAACAGAGATAGATCATAGTTTCTACGACAAGGTTTTCTTGTCTAGTAATGCGTGGCCATGGGCATGTTTAGTATAATGTCTTGATGATGTGGTTCAATGCACACCATGCAAGTTGAAGATGTACAAAATTTGTACCTAATTTATAGAGAGTAGATTCTGATGTTTGTATTATATCTTTTATCTCATATGTAATAAAGAGATGTGCAATTTGAAAGTAACAAAGGATAGTTGGATTACAATGTCAGTAGATGTGCAAGCCCTAGTATCACATGTGTGAAGTTTTGTATAGACTGTGAGCTGACAATGCTATTATAATTGTGATTAATAAATTATCTTATCATAATTAATTCGAAAATCCTCAAGGACAACTATAGGAATTATTTTGAAGATATGGTATAAAGGAAAGATGTTTTCCTTATTTGTAAAGTGTATCAAGAGTTGCATGAACTGAAAAGTGTGAAACAGAGTAAAATGCTTACTGAATGAAAGTAAGTGATCTAAGGGAAGATCGGATGCAAGATTTTTGATTTGGTTACAAGATTAGAAGGAGAAAAGGTATGATTGATATGATAGAGGAAGGAAGTACTATTCATTTCTATAATTTTGCAAGGAATAATACATAGATCATTTGGACAATGGGTTCATTGCTCTTAACCTTGAAGCTATTTGGGAAGTGGGTCCAGTTGTCTTCCACAACTCCTAACAAGATTGGAATCTGCTAAGATGGATTCAAAGTCTCCTAATAGGGACTAATATATACTGAATGTTATTATAGAATCCTAATGGGGTCCATCATCTAACAAGGAATATTTATATTGGTACATCATCTTGTGGGTACCATCCCCACTAGGGTTTTTCCTTTGATCAAGGGTTTCCCTAGTTAACATATCTAGTGTTATTGTGTATGTGCATAATAAAATTTAACCATATGTTATTAAAATTGTGATATTAGATGGATAACTGATTCAACCCCGTGCCCCCCCCCTGCACCCAATTATGTTGGTGGACTATATATTCTAACAAAGTTATCACATTATGGCTAAGTGTATGGAGAGAGACCAATCTAGGGCCCTGCATTAGAGTATGAGGCATTCCAAGAGTCCTATATACAAATGATAGTAGCACCACATAGATGGTCACTAAGAGATGTTATGTCAGATGGTGAGATGGAGGGGGACTATTCACACTGGTTCAAAGAGCATCCCTTCCCCTAGCCAAGATAATTCTATCCATTGAGGAAAAGTTTAGAACAGGTAAGGATAGCAATGGTGATGGTGGTCAGGGGAGGGGGAGAGGAAGAGGCAGAGGTATAAGAAGTAGAGGTAGGAATAGAGGAAGAGTTAGAGCCATGAGGATGCCCCAACAGAGAGTTATGTTGCAAGTTTTAGTGCAGAGACATATTATAGCTTAGAGATCAAGGGATGTATTAGAGGATAGATCTAGAGTGGTTTGTGGTCATGGGGGAATTGTGATAGGAGTAGGAACAAGAACTAGTATGGACAATGCATTTGTGGGACATGTTCAGATAGTGGTGTGGGTGCTATTAAGAGAGTGGATAATTTTGATGGTGGGAGGGTAGGCTAGTATAGGGAGATGCTTCATGAGGTTGTGTAGTTTGTGAGGAGGTAGAGACATTAGGTACAAGATCCTTCTATGAAAGTACATGTATCCCAACCACTACCACAAGTACATGTAGCCAAAGTGCAACCTCCTCCCATTCAATGTGGGTCATCAGATTTGGGAGAATGGGTGAGTGTGGTAGAGGCACAAATTTGATGAATTGGTGCTTAGATTAATTAGATGGAGAGTTCATTGCATCAATAACATCAAGGCCTCTGTATTTGCCTCTAAGAATAGATGGAGCTACCATGAGTCATGCAACTCCACCTATACCATGCACATAGAGTACAAGTGTTGGTGCAGGTATTCCTAGTGAGCAAGGCTTGTTAGGTCAGGCACAGAGAGAAGGGACTAGTGCCCCTCATGATCAAGAACCTCCATATTAGACTTAGATAGATGGGGTAGGTGTCCCAAGAAATGATACCCAGTGATGAGATGTTGTTGGAGAAATAAAGGACTATGACAAGATGTATCATGTGTTTGTATAAGTTTGATCATCAGATGTATCATGGATGTACTTATTTTGACCATTTGGGAGACTTATTTATACATATTATGATTGAGTGTTGGTATCTTGGATGTTATTATAGCATGGACTTTACATTATTTATGTTTGGTATGTAGTTATGTGATGGATGCTATATGCCAATATGTTTATGCTATTTTGTTTTTATGGTGGTTTTATGCATGATGTTAATGTGTAAATCTATATGTTTGTGATGATACAATAGATTTTGTTCTATGTATGATGATTAGAAATGCTTAATGTTATATGTTATGGATGTGGTGGAAATGCGATTAATAGTTGATGTAATATGAAGATGCAACTAAATGTAAGAATTGGTTTAATGAACTATGAAAATGTAATGAAATGGTTTAAAAAAATTTGGAAATGAAATGAGATGTAATAAAATGGCTTAATAAAATATGAAAATGCAATAAAATGGTTTAATGAAATATGAAAATGTAGTGAGATGGAACGAACAATAATGGAAAAAAATGAAGATAAGGAAAATGTAAATGCATTGTGTATAGAATAACATGAGGTGACAAAAATGAATAGTGGTATAAATGAATAATGAAAATTATTCTAATGAGATGAAAATGCAAGCCAAACTTTTGAGATTCAAAGGCCATAAAATAGTTCATGAATTCATTATATGCAATCTAAAGAATGAATAATGTGAGATAATGGGTTAATGAAGTGTAATGATATGTAATGAAGAGGATAATGTAATTGTAAATGACTTGTATAAATAATAGCATGAATGGTGATGAAAAATGATTTTAATGAGAGGAAAGTGCAACCCAAACGTTTGAGATTAAAGGCCACAAAATAGTTCTTGAAATAACTATATGTAATCTAAAGAATGAATAATGTGATACAATCAGTAAATGAAGTCCAACTAGATGTAAAGATGTGTCAGTGAAAAAGAAAGTCCACAATAATCAATCAATGAAAATTCATTGTGATGGTATTTTTATGTGTGAATTTTTTGATGTTATTTTTGTTTATGTTTATCTTTTTATTTATTTATTTATTTTTTTCCCTCTCTCAGTTTTGACTGCCAATTCTTTGGATGATTTTGAGTGATATCCCTCATTTTGTAAAATTTTTTGGATGAGCTTGAGTGACCCAACATGAAATGCAAGCTACATGAATGCAACTAACTATCAGTATTTTCTAAAGAGATTCATATTAAATATCATCATTAAGCATCTAAAAAAAAGGATATAGTACAATCACCACTAGTTCAACCATGACAATATGAATACTTTATCATTCTGATCATTGTAAAGAATATTTTACATGGAAAGTATGGTAACCATCAAACATAAACTTGCTATAATAAAGCATAGAGAGAATTATGGTGCACACACAAACATTCCAATTTCAAATAAGAGACCTTAGCTTGGATTTTTGATGTAGGGAGGTCCCCTTGATACCATAAACTCATAACAAAAACATAGAAAAAACTATAAAATGGGAGAACAAAATATAGACATTTTATTTGCACCACAAATGTGGAATTACAGAATTCACAAGTACAATATGCTAACCCACATGGGTGCCTTCAGTACAATAATTTGCAAGACAAGCTACAAACTATCCCTAGAGATGTCCTAGACAATGTTAGGGCCTTTCTTAAATAGGCAATTTTATGCTGCATAGGAAGGTTCTAGATGCTCAAACTTAATAACTAGGGCTGACAGATCCTAACAATACACATAGAGGAAGCCAAATACGTCTTTGAAAAATTATTTTAGAAATTTTGGTAGCCCAAATTTTGAAGGCCATAACTCACAAACCATTGCTCCGATTAGCTATTATAACCAATTTTCAAAAATACTAGCTCTTGATCTATAGGCTTGGAATTGTGCTAGCACCCTTCCATCAAGTTTTCAGACCTCATCTAGACACTCTAAGACCTCCAACGGTGAACCTGAAGATTTTTCTACAAATTTTTCCACCGAAAGTCCACAATAACTTCTCCAATAATTAAGCTAAAGCAATGAGATTTTTATGGTAGGCTTATATCTCTAAAATGAACCTTGTTGTATAAAATAATTTTTTTTTTGAGCTCATATGACAAACTTACTAAAAATAGTAAGTTTCAATAAATAGTAACCACCCTATCTACTAGCCCTTATTAAAATAGAAAAGACTAAAAATAAAATATTTTTGGGTGATGCAAGATTTCCATTACAACTAGGATGCTCCTACATCAGACACCTGGGGTAATTTGAGAAGTGACCCTATCATGTCTCAGGTGTTCAGAGGAAAACCAAGATGGTTGACCTCCTCCTTTGCTAGCCATGATGAATCCTCAACTGTTCTCCCTTTTCATTTGACTAGATATTCCTCATAAGTTCTATTTTTGGTACTTTTTCCAACATGACTATCTAATATCTCCTCAATCTCCTTTATAGCTAAACTAGCTACTAGAATGCTCCACTATGCTTCTGCAAATTCATCTCCATCACCTCCTTCATAATACTCTATAAAATCTAAAATATTAAATACTGGTGAAGTATTCAATTCAATAGGTAACTCCACTTCATATGCATTGCTAGAATCATGTCTATTCACTATCTTGCATGGTCCAAACTTCTTCATCTTCAACTTATTATATATACCCACTGGAAAATGCTCCTTTCTCAAATGAACCATGACTTCATCTCCAATTTGAAATTCCTTATATCTCCTTTTCACATCTGCCTTAGCCTTATACTATATATTTATCTTTATGATGTCCTTCCTCACCTCCTAATGGATATTCTTCAAATATTCAACTAAATCTTCTACTTCAGCACTACTTATCTCTCCTTTATCCAACTACCTTAGTTTAGAAGCATTTCTAGGACTACTCCCATATACAATCCAGAATGATGATTTACCAGTACTCCTATTGACAAAATTATTATATACAAATTTCACCTGTGGTAAAATCATATCCCATCCTTTTGGTTTATCTCCAACCAAGCATCACAACAAGTTTCCCAAATTTCATTTCATAGCTTCTATATGTCCATCAGTCTGTGGATGATGTAATGAACTAAAATTCAAATCTTTCTTCAACTTCTTCCATAATGTATGCCAAAAATATCCAACAAATTTGGTATCTCAATCTGAAACTATACTCTTTAGCAGACAATGTAATCTCACCACTTCTCTGAAAAAAAACTCTACTACACGAACAACATCACTAGTCTTCTTGCAAGGAATGAAATGTGCCATCTTTGAAAACCTATCAACCACCACAAAAATAGAATCATGCCTACGTTGTGTCCTTGGTAATCCAAGCTAATATCTTCCCACGACTTCTCTAGTATAGGTAATGGTTGATACAACCCTGTATTCTACTTCACTCCTTTTGCCATCTAACATACTCTACAACTTTGTACAAACTTCCTCACATCTTGCTACAACTATAGCCAGTAGTAATTTTCAGCAACCAAAGCTATGGTTTTAACTTTGCAAAAATGTCTAGCCAATCCTCCACTATGCTTCTCCTTGATGATATTCTCTCTTATTGAACTTCTAGAAATGTACAACTAGCTTTCTTTGAACAACATATTATCCTAGATCATGAAATCCAACCATTTTGTCTTGTCAAGTGTAACAAGTTCTATACATGCCTTCCACACTTCACCAAAATAGGATCATCTAGATACAATGTGTTGAGTTCCTTGAACCCAACCACCTCTATTTTCATTTCTATTAGCAAAAGTTGTCTTCTACTAAGAGCATCTATAACTTTGTCAGACTTCCCACTCTTGTGTTTCAAAATGAATGTATAACTCTGCAAAAAATCAACCCACTTTAAATGCTTTTGGTTCAATTTTCCTTGACTATTCAAATATTGCAAAGCTTGATGATTAGTATACAAAAAAAAATCCTTAGGAAGAAGATAGTTTTTCCACTTCTTCAATGCTTGAACTATGGCATATAATTCTTGATCATAAACAAAATATTTTCTTTTTGGATCATTCAACTTCTCACTAAACTAAGTAATAGGTCTACCTTCCCAGCTCAAAATAGCTCCTATTGTAGTACCACTAGCATCACAGTCTACTTGAAACACCTTGTTAAAATTAGGAAGTGCTAAAATAGGTTGCTCAACAACTTTCTATTTCAATAGATTAAAACTCTTCTTTGCTCCTATAGTCCACTTAAACTCTTTCCTATCCCCTCTCATTGTTTTAGTCAAGGGTCCACAAATACTGCTACAACTTCTTATAAATTTTTTGTAAAATGTAGCTAGTCCATGAAAATATCTAACCTCTATCATAGTTCTTGGAGTAGGCCATTGAATGATAGCCTTCACTTTCTCTGGGTCCATTTTCAGACCTTCTCTTGAGACTACAAATCCTAGGTACACCAACTCTTTCTTTACAAAATTGCACTTCTTTAGGTTTATCAACAACTTTTCTTCCCTCAACTTATCAAACACCTTGTAAATATGAATTAGATGTTCCTCTAATGTCATACTAAAGATCAATATATCATCTAGGTAAACAATGACAAACTTACCTAGAAAATGCTTCAATACCTCAATCATGAGCCTCATGAAAGTACTTGGTGCATTGGTTAGCCTAAAAGGCATGACTAACCACTCATATAGTCCTTCTCTTGTCTTGAAACTAGTCTTCCACTTATCACCTTCTCTGATACGAATCTAATGGTACCCACTCTTTAGATCTATCTTTGTGAAATACTTAGCTCTACTCAAACAATCCATAATATCATCCATCCTTGGTAATAGAAATCTATACTTTATGGTGATCTTGTTGATAGTGCAAAAATCTATACACATCCTCCATCCTCCATTCTTCTTTGGTTCTAATACTGCTAGTATAAAACATGGACTCAAACTCTCTTGAATCAACCCCTTTTGCAACAACTCATGAACTTGTCTGTTCAACTCTTCACTTTCTACTGGTGTCATTCTATGCACTACCTTGTTTGGAAAACTGGCTCTTGGAACCAAATCCATCTGTTGACTGATCTTCCTCACTAGGGGCAATCCTTTAGGTACATTATCTGATACTATATTGGAAAACTCTCTCAACATATCAGTAACTTCTGCAGGTACTTCCTCTACTTCTTCTTTACTATCTTTAGGAATTATAGAAAAATGCATATGCTCATGCTTCATACCTTTAAGAAACTCTTTTCCATCAACAAAGCATATTCTAGTAGCACTACATACCTTTTCTTCTTTATACTTCAATGACTTCAACTTATGTTTCACAACATCCTTAGTTGGAGTGTAGGTATTTGCTCGCCCATCATGTACAAAATGCATGTCAAACTGCCATGGCCTACTTGACAACATATGACATATGTCCATAGGTATGATATCACATAGTACCTCATCCTGGTAGCTTCCAATCTTGAACTTCACTAAGCATTGCTCATTGACCATGACCTAATGGTAATCTTGCATCCAAGCAATATGGTATGGATGTAAGTGTTTCAGCCTTTTTAAATTCAATTTGGTGACCATTTTTTCTAACACTAGATTTCCAGTACTTTCACCATCAATGATCACTTCATTACACTTATATTCACATCTACACATTGTGCAAAACAAGCTTCTTCTTTGTTCAGGTTTATTCTCACCACTCAACAAGACTCTTCGGTTAACTAGGAATTATCCTCCTTTAGCATCTTCAAAATGTCAAGATTTGGCATCTTCATCAACATGTGCAACTCTCATTTGACCTTTTGTTCTTTGATCTATCCCTCCTTGGCATTGGGTACATTCAAATGCTCTATGCCCTTCTTCTCTGTAGTGAAAATTTTTTCCATGGAAGCCTCCTCTCCTAGATCCTTATCCTCTGCCTCTTCCTATCTAATCTCTATTATTTTGATCATGGAAATGATTGAAATTATTTCCCCTCTAGTTTTGATTGCTACTTCTAGCCTCATCCTTGTTCTTTTGATCATCATTACGACCAACATAAGATTGCCCACCAAATCTTCCACTGTGACCTCTTTGACTATTCTTATTGTCAAACTTCTTGCTCAGTTTCTCCTCAATTCTTAGGGTAAACTAGTATGCCTCCTCAATACTACTCATTCAAACCAAACTTAGCTCATCCTAAATGTTGGGCCTTAACTCATTAAGATAATAGGTGGCTTTCTCTTTATCAACTTTTTCATGGTCAGTTCTAACGAGAACTTGGTAGAACTCTTTGGTATACTCTTGAATAGATTTTCCTACTTGCTTCAACCCTTGCATCTTCTTCAATTGATTAAGCTCATAATCCATGGGAATAAATTTTCACTTTAGTTTATCTTTCATCCAATCCCATCTAGTGATTTTTTCCTTTCCCTTTCTATTTTGCTCCAACTGAACCTCTTACCACTAGATCTTCACATGTCCCTTTAGTTTTTCCTTTGCAAACTTGACCCTATCAAGATCATCAATATCTTCATACTCAAAGTACTCCTCTAGGTTAAGATTTCCCAAAAATATGGGAACCTTAAACTTAGGTCTTTTTTCAATCTTGGAGATGGCCCTAAAAAGCCTCTCTTCCTCTAGATTTAGAATTGCCCCTGCTTTAGCATTTTCTTCTACTTCATCCTCATCCTTGCTTTCATCTCTTTGGAGGGCTCAAAAAACCTCAGGTGTAACACTTATAGCTCTTCTACCACACTCTCTTCGTTAAGGCATTTTCTTGCTTCCACTGAAACCCTAGTGCAAACTACCTCACAATAGGTAATCTATCTACATGCTCAGCCCAAACCTTAGTCCTGGTGTGAACTGCCTCACAGTCAGCAATTTGTCCACACACTCAATAACTCTAGCTCTTATACCACTTGATGTAGGGAGCTCCCCTTAATACCATAAACTTATAATAGAAACAACAAAAAATGCAATAAAAAAATATGGACTTCTTATTTGCCCCAAAAATGTAGAATTACAAAATTCATAAGTACAATATGCTAATCCACATGGGCACCTTCAGTACAATAATTTGTAAGACAAGCTATGGACTATCCCCAAAGTTGTCCTAGACAATGTTTAGGTCTTTCTTAAATAGGCAATTTTATGCTGCCCAAGAAGGTTCTAGATGCTCAAACTTAATACCTAGGGTTGACAGATCCTAACAATACACATAGAGTCAGCCAAATACATCTTTGACAAATTATTTTAGAAATTTTGGTAGCCTAACTTTCAAAGGCCATAACTCATGAACCATTGCTCTGATTGTCTATTATAATCAGTTTTTAGAAATGCCATCATTTGATCTACAAGCTCGAAACTATGCTAGCACCCTTCCATCGAGTTTTTATACCTCATCCAAGCAATCTAAGACCTCCAATGATGAGCCTAAATATTTTTCTGCAAATTTTTCCACCAAAAATCCACAATAACTTCTCTATTACTTAAGTTGGAGCAATGAGATTTTATGGTAGGCTTATATCGCTAAAATGAACCTTCCTATAGAAAATGAGAACATTCTGAGCTCATATGAAAAACTTACTAAAATTAGTAAGTTTCCATAAATAGTAACCACCCTGTCTACTAGCCTTTATTAAAATAGAAAAGACTAAAAATAAAATATTTTTGGGTGATGCAAGATTGCCCTTACACCTAGGATGCTCCTGCATCAATTTCATATCAAGCTAGTTGAGGTGCACATGGTCTTCCATTTGAGAGGAGGCATTTATAAATGGACATTGACATTACATGATCACTGTATCAAAATACCATAACAAAAATTAAAATAAAATGTCATGGTTTCATCCTAACTCCTCTAGTCATTTACATCATCGAGTTGCTAGAAATAGATGACAATTAAAAAAAATTGTGGATTAGTGTACCAATACTTGCGTGTGATAGTAGAACTTTTTTTCATCTATGTAGATGAAAGTCATTGTATGAATTGTGTAAATAGAAATCAAGTGCAATAGTGTTAGCTTTTTATTAGGGATTTTAGAATAGGGTCATTGTATGATGCCTTGGGAGATGTGTGGTTTTGGTTGGTGGGTGATTAGGTGAATTTTGGAATAGTAATGTTAGAGTTCAGTAGTTTTCATACATAGTTCTAGTGAGGCTAGTCATGTAGAGTGAATATGTGGCATGATGGAAAATGCATAATGACCATTTAGTTTTGGACATAAATAGATGAGTATAAGCATGACAAAATAAAGAATATAGAAGTGGAATCATTGTAGCTATTTTTAGAGAAAAAATTTGGAGAGGTAGAGTGAGTCAAAGACTTTGAGCAAGGTAGCTCACTAGACCAGTCACAACAAGAGGTAGAGATGGGGGATGTGGGTTATGAAGGATGGGTGAGAAAAGTGCAAAGGGAAAATTATGCTTGTTAGACATTGAGTGAGTTGGTGAATCAAATTGAGCAACAGAAAATAGATCCTAAGCATATCAAATAGAGTCAAATAGAGGTTGTGCAGGAGCATCTTGGGGGCTCAGAGGCCAAGGTGGAACAACCTCCCTTTTCATCTCTATTAATTTTGTCAGGGAGTGTGGTGCAACTTGTGTTGTAAGAGGATCTCAGTGTTGATCCTATGACATGGGTGAAGGTTGGTCAACTAGGGGTTACAAAAATCTCCCAAGAGCCATTCATAGTTGTGGGAGAGATGGAACTCCTAGGAATATTGGAGAAAAAAGGTAGAGGAAGATTAATGATGTCAATAGAAGTGAGATGACTAGTATGGTGAGGCAATTAATTAGCCTCAGGAGGTCTATGTAAGGGTTGACAAGTGAAGTGAGAGGATCATTGGGGTTTCCTAAGCTGGAGCCTAAGCATGATGTTGTGGGACAACTAGAGCTTGAAGTGGAGGAACTACAAAAAGAACTTGCAACATCGAGAGTCCAAGTGGAGAATATGGAACAAGAAGTCACATTTTTTTGGGATTAATGGAAAAAGAATACAAGGATGAGGTGCAGATAGAAATGAGGTAGCTATAAGTGGTGTTAAATAAAGAATGGGCTCTAATGCAAGATCTAGAAGCTAAGATATGAGTGGAAAGATCATGGGAAAAAAAAGAAGGTTGGGGTTCATGCTAAGTGAGCATAAGAACAAATATTATAGGATGCATTGAGGATGGCACAAGAGGGTTTGGAGAGTGCACTGAATGAGTTGGTACTACTTCAAGTGTAGTTAGAGTCTTTTAAGGATTTAGTATCAAAAATAAACACTGTGTCTATATAGCTACATGAGTGGTTGGTGATGAGCAAGGTGAAGGTGAACTAGTATTAGGAGTGGCTCAGTGAGGCTAAAGTTGATGTGGAGCACTAAAATATGTCAACAAAATAGATGCAACTAGAGCATGTTTTGGCCCAATGGACAACTACTGCACTAGGTATAAACCAACTACTCGACAATGTGTTTGTGAATATGCAATGGAATGTTAAAGTGCATTGGGAAGCCTTGTTACATGGGGATATAGTATCAATTGATCCTAATGGAACAATGACAAGAGACTCAGTTTGTGGATAAGAAATTTACCTAGTTGTTGAATACTGAGTTGCACAATGGCAAGTTTTTGATACTAATGGATTCTATTTGGGCAAGGTAGTGAATCTATGCCTGTATCTTCATCTTTTGGGATGGTGCTAGGGTGAATGCCCCTAGTCAAGAATCCAAACATGTCATCTCCACAAGGAAGGCCATAGTGAGCTTCACACTAAGTTTGTATTGTTGTAATTGTACCATGACTCTATGATAAATAAAAAGTCTTTATTGTAAAAAATTGGAATCCTATGTCCTTTGTGCATTTATGTACAATGTTTGAAATGAAATGATGGTTTAATTGTGTGTGTATTTTTTTATTTTGAGAATTTGTAATTTTTGTTTTTATTTTGTTGATATTTTTTGATTTTTTGATATTTTATTGAGATATTTTGATTTTTGTTGCAATATTTTGTTCATAGTTTTTGATTTTTTTGATATTTTGTTCACAATTTTTTATTTTTAAAATATTTTATCAAGATTGTTTTGATTTTTTGGCATATTTTGGTGAGAGTTTTTTATTTTTTTGATATTTTGTTAAGATGTTTTGATTTTTTTGATATTTTGTTGAGAGTTTTTGACTTTTTTGATAATTTGTAATGTGAAATAAATATGTTGGAATCCAAAGGCATGCAAGTTTTGAATGAAAGATATCTACAAACTTTTGCAACATCCAGAAGCTATGGTAGGGATAATATAGTAATGATCATATCTTTTGTGATGTGGAATTGTTAGACCAAGATAATATGTACACTAGGTTGAAAATCTAGGAAGTGCTAGCTCACAAATTGTAGGCAGTGGTTGATTGAGAATTTTTTTACATATTGATAGCCTTTGCAAACAAGTTAGAGCCAAAATTAGGATGAATTGTCCTCCCCTTGTTGAGTAGGGAAATAGTGTGTGTTCTCTAGGTGTGGGTAGGGACAAACCTTTCAAGACTAGTAAAGAAAGTAATTTTTGACCTTGAAAAGATGTGTATAGGCTCAAAAAGGTGATGGAGGGCTTGAATAGATGAATGGGCATTGAAAAATGAGATTGAGCCTAAAAAGGGTACTAGAAGGCCTGTAAAAGGTTTTAAAGGGTAGAAAGGAGGGTACTTGGGCCTAACAAGGCATGAGGAAGGACTCAAAAGGTAATTTAGCCTTGAAAAAGGTGCTTTGGGCCTAAAAAGGTGTCATGGAAGGCTTGAAAAGGTGGTTTGACTTTAGAAAAGGCACATAGGGCCTAGAAAGGCACTATGGGGCCCAAAAAAGGCCACTTGGGCCTAAAAAGGTGACATTGCCTTGAAAAAGGCACTTTGGGCTGAAAAAAGGTGCTAGGAGGCCGTGAAATGATGTGTAGGCCTTGAAAAGGCATTTGAGGGCCTAAAAAGGCATGTGAAGGCCTGACTCTGGCAATTGGAAATTAATCTAGCCATTTAGGTTAATGGTTACCTATTTTGAGGCCCAGTTGTCTCAAAGGTTCAAGAGTTCAACTCCCCTGATAGTCATCCTCTTGCTTTACTTTCTACAATTGGGAAGTAGGCCAGTTGTGTAGGTTGCTAGCGACATTGCTATTATGTACTACAAAATGTGACTTATTTGGATGGAGATAAAAGAGTGGGATGTATCTCTGTGATAATTCAAGTGGTGTCTAATTTTCCAAAGCCTAGAATTATGTTCAAGGCCTAGAAAAGGTGGGTATTTGGGTCACAAGGCCTTTCAAGAGAGACTTAAGAGAGTTGTAGCACAATAGTGGTCAATTGTGGCCTCTACAACATAAACAAGTCTTGAAATCCTTCTTGATTTACATTAATAAAGAGAAAGGTGTGATAATGGATGTAGGCAACCTTCTTTCCACTATCTATGGTGTGCTAGATTTCATGTCAAGTTCGAAAGCATGTTACAAGACACAATGACACTAATTCTTAATCTTTTGGTCTAGAGGGATGCAATTGACATCTTTGTTGAGAGATACAAGGAAAGTGATTTGTTATACAGGACTAGTGGATCATACAACTTTTTTTAAGACAACATTGATATATATTTTGAAGGACAACATGAGTGTAATAAAATATTTAAATATTGTCAATATAGGGCCTCACCATTGATTTCATATAAAATTGTTTGAGGTACATGAACACGTCCTGAAGGAGAGGTAATTATAGATAGACACTAGCTCAACATGAAATCAATGGATCATAGGATTAAAATATATATTTAACTAATTTATGCAAATGAAAGGAGATTTTTTTGGCATTTTGAACATTTTAAAATTTTTTGTTTTGGATTATATTGGTTTTAATATATAATTATGTATTTCAATTTTTAGAATTTTGGAACCAAGCTAGTACATAAATAGTGGTGTGTAGGCTATTCTCTTGAGCACATCTCTTATTCTTGAAATGAAATATATCGATTAGATAATTTTGGAGTTTGGTGGGTGATAAAATGAGTTTGTAGGATTACTAAAATGAGTTTTGGGAACACATGGATTTTTTTTGGATAACCAAAGTCATTTTTATGATCAAATGGATTTTTTGGACAGAAAAAAGAAGTTTGGTAAGGTATTGACAATAGTAATAGAGGAGCCTTGATATGTTTTACAAGTTGAGATGTGCATTGATTTTCCTATAATTCATGCCTATGGTATCTTAAAATATAACCCCCTTTTTTGATATTTCATCTCCACTTTTGTCCAAGGTCAAGAAACCACCAACTCTCAATGTAGAACTTAAACCCACAAGTGTTTCTCAATTAAGTATCTGCATAGTTAGTTCTAGATCTTGTACCCTACTGATAAAGTTGAAAAGACCAAGCTATGAGCCTCTCAACCAAGAAAAAATAATATTTTCTACCCCACATGTCTCCAAATGATTTATTCATAAAAAATCTACCCCCATTTCTCTTGTTCCTATCCTCTATAAACTAGTCTTGGTAGGACTTTGTTAGATTATGGTGACTAATCAGGAAAGTACTGTACATACTTCATAAATTTTTGGTATGATTTTCCATTCGTAGAATTTTTGTTGGTACTATTCACCATTCGTAGATTCGCTACTAAAGTTATGGCCAACATACGACTGACATGTTGTAACCCTAAAACAACATAAAATACTTGTATAAAAGGGTTTAGGGTTAGGTATTTTTCATTATGTTGTGATGCAAAATTGGTTCTTGTGGTGGTATTGAGTTGTAAGGGATTACAAATTGTAATCAAGTTGTAATCACTGGATTGTAATAAGATCGGACTTGCTATTGGTGGACGTAGCCTAGGGATTGCGTGAACCACGTTAAATCTTGGTGCTTGTGTTCATTTCTATGTGATCTATTATTTTCTGTTATTGGTTATATTTGCATGTAGTTTTTATTTCTGTCCATGGTTTATCCTAACAAGTGGTATTAGAGCAAGGTTTTCTTTTAGTTATCCTCTATAGGAAAGTCTCACGGTTAAGTAGGAGTCTCACAATTGAGTGGGAGGGATGGCAGATGAGGGTAAGCTGAGGGTTGATAGGTTTAATGGGTAGAACTTCCAATTATGGAAGATGCAAATGGAAGACTATCTATATCAGAAGGATTTATGGAAGCCGTTGGAAGGCAAAGCCAAGAATCAAGGAACTATGTTAGAGGCTGAATGGGATCTTTTGGACAGAAAGGCACTCGAAAACATTGGTTATGTTTGGCACCATTGGTGGCATTTAATATTACAAAAGAAAAGACGACAGAAGATTTGATGAAAACCCTAGCAACACTGCATGAAAAGCCCTCCGCTTCAAACAAGGTATTTCTCATGAAGCTTTTATTTAATATGAAAATGGTAGAAGGTGGATCTGTTGTAGATCATTTAAATGAGTTTAATACTATTACTAGTTAGTTATCTTTTGTGGGTATCAATTTTGATGAAGAAATTAGGGCTCTCTTGATTTTGTGTTCTTTGCCTGAAAGCTGGAATGGCTTGGTAATGGCTGTGAGTAATTTTGTTCCTAGATCTAGTACCCTAAAATATGATGATGTGATTGGTGTTGTTTTAAGTGAGGAAACTCGTAGGAAATCCTCAGGTGGATCTACATCAGGAAGTGCTTTGAATGCACAAAGCAGGGGCAGAACGATTGAGAGAGGAAGTAACTCTGGAAATCATGGGAAATTAAGAGGAAAGTCAAAGGGGAAGAGGTCTCAATCGAGAGGACCAAACAACTATTGGTATTGTGGGAAACCAGGTCATAAAAAGAAATATTGCTGGAATCAAAAGAAAAATGAAGGAGATAAATCAGATGGAGACAAGGAGGCAAATGTGGTAAGTAAAAAATTCGATGAGGATGCTTTGATTCTGTCTTTAGAAAGTGTTGATGATTCATGGGTTTTAGATTCTGGTGCTTCATTTCATGCTACACCTCATAGAGGTTATTTCATTGATTATGTCCAAGGGGATTTTGGGCTTGTTTATTTGGGGGATAATGAACCCTGTCAGATTGTTGGAAAGGGAAAAATTAAGATTAAGTTGCAGAATGGGAATCATTGGCTACTACATGAGGTAAGACATGTTCCAAGGCTGAGTAGGAATTTAATTTCAGCGGGGCAACTCGTTGAGGAGGGTTGTAATGATAAAAATTGGAAGGTTTCAAAGGGTTCCCTTGTAGTAGCAAAAGGTGTGAAAGTAGGCACCTTATATCTTTGTACAGGTCATATTGTTCCTTCTACTTTGATTGTTTCAGAGAAAAATGAATGTTTAGGAACAATTGCTGCAGTTGAGCAGGGAGAACAAATAGCTACTGTAGATTCTGATATAGCGCTATGGCACAACAGACTTGGGCACATGAGTGAGAAAGGTATGAAAGTACTTCATTCAAAGAAAGTTTTACCAGGTCTGAAATGTGTTAATATGGATTTCTGTGAAAGTTGTGTGTATGGAAAACAAAAGAGAGTGAGTTTTGTAAAGACTGGGAAGGAAAACAAAAAGGAAAAATTAGAGCTTGTGCATATAGATGTATGGGAACCAACTCAAGTATCTTCCCTTGGTGGCTTTCATTATTATGTTACATTTATTGATGACGCAACTAGAAAAGTATGGGTTTATTTCCTTAGACAGAAATCTAATGTATTTCAAACTTTTAAGAAATGGAAATACTTGGTTGAAAATGAGACTAGTAAGAAACTAAAATGTCTCAGATCTGATAATGGTGGTGAGTATTGTAGTCATGACTTTGAAGATTATTGCTCTACTAATGGTATTCGTAGACAAAAAATTATTCCAAGGACTCCACAAGAAAATGGAGTGGCTGAACGCATGAATAGGACTATAATGGAGTGCGCAAGGAGCATGAGGTTGCATGCTAGGTTGCCCTTATACATGTGGGCGAAGGCTGTCAATATTGCAGTATATTTGATTAATAGAGGTTCCTCTACTCCTTTGGGCTGTGGTATTCCAAAGGAAGCATGGACTGGTAAGAAGGTGAGTTATTCTTTTCTTAAGACCTTTGGTTGTGAAGCTTTTTCTCATATAGACTTTGAAAATAGAACCAAGCTAGAAGCTAAATCAAAGAAATGTGTCTTTGGTGGATATGGCATTAATGAATTTGGTTCTAGGCTTTGGGATTTTGAAAATCTTAAAGTTGTTAGAAGTCGGGATGTCATATTCAATGAGAAAGTGTTGTACAAAGATCTATTGCAGCAACATGAGAAGAAAGAAGATGATTATGTAGTGCTGGATGATACTCCAAAAGCTGATGTTCCAGCCATTCCTCATGATGTGCAACAACCGCAAAAACAAATACCACACATACCAGTGAATGCTAGACGATCAACAAGGCAAATTAGACCTCCACAAAGGTTTTCTCTCTCTTTGTATTCTATTTTACTTACTGATGCTGGTGAACCTAAAAGTTATGATGAAGTTGTGCAGGTGGATACTAAGATTCAGTGGGAGTCTGCAATGAAAGATGAAATGGACTCTTTGCTGAAAAATAAGACATGGGATTTGTGCAAGTTACCTGCAGGTAAAAAGGCTTTATAGAATAAGTGGGTTTACAGGTTGAAAGAAGAGGAAGGAGGTAAAAAAATATTTAAGGCCAAGTTAGTTGTAAAATAATTTTCACAAAAAAAGGGAATTGATTTTGATGAGATATTTTCTCCTATTGTTAAAATGACTTCTATCCGTACTATTTAAGTCTTGTGGCTACTGAAGATTTGCATTTAGAGTAGCTGGATATTAAAACAACCTTTCTTCATGGTGATTTGGATGAAGAAATATATGGCTCAACCACAGGGTTTTGAGGTCAAAGGTAAGGAGAACTTAGTGTGCAAATTGAAGAAAAGTTTATATGGCTTAAAGCAAGCACCTCGGCAATGGTATCTAAAATTTGATAGTTTTATGCATGAGCATGAATATAACAGGTGTCATTCAGATTATTGTGTTTATTTTAAGAGGTTGGATGATGATAGCTACATTATTTTATGTTTATATGTTGATGATATGCTTGTAGCTGGGTCTAACATGGATCATATTAAGGGGCTAAAACACCAGTTAGCACATGCATTTGCTATGAAGGATTTGGCGGCAGAAAAACAAATCCTTGGTATGAAGATTTGCAGAGATAGGAAGAACAAAACATTGACGCTATCTCAAGCTGATTATGTTGAGAAGGTGTTGCAACATTTCTCTATGGAGAATGCTAAAGCTGTCAGCACACCTTTACCTAGTCATTTGAAATTGACTAAGGAGATGTGTCCCAAGACATAGGAAGAGGAGGATAAGATGTCCAAGGTACCCTATACTTTAGTTGTAGGAAGCTTGATGTATGCTATGGTATGCACTAGGCCAAATATTGCACATGCTGTGGGAGTCGTTAGCAGGTATATGAGTCATCTAGGATTTGAGCATTGGAATGCTGTCAAGTGGATTCTCAGATATTTGAGAGGAACATCCAATAAGTGTTTACACTTTGGGGGCTCTACTACTGATTTACAGGGCTATGTTGACTCAGATTTGGCTGGGGAAATTGATACCAGGTGGAGTACTATAGGTTATGTCTTTACTATTGGTGGGGCAGCCGTGAGCTGGGTTTCTAGGTTACAGAAGATTAATCCTCTATCCACTACAGAGGTAGCCAAGGAGATGATATGGCTTCAGCTCTTCTTCGAAGAATTGGGACATCCTCAAAAGGATAATTATTTGTTCACAGATAGTCAGAGTGCCATTCATCTTGCAAAGAATTCAGCTCTACATTCTAAGACCAAACACATACAGTTGCAGTACCATTTCATTCGATCAGTTTTGGAGGATGGACAGTTAAAGTTGGAGAAGATACATACAAATGATAACCCAACAGATATGTTGACAAAGGTTGTAACAAGGGAGAAGATGGACTCCTCTTCAGCTTTGATTGGTCTTTTCGACTGAACATGAATAAAAGAACAACAAAGTCCAGGGTGGTTTGATCCAGTGGGAGCCCCATGCGGTAGTGGTATTGCTATAGGATCAGTCTCCAAGTGGGAGATTGTTGTTTAGTGTGGAGCCTGATCAATCCCCAAGTGGGAGATTGTTAGATTATGGTGACTAATCAGGAAAGTACTGTACATACTTCATAAATTTTTGGTACAATTTGCCATTCGTAGAAATTTTTTTGGTACTATTCGCCATTTGTAGATTCGCCACTAAAGTTATGGCCGACATATGGCTAACATGTTGTAACCCTAAAACAACATAAAATACTTGTATAAAATGGTTTAGGGTTAGGTATTTTTCATTATGTTGTGATTGAGCTTTGGTTCTTGCGGCGCTATTGAGCTGTAAGGGATTATGGATTGTAATCAGGTTGTAATAACTAGATTGTAATAAGATCGGACTTGCTGTTTGGTGGACGTAGCCCAGGGATTGGGTGAACCATGTTAAATCTTGGTGCCTTGTGTTCATTTCTGTGTGATCTATTATTTTCTGTTATTGGTTATATTTGCATGTAGTTTTTATTTCTATCCATGGTTTATCTTAACAGACTTAAATGAGAAGCAAGCAATAGAGTGGCCACAAAGAAGCAATATTGGTGCAAGAGGCACAAAATGAACCATCCACTATAGCCCCTATTTGATTCATTTTTTACGTTGAAGGACTTTTTTTGTTTGAAGAAATTTTGAAATCCTAATGGTGCTATCTTTGACCCCCTTTTTAACTAGAACATCTCCTTTTTTGTATGAAAATTTTGACTATTTTTGGAAATTTTCAAGATATGTGGTGGTCATTCAAGACTCTAGACATATAATCCTTTTACATGGATGTTATTGAGGAGCTTTGTTAGCTTTTCTCTATCATAGTTGGAAAGTTTGTAGGTGCCAGTCCCAAAAGATTTAGTGATTATGTAAGGACCAATCTAGTTAGGTTCCCATTTCCCTTTCTTTTCCCTCTCAACTTGATTCTTTGCATTCTCTTGAAGAACAAGATCACCTATTTGGAAGGAACAAGGTTTTACCCTTTTATTTTCATGTCAAGAAATTATATTTTGATACATTTAAAGATGTTCATATGCCTTGTTCTGATGTTCCTCCATAAAATCTAGGTATTCTACATGAGCTACCATATGGTCCTCATTTATCAACATATTATGTAGTGTGATTCTCAAAGATGGGATCTTAACTTCTAGTGGTAAAATAGGTTCACTACCATAGACCAAAGAGAATGTGATTTCCCCTTAGGTGATCTAACACTTTTCTATATGCCCAAAGTGTGGGATTCAAGTGTATGTACCAACCTCAACTAGAGTTATTAATAGTTCTCTTGAGAATGTTGATGATATTCTTGTTTGTAGCTTCTACTTGACCATTGCCATGATGATAATAGATTGATGATGAATGGTGAATGATATGAAAATTTTCACATAATTCATCAAGTATTTGATTTTTAAAGTCCATGGCATTATACATCAAGATGGTGTGAGGTACACCAAATCAAAAGATGATATGGTTAGGGATGAACAAAGAGTTTTTTTCTAGTGGCATTGGTAAGTGGCATTGCCTCTACACATTTGGTGAAGTATTCTATCACGGTGATGATCTATTTATGACTACTAGAAGAATGTGGATGTATCATATCAATTATATAAAAAACCCATTGACAAAAAGGATATGGTGTTGTTAACATATGAATTTCCTATGTGGGTGTATGAATTAAATTACCATGGATTTGACACTCCTTACAAATTTTGACATAGTTAATGGAATCCTTTTCTATCGTGGGAAAGAAATAGCCCATTCTAAGAATGTTTTTGGCCATGGTAAAACCACTAGAATGAGAGCCATAGATTTCCTCTTGAACCTCTTGTAGAGCATCTTTAGATTTTTCTTCTAAAAGGAACCTAAACAAAGTACCGCCAAGACCATTATGACACAAATTTTCAAATACCAATTTGTAATGCAAAGATTGTCTTATGAAGTTTCATTTTTGGTTTTGAGATTGGTTCGGGCTTAGGAGGTTATCTTTGAGATAGTAATTGATGGGATCGTACTAAGTTAATTCTTGATTTTCTAGGAGGCAAATGAAGTGGGATTTGAGCTGGGAAAATGTAGGTTGAACCATCTTTTCCATAAAGAATTAGTAATGTTTGTGTTGATTTGGTGCTTGGAGAAAAGAAGATAAAGTAGCCATAGCATCGATGACTCTTTTTTTATCCTTGCAGATCTGTTAAAAGGTGATCTAGACAAAACATACTTTTAGTGCATCGATCAATTTCTTATAAGGCATTAATTTTTCATCCTTAGTTTGATATATATCATTGACTTGATTGATGACTAACTGGGAGTCTCTATAGGCCTCTATCATTTTAAATTTCCATTCAATAGCTAACTTAATGCCAAGGACTAAAGTTTCATAGTTTTCCATGTTGTATGCCTTTGGGATGGTGATGCCTTGAGGCTTGATAAATAGAATACTTGCACCTAATCCATGGTGAATATAAGAACCATCAAAGTATAGTTTCCATGTAATTTGTTTAATATGGAGTATGTGTGAATCTAGGAAATTAGAAATAATAGGATTCAAATCCTCTAGTGGTGAATCTTCCAATTGGTTTTCTATGGCATGCCCTTTAATGGCTTTACAATAAACATACTCTATGTCAATTCACTCAATAACATGACCCACTTGGAAATTCTTCCATTCAAAGTTGTTTTGTTGAGGATATATTTCAAAAATTCTATTTTTTCCAAGATTATTACCTTATGTGTAAGAAGTTAGTGACATAGTTTTTGGGAAGAAAAGACCCCTTCAACAACTAAACAAGAAGGGGTGAGGATGTGTTCTGTTTGTTGATCAAGATGATGACCTCGAACCATTGAATGATCAAGAAATAAAGGTGAGGCTCCCCCCACATATATATAAGGCCTCTCCTGGTAAAAAATTCAAGGATCTACAAGCCAATGGATAAAGGACCAAGACAAGCTAATCAAGAACCCCAATCAAATAATCAACACCGATAAAGAAAGACTATAAGGCAACATTTATCTATGAATGTGTAGTTGAGTTCATAACTCACTAGAATCCTATTGATGTAGTAAATGGCCTTTTCTTTTCCCTTATCATTCTCCTGGACTAAAATTAGCCCTAATGATCTCTTTGGTACTTAGACATGCATTAGGTGTGGTTTGTTTGGCAAAGATAATATTAGAATGGGAGGATTCATCAAATAATTTTAAAGCAAGTTGAAGGAAAATTCACACTTGTCATCCCATTTGAAAACATCATCTTTTTGTAAGAGGTGGGTGAAGGGATTACACTTTTTAGCTATTTTGGAAATGAAACCTCTCATTGATTGTAATCTACCTTGTAAGGATCATAGCTGATGTAGATTTCTAGGTGCTTTAATATCTAAAATAGTTTGCACTTTTTTAGGGTCCACCTTTATCTCCTTTTCCAAAACAATATAGCCTAGAAATTTTCTTGATTGAACCCCAAAAGCACACATCCTTGGGTTAAGTTGAACTTTAAAGGCTTCAAGTCAAGTCAAGATCTTGTCTAGGATAGGGAGATATTTCTGCTGTGTGTGTGACTTAGCTAAGATATCATCAACACGATCTTTCATAAAGGTGTGGAGCATGTCGTGGAAGATGGTTGTCATGGCTCTTTGATAGGGGGATCCCTCATTTTTCAAGCCAAAGGGCATAACATTGCAACATATTTTTCCCCAAGAAAAAGTAATGGTTGTCTTCTCTTGATGTTGTGTTGCTATTTAGACCCGATTACACCTTGAAAACCCATCCATCATTGAGAACATGGAATGTCTTGATGTGAGATCGAAAAAACATCGATACTTGGTAGAAGGAAGTCATCTTTTGGACATGCCTTATTTCATCACATAAATCAATGCAAATATGTATGCTACCATCCTTCTTTGAAATAGGCACAATGTTTGAGATACATGAAGCATATGCTAAAGGCCTTATGAAGCCAGTCTAGGGGAATTTCTCTAACTCTTCTTTCACTAACATGACTCTGTGAGGATGCATATTCCTTAGTTTTTGCTTGATGATTTTTATTCCAAGTGCAATGTTGAGATGATGTAAAGTAAATTTAGGGTCTAAACCTAACATGTTATAATATGACTAGGAAAAATTAACTTGCCTTTCCTTAAAGAATTGGATGAAAGCCTCTTGTTCGACAATTATTAGGGAAAATTATAGATGATTCATTTTGGGATCTTCTATCTTTCCAATGTTGACCTTTTTTGTGGACTCTATCAAAATTGAAGATATTTCTTCAAAATGGTCTAGCAATGCATCAAATGTCTCATTATTAGGTTCCACAGTTTAGTTTTCACCATCAGATGCATCATTTCTTTCATCTTTTGTTTTTTCCTTTAGTCCAAGCACAAGGTGACTTGGATTGCTAGACCTTTCCATTATTTTCAAATGAATGAGATAATTGATACATTATTTATTCGTCAACTCACCATTGGTTATCAAGAGTCATTGAATGGTTCAGCTACATTGAGGTAAATGGAGATGTCTCACTTAGTGTCAAAGGTAGGCTCAATAATTGTGTTAGATAAGTCTAAGTTGATAAACTGTTTAGGGTAGAGAAAGGATAATGATTCAAAAGGAAAATTGAGTTCCATGGGGTTCAAAGACATAATTTCATTAGATAGCTCAAAGATTGTATCACTCAATGACATGCACTTGTTCTAGGTGTTCTAAATTGCTAGGTGGATGCTCTCGACAATACCACTTTGGAGGCTTGAACTCAAGTAATGATGTTTAAGGATTTCTTCTTGTGTTTATCTTTTATGACTATAATATTGGCATGGTCATCAAATCCAGAGAACATGTTGATCATGTTGTCATAGTTGTGGATGTAGTTAACTTTTTTCATTTTCTATCTTATTTTGGTTGGCTTTTGAAGATTCTCTATTTTCATGGCTCATGAAGGGGGTTTTTAAAGTTGTGTGATTTTCATTGGTATGAAAGAATTAACTTCAATGAAATCATTTTTTTTAACCCCTTTTAGAGAGATGGAGTTATTTGCAAGGTGTCCCTTAGTTTAGTGGTATACTCAAAACCTATTCTCATTCCACCATAAGGGCTTGATTTGTGGTTCATATGGTCTAGCCTCTAGTAATACAATGAGTTAATCAACCAATAGTTTTTTCAAGGCCTTCTTGTATGTCTAGCCTATAGGAGTATATGTTCTTAGATGGCAGGAGGGCCAAGGTCCCTTTGGCAGAGGAGCTTGATTATAAGAAACTTGTTGATTAGGTGCACTAGATGTGGATAGAAGCGAGATCTTTCATTTATAAAATGGATGCGTGTTGTCTTGTTGTGGCTCAACTTGACTAGTAAACATGCATTTTGTTGGGTTTGATGGAAAAAGAACATGAGGATAGGGTTTAGACATAAGAAAGGTGTGTAGAAGTGGTGTTAAATGAAGAATAGGCTTGGGTGCAAGCTTTGGAACCTGAGTTGTTGGTGGCAAGATCACATGAAGAAGGAAATGAGGCTGAGGTTCATGCTAAGTGAGCACATGCATAAAGATTGTAGGATGCATTGAGGATGGCACACGTGGGTTTGGAGATTGTGTAGAATAAGATGGTATTTCTACAAGTGTAGTAAGATTCTTTTAAAGGATGTAGTGTAAAAAATAAACATGATGTCTATGTAGTTACAATAGTGGTTGGTTGTGAGTGAGGTGAAGGTGAAGTAGTATCAACAACATATCGATGAGGCTATAGCTGATGTGGAGCACTAAAAGATAGAAATAGAATTGATGCAATAGGAGTGTGATGTGGTCCAATGGGAAATTATTACAATGGGTATAAAAAATCTAGTGGATAATGTGTTCATGGATATGCAAAGGATTGCTAAAGTGCATCAGGAAGTCACATATTGCATGGGGCTATATTATCAATCGATCCCGATGGAGTAGTGACAAGAGACTTAGCTTATGGATAAGCATTTTATCTAGTTGTTGAATGCTTAGCTATATAGTAGTAAGTTTTTGATACTAATGGATCTTGTTTGGGTGAGGTGGGGATCTACACCTGGAGCTTCATCTTTGAGGATAGTGCCAAGGGGAATGCTCCTAGCCAAGAATCCAAACATGCCACCTCCACAAGAAAGGCCATAGTGAGTTTCATACTAAGTTTGTACTATTGTAATTGTACCATGACTTTGATAAATTAAAGTTCTTTATTGCAAAAAAATGGATACTTGTGTGCTTTGTGCATTTATGTACAATGTTTAAAATAAAAAACTTGTGCAACATCTAGAAGCTGTGGCAAGTATAATTTAGTAATGATCATATCTTCTATGATTGGGAATTATTGGACCAAAATATTATGTGCACTAGGTTGAAAAATAAGGGACTACTAACTCATGAATTGTAGGCAGTGATTGATCAAGAAGTTATATATATATATATATATATATATATATATATATATATATATATATATATATATATATATATATATATAGCCTTTGCAGACAAGTTAGAGACAAAATCAAGATGAAAAATCCTTCCCTTACTGAGTAGGGAAATAGTGTGTGTTCTCTAAGTGTGGGCAGAGGAAAAAATTGAAGGACTAGTAAAGAAAGTAAATTTTGGCCTTGAAAACGTGTGTTTGGGCCCAAAAAGGTAGTTGATGGCCCAAAAAGGTAATTGGGCTTTGAAAAAGGTGTTTGGGCTTGAATAGGGCTCTAGAAGGCCTAAACAAGATGTAAGAGTGTGATTCAAACTTGAAAAAGGTACTTTAGACCTTAAAAGGTGTTGTGGATGGCTTGAAAAGGTGAGGGCCTAAACAGGTGCTATAGGGCACAAAAAAGGGTGCTTGGGCTTGAAAGGCATTATAATCTTGAAAAATGCACTTTGGCTAAAAAAGGCACTAGTGGACTGTGAAAAAGGTGCATGGGCCTTGAAAAGGCACTTAAGGGCCTAAAAAGGCATGTGAGGGCTTGGCTCGTGTGATAAAAAATTAATATAGCTATGTAGGTTAATATTTACTTATTTTGAGGCCTAGTTGGCTCCAAGGGTCAAGTGTTTGACTCCCCTAGCATTCATCCTCTTGCTTTGCTTCTTGAAATTGGGATATAGGCTAGTCTTGTAGGTTTCTAGCAATATTGTTGTTGTGTTATGAAAAATGTGGCCTATTTGATGATGATGAAAGAGTGGGACACATCTCTGCAAAAATTTGAGTGGTGTTTGATTTTCCAAAGCCTAGAATTATGTTCAAGGCCTATAAGGTGGGTATCTAGGTCATGAGGCCTTTTAGGAGAGCATTAAGAGAGTTACAAGACAACAATGGTCAATAATGACCTCTGCAACATAATAAGTCTCAAAATCCTACTTGATTTACAGTAATGAAGAGAAAGGTGTGATAATGGACAAAGACAACCTTCTTTCCACTATCCATGGTATACCAAATTTTATGTCAAGCTTGGAAGCATGTTACAAGACACAACTATTTCTTAATCTTTTGGTCTAGAGGGATTTTATTGATATCTTTTTTTGAGAGATATGAGGACAATAATTTGTTATACAAGACAAGTGGATCATAAGGCTTTTTTTCTTAGGACAACATTTATATATATTTTGAAGGGCACCATGATTGCCATAAAATATTTAAATATTTTAAACATAGGCACTCACCATTGATTTCATATAAAGCTAGTTGAGGTATGCAAACTCGTCTTGAAGGAGCGCTAATTATAGACAGATACTAGATCAACTTGAAATCAATGGATCATCAGATCATAATAGCTATTTAAATAATTTATGCAAACTCAAGGGGTTTTTTATTTTTTATTTTGGCATTTTTGATATTTTAAATTTTTTTCTTTGGATTATATTGGTTTATGTGTGTGTTTTGTATTTCAATTTTGAGAATTTTGGAGCCAAGCTAGTACATAGATAGTGGCATGCATGATATTCTCCTACACCTACCCGTCATTGTTGAAATGAAATAGATCAGTAGGATAATATTGGAGTTTTCTAGGTGATAAAATGGGTTCGTAGGATTACTAAAATGATTTTTGGGACCACAAGGAGATTTTGGATAACAAAAGTGTGCTTTGGGACCACATGGATTTTTTGGAGAGGAAAAGGAAGTTTGGTAAGGTATTAACAATAGTTCACATAAACATCGGTCATAGAGGATCCTTGATATGTTTTGTAAGTTGAGATGTGTACTGATTTTCTATTAATTCATGCCTACAATATCTTTAAACATAATTAGATTCCATATTTCCTTTGAGCCATAACTTTCCCCAATTCTAATATATCCTCTCCTCTCTTGTCCAACACTAGGTAACCACCAACTTTTAATGAATAACTTAAACCTCAATCAAGTATGTGCACAATTAATTCTAGATCAAGTTGCCTACATGTATGAAGTTGAATAGACCAAGCTATGAGCCTTCCAGCCAAGAAAAACATATATTATCTACCCCAAATGGCTCCAAATGATTTATCTGTAAAAAGGATTCCCTCGGTTCTCTTGTTGCTATCATCTATTAATTAGTCTTGGTAGGACTTAAATGAGAAGAAAGAAATGGAGAGGCCATAAAGAAGCAATATTAGTGCAAGAGACACAAAATGAACCATCCACTATAGCCCTTCTTTGTTTCATTTTTCACATTGAAGGACTTGTGTTGTTTAAAGAAATGTTGAATGCCTAAGCCATCTCTACCAATTTTTTTTACCATAATATCCCTTTTAAATTTTTTGTTTTTCTTTTGGAAATTTTCAAGATATGTCACAGTCATTCAAGACTCTAGATATAAAATCTTTTGAGATGGATGCTATAGGGGCTCTACTAGCTCTTCTCCATTGCAATTAGCAAGTTTATAGGTGCCATTCACAAAAGATTTAGTGATGATGTCAGGACCAATCCAATTAGGTTCTCATTTCCCTTTCTTTTCCCTATCAGTTTGATTCTTTGGATTCTCTCAAAGAACAAGATCACCTATTTGGAGGGCATGAGATTTTACCCTTTTGTTGTAGTGTCAAGAAATTTTATTTTGGTACACTTTAAGATGTTCATATTCTCAGTTACTATGTTCCTCCATAAAATCTAGCTATTTTAGGTGATCTACCCTATGGTCCTCATTTGTCAACATATCATGTAGTGTGACTCTCAAAGATGGGATCTTAACTTCTAGTGGTAAAATAGCTTTGCTACCATTGACCAAAGAGAATGACATTTCCCTCACAAATGTTTAACCACTTGTTCTATATGTCAAAAGTGTCAGATTCAACTATATGTGCCAATCTCAGCCAAAGTTGTTAATAGTTCTCTTGAGGATTTTGATGATATTCTTGTTTGTAGCTTCTTCTTGACCATTTCCTTGAGGATTCAATTTGGGAAAATACAAGTTGAACCATCTCTTCCACCAAAAATTCATAACATTTTTATTGATCTAGTGATCAAAGCAAAGAAGATAAACTAGCCATAGCATCGATGGCTCTATTTTTATCCCTTGGGATCTATTCAAAAGTGATCTAGACAAAGCATTCTTTTAATGCATCAATCATTTTCTTATAAGGCATTAATATTTTTTCCTTAGTTTGATATATATCATTGACTTAATTGATGACTAACTAGGAGTCTCCACAGACCTCTATCATTCTTAATTTCCACTAAATAGCTAGCTTGATGCCAAGGACTAAAGCTTCATATTCTACCATGTTTTTAGTAAAAGGGAATATGAGCTTATATGAATTTGGAATGGTGACACCTTGAGGCATGATGCATAGAATGCCTATGCTTGATCTATGGTGAGTATAAGAACCTTCAAAGTATAGTTTCCATATAATTGGCTCAATATGGAGTATGTGTGCATCTATGAAGTTAGAAATAATATGTTTGGAATCCTCTATCAATAAATTTGCAAATTGGTCTACTATGGATTGTCCTTTAATGGCTTTACGATCAAGATAATCTATGTCAAATTCATTGAATATCATGATTCACTTGGAAAGTATTCCATTCAAAGCTATTTTTCTAAGGAGATATTTCAAAGGGTCTATTTTTGCCAAGAGTTTTATCTTATGTGCAAGAAGATAGTGACATATTTATTGGGAAGTAAAGACCACTATGAGGCAAGCTTTGTCTATGAATGTATAGTTAAGTTCATAACTCACTAGAGTCCTATTGATGTATTAAATGGCCTTTTCTTTTCCCTTATCATTCTCATCTAATAGTATCCAAATGATCTCTATGTTACCAAAAAAAACATTAAGAGTGGTTTTTTTGGCATAGGAGGCATCAGAATGGGAGGATTCATCAAATACATTTTAAGAAATCTAAAGGTAGCTTCACACTTTTCATCTCATTTGAAAACAAAATCTTTGTGTAACAGGTGGGTGAAGGGATTAGCTAGTTGGGAAACAAAACGTCTCACTGACTACAATTTTCCTTGTAAGGATCATAGTTGATGTAGATTTCTATGTGTTTTCATGACTTAAATAGTTTGCACCTTTTTAGGATCCACCTCTATCTCCTTCCCTAAAACAATATAGCCTAACAAATTTCCCTATTGAACCTCAAAAGTACACTTTGTTGGGAAAAGTCAAAATTTAACAGCTTCAGGTCAAGTGAAGATCTTGTCTAGGATAGGGTGATGCTCTTCTTGTATACGTGACTTAGCCAAGATATCATTGAGATAGTCTTCCATACAGGTATGGAGTATTTCTTGGAAGATGGTCATCATGGTTCTTTGATAGGTGGCTCCTAAATTTTTCAAGCCAAAGGGCATAACATTACAATAGAATGTTCCCCAAGCACAAGTAAAGGTTATCTTCTCTAGATCATCTAGTACTATTCAGATACCCTAAAAATGCATCCATTAGCAAGAACATAAAATGTCCCATTGTGATATTGACAATAACATCAATACTTTCCTTTTCTTAAAAAATTGCATGAAAGTCTCTCATTCGATAGTTTTTAGGGATATTGCTATATGAATAATTCTAGAATATTTTTTCATGCCAATGTTGACATTTTCTATGGGCTCTATCAAAATTGAAGATCTTTATTTAAAATGGTCTAGTAATGCATCAATTGTCCCATCATTAGGTGTCATAGTTGGGTTTTCACTATCAAATGCATAATTTCTTTCATCTTTTGTCTTAGCCTCTAGTCTAAGCACAAGGTGACTTATATTACTAGAGCTTTCCATTGTTTTCATATGACTAGGATAATTGATGCATGATTTATCCATCAAATCATCACTAGATTTAGGCTTCATATATGGTTCAAATGCATTGAGGTAAAATGTGGGCTCAATTGTTGTATTAGATAAGTCTCAATTAATAAGTTTAGGGTAGATAAAGGATAATGGTTCAAAAGGACAATTGAGTTCTGTTGGGTTCAAAGACATAATTTCATTAGATGACTTAAACATTGTATTAGTTAGGTAAATGAAACATGCTTGCTCAAGGTGTTCTAAATCACTAGGTAGAATACACAACTCATCTATCACCTCTTCTTCTTCTTCTTCTTCTACTTCTTGTGGGAAGAAGTTTGAGAGAAGCTCTTGTAAGGGAAACATACGACGTGATTCCTTTGTATTATCATTTTGCATGGAGGAAATAAGCCCATTTTCTTAGTTTGAAGATGGGATTACAATGCTATTGAAGTCTATGCCAAAGTGTATTTATTGTTCTCTATTGTTTGCTGAAGTTGGGACATGTACATAGTCACATTATTTTCCTTAGATAGGTGAATCTATTGACAAGACATCCCATTCCCATTTGGTTGAATCATTTCTATCAATACTTAGTGATGACAAGGCATTGTCATCCATTAGAAAAGACTTGCATCCTATTGGGTTTTGATCACCAAAATTGATTTGGATGAAGACGAACTTTGACCCTTATGAAGTGTGTTATCCTGATATTGTAGTGAGGATGAAATAGGTGACCTATCAAATTGTTGTTCCATATAGCCAACACATATTTTGATCTTGTTAGATCACAAAGGAGCTTCTAAAGGCTCAATTATGCCCATGCCTCTCCCCAAGGGTCCTGTTCTAGAGTACCCCATCTTTTTGATTAATTCAAAACCTTTTCCATAGAGGTAGGGGATATATCTATATTTTGGATTATTTTACTTGCATCTACTTTTATAGCTTTATTTTGTGATGAACTTTCCTCTCTAAAAAAATGTTCATTCTATTGTTAATGATGTGTATTTGAAGGTGGTTTCCCATGAGATTTTGTAGATGTAGGTAAATCAAATAGAGAGATTGAGTATTATCCTATACCCTTATGCCCAATTTTGTATTTCTTTTCAAACTCCTTCATCAAACCATCCAATTTTTCATAATGTAATTATTTTTTCTCTTGTTTGGAGAGGGATTGTCTACTACTTGAATTAGAATATCCTACTTTCTCTTTTCCCTTAGCCATTGTAGTAAAGTAGTCTGTTCCATGATTGGTTGTTGATTTTGGGAGATGTCTTGAGTTGGAAGATTCTGGGGAAAGGGATTTTGTTATTTTTTAGTGTCTACAAGGATTTATTCCCTATTATGAGGAACAAGGGAGTTACAATACTGTGTGTAGTTTTGGTCCCTAACTATGGTTATTTCCTACCCCATGTAAGGAAACTTTAGACACTAATGGTAGGTGGAAAAAATGAATTGTATGTCATGAATGTTAGGTCTTCCTAGGAGAATATTATATGTCAATTTAAGGTATATCACTTGGACAATTATTTCTTTAATGATTGGAACCACCCTTATTGAGATAATGACCATTCCCTTAGAGGATCTTTGTGTGCCATCATATTCCTTGATGGTAATATTTTTCTTGGGATCCATGACATCCTTTGCATATCTCAATGTTCTCCCTAGATTTAAAGTACAAATATTTATCCCCACACCACCATCAACCAATGCCCTTTTCATCATGTTTATGTGTACAAATACCTCTATGTATAGAGGAAAACTTTGGGGATGGATAAAAGACATATCGTCTTATGGGGAGAATGATACACACTAGGGAGTGGAAATATTTCTTACCATATTCTACAACCTATTTACATCAAGGTTATTTGGTCAGTGGCTACCCCCAACAATACCACTTTGGAGGCTTGACCTCAGGTAATGACATTCAATGATTAATTCTTGTGTTTGTCTTTTATGACTATAACATTGACATCTTTATAAGATATAGATAGCATGTTGATTATGTTGTCATAGTTGTGGGTGTAGTTAAATTTTTCATTTGTTCTCTTATTTTGATTGGCTTTTGAAGATTCTTCTTTTTCATGGCTCATGAAGGGGGTTTTGACAGTTGTGTGATCTTCATTGGTAATAAATTTATTAATTTCAATGATATCATCATTGATTAGTTTTTGAATCCATGAGCTCATAGTATATGGTAAATGCACTACTCACTATAGTAAATGTGCTATGGAAATAGGTAGAAGCACTAAAAACCCTTGTGTATGCACGACAAAATGTAATAAAAGTGAGATATAAAAATACAAATACACTACTTAATATTCTAAATGCACCAAAATAGAGTTTAAAAGTGATGAAATGAGAAAATTGAGTTCTAGATGTATCTTATAAGAGTTTGGGAGCTTTTGCATGTGAGATCTATCCTCCTAGAGCACCAATGAACCTTTGATTGGTGAGATCTTCAATATCTAACCAAGAAATCAACTCTAGAAAGGTGATTTATGACAGTAAGGCTTAGAGCCCCATGATCATAAGCTAGTATTCATGAGATGATAGTGCAAAGTGTGCAGGTGTTTCATCGAACATGTGACCATTCAATCAACTAGATTTTGTGTTTATCATGCAAAATTATTACAACATAGAGAAAGAAGTCACCATGATTAACCTATGAAATTCCAAACAACTCCCAAGAGAATCTTTCAAGAATTTCCTCCAAAGATGGCAATACACATTGGCCAAACACCATAGAGAAATCCTAGAAAAAGGAGAAAATAAACATCTTCATCAAAAATATCTCCAAATCTATGAATCATTGGTTACAACTCCAATGTCCAAAGTACTTCAAAATTGTGCCTGAGAATTCTGCCTAATTAGGGGAGACCTTAATTAACAATGAAAGCCTAAAAAATCAAAAGACAAAAAGGAGTTTTCCAACAACTCTTCACATTCATATGACTACATGAATTAATCAAAAGGAAAAAAACTCTAGTGGAGAAATAATAATAAAAGTATGGAAAATGATGGAACCATAGAAGAAAACAACATTAAATCAAAGTCTTATCACCTTTCAAACTCATCATCCTCCAAAAAAAATATTAGTAGCACATCTACCAGTGAAGTTGAGCAATGACAAAAAAACACCAATCTATTTTTATAAATGAAAGATCTCACCTCTATCCACATCAAGTGCACTTAATAAAAAAATTTCTTATAATCAAGCTCCTCCACTGAAGGCACATTGGCCCTCTTACCAGCCAAGAACATATACTCATATAGGTGAGACATATGAGGAGGCCTTGAAAACACTATTGACTGACGAACTCATTGTATTACTAGAGGCTAGAACATATAAACAATGAATCAATCCCTCATAGTGGAATGACAATTTTTGTGCATACTAGAGAAATTTAGGAAACCTCATAAATAATTACATGGCTCTAAAAGGGATTATTAAAAAACTAATCCATGATGATATCATTAAAGTTAATGGTTTTTGTATCAATAAAGATCACACAACTTTTTAAACCCCCTTCATGAGAAATGAAAAAGGAGAATCTTCAAAAGCAATTCAAAATAAGACAACAAATGAAAAATTTAACTACAACCACAACTATGACAACATGATCAACATGTTGTCTAGATCTAATGACCATGTCAATGTTATAGTCATAAAATAAAAAGCACAAGAAGAATTCCTTAAACATCATCACTTGAGGTCAAGCCTCCAAAGTGGTATTTCTAGGGGAAATCACTAATCCAGATCAAGCCACCACAAGCTCGACCACATCAAAGTATAGTTTGGTTAACCAACCACTCAAAAATCCTATGTATATCTCTAATTTTGAGTTATTACAAATATCCCCAAAACACAAATAGTTCCTTACTAAATCCCTCATACCAAATAAAATTGATGTAAATACGTTGTAGAACATGGTAAGAAATCTCACCACACCCATTATGTATCCTTATCCCCACAAGATGATATTTATTATACCCATCCACAAAGGTATTTGTGCATAGAAATAGGATAAAAAGGAAATTCATTGATGGTGGTATGGGGCTAAATATTTGTACTTTAAATTTGGTGAGAGCATTGAGACATACAGAGGATGTTGTGGATCCCAAGAAAACATATTACCATCAACGCATATGATGACTCAGAGAAATCATCTAAGGGAATGGTCATCCTCCCAATAAGGTTGGATCTAATTGTTAAAGAAATAGTTTTCCAAGTGTTTGACCTTAAATTGACATATAATATTGTACTAGGAAGACCTTGGATTCATGACATGCAAGCTATTTTGTCCACATATCATCAGTTTCTAAAGTTTCCTTACATGGGGTAGGAGATAACCCTAGTCAACAACCAAAACTATACACAATATTGTAATTCCCTTATTCCTCATAACAGGGAAGAAATCCAAACAGATAGTTACAAAATAACATAATCCCTTTCCCCAGAGTCTTCTAGCTCAAGACATCACACAAAATCAACAACCAATAATGGAACCAACTGCTTTACTACGATGACTAAGGGGAAAGAGAAAGTAGGATATTTTGATTCAAGTAGTAGACAATCCCTCTCCAAACAAGAGAAGACATAATTACATTATGAAAAAATGGATGGTTTGATGAAGGCATTTGAAAATAAGTACAAAATTGGGCATTAGGGTATAAGAGAATACTCAATCTTTCTATTTGGTTTAACTATATCTCCAAAATCTAATGGGAAACCACCTTCAAATAGACATCATCAATAACACAAAGAACACTTTCTTGGAGAGGAAAGCTCATCACAAGATAAATCTATAAAAGAAGATACAAGTAAAATAATCATATATATATATATATATATATATATATATATATATATATATATATATATATATATATATATATATATATATATATATATATATATCACCCTACCTCTATGGAATAAGGTTTTGAATTAATGAAAAAGATAGGGTACTTTAGAACATAACTCCTGGGGAGAGGCATAGGCATAATTGAGCCATTAGAAGCTCAAGTCAGGTAAAAATACAAAGTTGTGTGACCTTTCATGCTAACTTATCAAAATAACTAAATTTGAGTATATATATATATATATATTTTAAACATATGATCTAGATAAATTTATTCTAGCTAAGTTATATATGGTCTTACACTTTTCCAATTGGAAATGTCTATTAAATGCATGTTTTATACTAGTTTGTATCCAATTACTAAAGAAATAAAATTATTTCAAAAAAGTGGCATTTCAATAACTCTAACTATTTTTTATAATTTTTTTTAATAATATGTAAACACCATTTTATAGAGCTCAGACTCAAGAATATTCTCATATATAGTTTATAGTGTTTGAATTAGATATAGTATATTGTAATTAAAAAATTCTACAACCACATATTTTAACACTTGAAAAGATGTCGGTTTTGAGAAAGAAAAAATATTAGATCATATGAAAAAAATCTAAAAATTATATGATGTTCTAGAGGAGAGAGTCTTCTTTTAGAATGTATAATTTTTCTTTGTGTTAGAATAGATTAGTTTTGAATAATGTGGTGGGAGATGAAAACTATCGATTTAAGGTGAGTTGAGATTTCAATCCTCATAAAAGAGAAAATATAGGTCTAAAGCCAATTTTATTTTTGATTGTTCTAGATATATATGTTATCTATAACATAGTCTAAGATAAAAGGGAAATAAGTTCATTTCCATATAGTTTTGTGGTGGCAACTAGATCCCTAATTTTCAACATTTTTTAGCACCTAAAACATTATCTATAAAAATTACGAAAGTATATCAATTCTTATTCCAAAAAATTATTAAAAATTATAATCCTAAACTTCATCCATTTCTACACATTTCATTGGTTTACTTCATTTCTAAATTCAAAACAATATCTATTTTATGTCATTGAAGATGAACAGTTATACTTTTGTTAGCCTTTTCCTTTACAAAAGGGTGACACATGTTTATGATTTTACCCTCTTTTCTTATCTAAAAGCCTCAAAATAGGTGTAGGCTATATGGAACAACAATTTTATAGGTCACCTATTTCTTCATCACCACAACATTAGGATAACATACTTCATAAGGGTCAAAGTTCATCTTCATCCAAATCAATTTGGGTGCCCAAAACTCAACAAGATGCAAGTAATTTTGAACTTGAGCTAGACACTATCAAAATATATTTCATAAACCTCTAGATCAAAAATAAGTCTTTGTCAACTAATGATAGTGCATTTCCATCACTAAGGAGTGATAGAAATGATTCAACCAAATGGGAATGGGATGTCTTGTTAGTAGGTTCACCTATCCAAGACAAAGAATGTGACTTTGTACATGTCCCAACTTGAGAAAATAATAGAGAACAAGAACTATAGTTTGATGTAGACTTTATTAGCATTGTAATCCCATCTTTAAACCATGAAACTAGGCCTATCTCCTCTATGCAAAATGATAGTACAAAGTAAACACACAATAGTTTTCCCTTTCAAGATCTTTTCCCAAACTTCTTCCCACAAGAAGTAGAGGAAGAAGAAGAAGAAGAAGAAGAAGAAGAGGTGATAGATGAGTCATATGTTCCATGTAGTGATTTAGAACACCTAGAAAAAGTGCATGTCATTGATCTAACAGATACAATGTTTGAGCCATATAATGGAAATATGTCTTTGAATCCCAGTGAACTCAGTTATCCTTTCAAACCATTATCCTTGCTCTACCCTAAACTTATCAACTAAGACATATCCATTTACCTCAATGTAGTTGAACTATCTATGAAGCTTGAATCCAGTGGCAAGTTGATGGATAAAGCATGTATCAATAGTCCCAATCGTACAAAAAATTGGAAAACTCTAGTAATCCAATTTACCTTTTGTTTGGACTACAGGCAGAAAAAAAGATGAAAGAAATGACACATCTAACTTTGAAAGCCTAACTGTGGCACCTAATGATGGCATAATTGATGCATTGTGAGACCATTTTGAAGAAAGCTCTTCAATTTTGATAGAGCCCACATAAAAGGTCAACATTGGCATGACAGAAGATCCCATAATGATTTATCAACCAATTTCATTGACAACTATCGAATGAGAGGATTTTGTCCAATTCTTTAAGGAAAGGCGAGTTAATTTTGCATGGTCATATGGTAAAATATTGGTTTTAGACCCTAAGTTGACTGTACATCATCTCAATATTGCACCTAGAACAAACCTTGTCAAGAAAAAATTTAGGAAAACACATCCTAACACAACCTTGTTAGTGAAAGTAGAGTTAAAGAAACACCTTTAGAGTACCTTCATAAGGCCTTTAGAATACGCTTCATGGATCTCAAACATTGTGTGTATTTTAAAGAAGGATTGTAGCATAGGGATATGCATTGATTTACATGATGTCAATAAGGCATGTCTAAAAGATGACTTGCCCCTACCAAGTATTAATGTTTTTTATCGATCTCCCAGTAGGACGTTTCATGTTCTCGTTGATGGATGAATTTTCATGGTATAATTAGATCCAAATAGCACCACAAGATCAAGAGAAAACAACATTTAGTTATGCTTTGGGAATGTTCTATTGGAATTTTATGCCATTTGGCTTGAAAATTATTTTGAATGGCTTTTGAAGATTCTTCTAGAATGCTATATTAATTGGCTTTTGAAGATTCTTCTTTTTTATGGCTCATGAAGGGGGTTTTGAAAGTTGTGTGTTCTTCATTGGTATAGAGGCCATTAACTTCAATGACATCATCATTGATTAGTTTTTGAATCCATGAGCTCATAATATATGGTAAATGCACTATTGAATATAGTAAATACACTATGGAAATAGGTAGAAGCACTGCAAAACCTCATGTATGCATTATAGAAAATAATAAAAGTGCTATATAAGAATACAAATGCACTATATAATATTATAAATATACTAAAACAAAGTTTTAAAGTGTTGAAATTAGAAAAATGAGTTCTAGATGTATCATATAAGAGTTTGTGAGCTTTTACATGTGAGATCTATCCTCCTAGAGTACTAATGAACCTTTGATCAATGAAATCTACAAGATCTAACCAAGAAACCAACTGCACAAAGATGATTTATGAAAATGAGCCTTAGAGCCCTATGATCATAAGATAGTACTCCTAAGACCATAGTGTGAGGTGTGTAAGTGTTCCATCAATATCTAATCATTCAATTGACTGATTTCTGTGTTTATCACACAACATTCTTACAACATAGAGAAATAATTCACCATGATTAACCTATGCAATATGAAACAACTCCCAAGAGAATCTTTCAAGAATTTTATTTAAAGATGGCAGTACACATTGACCAAATACCATAAAGAAATCATAGAAAAGGAGATGATGGCCATCTTTATCAAAAGTCTCTCCAAATCCATGAATTATTGATTATAACTCCAATGTCCAAAAGACTTCAAAATTATGCTAAAAAATGCTACCTAAATAGAGGAGATCCTAATTAACAATGAAAGCCTAAAAATATCAAAAGACAGAAAGGAGTTTTATAACAACTCTTCACATTCACATGACTCCACCAATTAATTTGAATGGAAAAAAAAACCCTGGTGGAGAAATAATAATAAAAGCATGGAAAATGATAGAACTATCAAAGAAAACAACATTATATCATATTCTTATCACCTTCTAGACTCACTGTCCTTTAGTAACAATAACACTAGCATGTCTACTAGCCAAGTTGAGCCATGACAAGAAAAAACCCATCTATTTTATAAATGAAATATCTCACCTCTATCCAAATCAAGTGCACCTAATCAACAAGTTTCTTATAATCAATCTCCTTTGCTGAAGGCACATTGACCCTCCTACCAGTCAAGAACATATACTCCTATAGGTGAGACATACAAAAAGGCCTTAAAAACACTATTGGGTGATGAACTCATTGTATTACTAGAGGCTAGACCATATGATCTACGAATCAAGTGCTCATGGTGGAATGAATTTTTTTTTTGTGCATACCACAAAAATCCGTGACACCTCACAAATAACTGCATGACTCTCAAAGGGGTTATCAAAAAACTAATCAATGATGATGTCAAAGTTAAAGGGTTTTGTATCAATAAAGATCCACACAACTTTCAAAAGCCCATTCATGAGCAATGAGAAAGGAGAATCTTCAAAAGAAATTCAAAATAAGAAAACAAATGAAAAATTTAACTACACCCATGACTATGACAACATGATCAACATATTGTTTAGATTTGATGACCATGTCAGTGTTATAGTCATAAAATAAAAGCACGAGAAGCATTCCTTTAACATCATCACTCAAGGTCAAGCCTCCAAAGTAGTACTACTAGGGGCAACCACTAACCCAGATCAACCTTCCATAGGCTCCACCACATCTAAGTATAGTTTGGTTAACCAAGTACTCAAAACTCTTGTGCATATCTCTATTTTTTATTTATTATAGATATCCCCCAAACACAAAGAGATCCTTACTAAAGCCCTCGTACCAAATAACCTTGATGTAAGTAGGTTACAAAACATGGTAAGAAATCTTTCCACACCCCACTATGTGTTCTTCTCCCCACAAGATGATATTTCATTTACCCATCCCCCAAAATTTACTCTACACATAGAAGTCTGTGTGCAAAGAAATAAGATAACAAGAGAAGTGGTTGATGGTGGTGTGAGAATAAATATTTTTAATTTACATCTAGGGAGAGCATTGAGATATGTAGAGGATATTGGGGATTTGAAGAAAAAGATTACTACCAAGGCATATGATGATTCATAAAGATCATGTAAGGGAATGGTCATTCTCCTAATAAGGGTGGGTCCAATCATTAAAGAAATAATTTTTTGTGTTAGACCTTAAATTGACATATAATATTCTACTAGGAAGACCTTGGATTTATGAAATACAAGCTATTCTGTCCACATACAATTAGTGCCTAAATTTTCCTTACATGGGGCAGGAGATAACCCTAGTCAGGGACCAAAATTGTACATAATATTTTAACTCCCTTGTTCCTCATAATAGGGAAGAAATCCTCACAGAAAGTTACAAAATAACATAATCCCTTTCCCTAGAGTCTTCTAGCTAAAGACATCACCCAAAATCAACAACCAATAATAGAACCAACTTCTCTACTACAAAAATTAAGGGAAAAGAAAAAGTAGGATATTTTGATTCAAGAAACATACAATCCCTCTCCAAACAAGCGCATAAATAATTACACTATGAAAAAATGGATGGGTTGATGAAAGTATTTGAAATGAAGTGAAAAATTGGGCTTCATGATAGATGAGAATACTCAATATCTCTATTTGATTTACCTATGTCTCTAAAATCTCATGAGAAACCACCTTCAAACAGACATCATCAACAACATAATGAACACTTTCTTACAGAGGAAAGGTCATTACAAGATAAATCTATAAAAGAAGATACAAGTAAAAGAATTCAAAATATAGATATCTCACCCTACCTCTATGGAAAAGGTTTTGAATTAATGAAAAAGCTGGGGTACTCTAGAACATGACCCTTGGGGAGAGGCACAAGTATAGTTGAGCCTTTTGAAGATCTTTTCTGATCTAACAAGCTCAAAATAGGTGTAGGCTATGTGAAACAATAATTTTTTAGGTCACCTATTTCTTCCTCACTACAACATTAGGATAACACACTTCATCCCACAATAATTAGAAAAGAAGAAGAAGAAGAGGTGATAGATGAGTAGTATGTTCTACTTAGTAATTTAGAACACCTAGAAAAAGTGCATGTTATTGACCTAATAGATACAATGTTTGAGCCATCTAATGAAATTATGTCTTTGAACCCTGCAAAACTCAATTATCCTTTCAAACCATTATCCTTGTTCTAACCTAAACTTATCAAATGGGATTTATCTGACATAACTATTTAGCCCACCTTTCACAATGACTAAGACATCTCCATTTACCTCAATGTAGTTGAACCATTTATGAATCTTAAGCCTAGTGGAAATTTGATGTATAAAGCATGTATCAGTTGTCCCCAGTCATACAAAAAAAATGGAAAACTCTAATAATTTAAGTCACCTTGAACAAGCTTTGACTAGAGGAAAATAAAAAAGATGAATGAAATGATGCATCTAACTTTGAAAACCTAACTATGGAACCAAACAATGGGAGAATTGATGAATTGCCAGACTATTTTGAAGAAATATCCTCAATTTTGAGAGAGACCACATTAAGGTGAACATTGCCATGATAGAAGGTTCCAAAATGATTCATCTATCAGTTTCCTTAACAACTATTGAACAAGAGGATTTTGTCCAATTCTTTAAGAAAAGGAAAGTTAATTTTTCCTTGTCATATGCTAACATGTTGGGTTTAGTCCCTAAGTTTACCTTACATCATCTCAACATTACACTTGCAATAAAACCTGTCAAGCAAAAATTTAGGAAAATACATCCTAACATAGCCCTATAGTTAGAGCAGAGTTAGAGAAACTCCTCTAGACTAGCTTCATAAGGCCTTTAGAATATGCCTCATGAATCTCAAATATTGTGTACATATTTTAAAGAAGGATGGTAGCATATGGATATGCATTGATTTTCATGATGTAAATAAGGCATGTCTAAAAGATGACTTCCCTCTTCCAAGTGTCAATGTTGTTGTCAATCTCACATGATGCAAGAGCATCCTTGGTTGGCTAGAAATCTTGCATGTTGGCATGGTTTGACCTTGAAGTTGGAGGACTCAGTCAAATAAAGAAGTGGAATTGTTCAATACCAAGTTGGTTTGGTTGTTGTGTTATTTGAGTGACTTGGTTAATGAAGATGTTTGATGATGCTTGGAGCATCGATAGATATTGGGAGCTCAATTTGCACTGGGAGCTTAGTAGCAGTGTTCCCTGAATCGACTAGATCGATGAAGAGGCTCAGTTGCTTCTAAAGGACTTGACACATGCTAGTGCTCAGTTAGTGAAGGAACTCAATTATGTTTGGTGGAATGCTGGCACTCGGTATGGCTTTCTTTGACATCCAGTTTGGTCTTGGTTCTTGTGGTGTTTGAGTTGTCAGTGAGATGACTTTTGGAATTTAATCTATGTATGGGTATTTAATTTGTGTTGCATCTGACTTGAGGATTATGAAAATATTTAATGTAAGGTTTTATTTTAATTTATAATGGGCTAGGTCAACTTGTGGCTTAGTTGGATATAAGTAAAGGGGTTTTGTGGAGTCTTAAATGAATATAGGAGTTATCCATCTTGGAGAAGAGCATGAAGTGTAGGAGTGAAATTTGAAGGGCTAGTAGCTAAGGCTTGGTAAACTAGGAGATTGATTGGTGGGCTTGTGAACACAAGTTGATATTTCATTGGGGTTTCCTACCAGAGTGTGTATCTGGACTAGCTAGGATTAGTGTGGACTTAGATCTTGAGAGATCTTGTAGAATTGTTTTGTAATTACTTTTTTTATTTGGCCCTAACTGGAAGGCCTTACAGTCAAGAATATTGACCAAAAAAAATTCCTTTATGAATCAAATAGTGCGATTTGGTATCAGATCTTGCATTTTTGTTGTGTTTCTATTGTGTGGTTATTTGCTAGGATCTAGATTACCTCTAGCAAAGGTGCCTTAGATTCTTGTTGCATCATCATAATAGGACATTCCATGTTCTCACTAATGGATGGGTTTTTAGGGTATAGTCAGATCTAAATAGCACCACAAAATCAAGAGAAAATAACCTCTATTTGTTCTTGGGGAACATTCTGCTAGAACATTATGCCCTTTGGCTTGAAAAATGTGGGATCCACCTATCAAAGAGCCATTGTCCATGATGTGCTCCACACCTTCATGGAAAACTATGTTGATGATATATTGGCTAAGTCACAAACATGGAAGGAACATATCCCTATCCTAGACAAGACCTTAACTCGACTTAAAGCCTTTAAAGTTTGAATTAAACCAAAGAAGTGTTCTTTTGGGGTTCAATCAAAAAAACTGCTAGGCTATATTATTTCAGCAAAAGGGATAGAGGTGGATCCTAAAAATGTACAAGCTATTTACAAAATGAAAGCACCTAGAAATTTACATCATCTATGATCCTTACAAGGAAAATTGTAGCCAGTGAGACATTTCATTTCCCAACTAGCTAAAAAGTGTAATCTCTTCACCGAACTCTTACACAAAGATGTTTTCAAATGGGATTACAAGTGTGATGCTGCCTTCAAATTTCTTAAAATGTATTTGATGAATCCTCCCATTTTGATGCTTCCTATGCCAAACAAACCACTCCTAATGTATTTTTTAGTAACATAGATATCACTAGGGGCACTATTAACCCAGGAGAATGACGAGGGAAAAGAAAAGGCCATTTACTACATTAGTAGGACTCTAGTGAGTTATGAAATCAACTATACATTCATAGAGAAAGATTTCCTCATAGTAGTCTTTGGTTCCCAAAAGCTACATCACTATCTCCTTGCACACAAGGTAAAAATCTGAGCAAAAGTAAACCCTTTGAAATATCTCCTCAATAAAACAACTTTGAATGGAAGACTTGCCAAGTGGGTCATTATATTGAGTGAATTTAAGATAGAGTATGTTGATCATAAATCCATTAAAATACATGCCATAGAAAACCAATTAGTAGATTAACCACTAGAGGGTTCCAATCCTATTGTTTCTGATTTCCTATATGCCTACATACTCCATATTGAATCAATTACATGGAAAATATACTTTGATAGTTCTTATACTCACCATGGATCAAGCACATGCATTCTATTCATTACACCTCAAGGTGTCACCATGCCAAAGTCATATAAGCTCCTATTTTACTAACAACATGGAAGAATATAAAGCTTTAGTCCTTGGCATTATGATAGCTATTGAGTGGAAATTAAAAATGATAGAGGTCTATGTAGACTCACAGTTAGTCATCAATCAAGCCAATGATATATGTCAGACTAAGGAAAACAAATTAATGCCTTATAAGAAATTAATTGATGTACTAAAATAATCCTTTCTCTAGATCACCTTTGAACAAATCCCTAGGGATAAAAATAGAGTTGTCGATGCTATGGCTACTTTTGCTTCTTTTCTCCAATCACCAGATCAACATGAACATTAAAAATTATTGGTGGAAGAGATAGTTCAATCTACATTTTCCTAGATTGAATCCCACATTGTTTTCCTCCTAGAAAACCAAGAATCATTCTGGTACAATCTCATCTATGACTACCTCAAAGATAACCTCCTACCCCTTAAAAAATCTCAAAACCAAAAATAAAACTTCATAAGAAAAGCTTCATGTTACATGTTGGTAGCTGAAATATTATATCGTAAGGGTCTTGATGATACTTTGTTTAGGTGTCTAGTGAATAATGAGTCTAAAGATGGTCTATGAGATTGTCATGAGGGAATTTGTGGCTCTCATTCTAGTGGCTTTACCTTGGCCAAAAATATTCTTGGAAAGGGTTATTTATGTCCCACCATAGAAAGGGATTCTATTTGATCATCACAGTGATAAAATACTTCTCGAAATGGATAGAGGCATTCCCATTTACCAATGCCACTAGAAAAGGAATCTTTTCATTCATCCTTAACTATATCATTTGTTGATTTGGTGTACCTCACACCATCTTAATAGATAATGCCCTTTACTTAAAAAATAAGATTCTTGATGAATGTGAATTTTTTTATATCATTCATCAATCATCATCAATCTATTATCCTCAAGGAAATATTCAAGTAGAAGTTACAAAAAAGAAATCATCAACATCTTCAAGAGAACTGTTAACAACTTTGGTTGAGATTGGCACATATAGTTCAATCCAACACTTTTGGCATATAGAAAAAATGTTAGAACATCTATGAGACCACCCCATTCTATTTGGTCTATGGTAGTGAAGATATTTTACCACTGGAAGTTGAGATCCCTTCTTTGAGAGTCACATTACATGATATGTTGATAAATGAGGACCATAGGGTAGCTTGCCTAGAAAAATTAGAGTTTATGGATGAATATCAATACAGAGCATATGAAAATCTTAAAGTGTATCAGAATAAAGTTTCTTGACACTACAACAAAAGGACAAAATAAAGTGCCTTCCAAATAGGTGATCTTGTTCTTTGAGAGAATCCAAAGAATTAGGCTAATAGGGAAAAGAAAGGGAAATGGGAACCTAAGTGGATTGGTCCTTACATCATCACTAAGTATTTTGGGACTGGCACCTACAAACTTGTTGATTGTGATGGAGATCAAGAGCTAGGAGAGCCCCTGAATAGAATCCATCTCAAAATATTTTATTTCTAAAGTCTATAACGATTGTCACATATCTTGAATTTTTTTTTAAATAGTCAAAAAATTCACAAAAAAAGGGGGGCAGGGGGGGGGGGGGGGAATATTTTGGTAAAAAAAGAGAGTCAAAGATAACACCTCTGGGCTTTCAATATTTCTTCAAACAATACAAGTCATTTGATGTAAAAAATGAATCAAACAGCTTGGGTTGTAGTGGATGGTTCATTTTGTGTCTCTTGCACCAATATTGCTTCTTTGTGGCCTCTACATTGCTTGCTTCTCATTTAAGTCCTACCAAGACTATTTAATAGAGGATAGGAACAAGAGAACCACAAGAAACCTTTTTCAAGATAAATCATCTGGATCCATTTGGAGTAGAAAATATTATTTTGTCTTGTCTTGGAGGCTCAAAGCTTGGTCTTTTCAACTTTATCAATAGGGTACTAGATCTAGAATTAATTGTGCACATACTTGATTGAGAAATACTTGTGGGTTTAAGTTCTACATTGATAGTTATTGGTTGCTTGGCATTGGAAAAATGGGAGAGGAAATATCAGAAAAGGGGAAAGTTATGGCTCAAAGGAAATATGGAATTTGATAAGTAGGAGATAATTTCCATAGCAAGTCAAATTGTGATATTGCTATCAGGATTTAACTGTGTGATTTAGAGTCAAACTCATTGACCCATGTTTCATGAGTAGCGATTCAACATGAATCCATCTCTCATGAGAATAAATGGAACACTTAGCACTCATTGGATCTAGGTGATGCTCATAGGGGTGAAGCACTGGGACTTCCCAGGAGGTCACCCATCCCAGTACTACTCTAGCCTAAGCACACTTAACTATGAAGTTTCCTCCATTATTAAACCCAAAGCTTGCAATCCCATTTTCAAAACCTTCACCAAGTGTTGTGCCTTATAAACCATTCATTAGAAAGCCCCTTAAGCTCATCAATTGATAAGTAGGAGATGATTTCCATAGAAAGTCAAATTGTGATATTGCTATCAAGATTTAGCCGTGTGATTTTGAGTCAAACTCATTGACCCATGTTTCATGAATAGTGATTCAACATTAATCCATATCTCATGAGAATAAATGGATCACTTAGCACTCATTGGATCTAGGTGATGTTTCAACCTTGATCTTTTGATTAGCATCTCTTTGCTAGATTTGATATCTAGTAGAGAGATGCTAATCGAAGGATCAAGGTTGAAGCATTCTAACAAGTGATTCAATAAAAATATCTTAATTGAGTTGTCCTACAGGCTTTTGTAAATTCTTTAACAAGATGCTTACTTTATTGTAAGTCAAATTCCTTTAACTAGGAACACTTTTAACAAGGTGTTGAAATCCTTTAACAGAGTGAGTCCTAACAGTCTTTGTAAGCCTTTAATAGGGTATAACTTTTATAGGGTAGATCATAGTTTACCATCAAATTTATTGTAACCTTAATTGGCTACACTTTAAAACTATAGTACTGAAGATTTGTGGGTGTCATCCCCACCCCAATTTTACCTTCTCGTTGAAGGGTTTTTGGGTACCAAATATCTTGTGTCATATATGTTAATTGTTTTCATGCTATGGATGAACATGTGTAGCTAGCTATTTCAATTTGCATGCAAATTATGAGATGGATGTGTGGTGAATGTTTTTGTGGTTAAAGTTTTGATTTTCTAATTTATGTGCCCCCACACCCCCCTAGAGTTTACTTGAAATCCCTATTGTTATTTCCAACATTTGGTATTAGATCCTTATTCTCTGGAAAGGAAAGCTTTGCATATTTGAGGAAAGATATTAAAAATGGAAGTCTACAAGTTGGGAAAAGTCATTGAGAACTAGAAGATTGAAATCTAGCTTTCCCTACACTAGCTCAATGAAGTAGGAGATGAGTTGAAGTGCTTATTAAAGAGAAGCAAAGAGATAGCTATTGAAGATAATGACACACATTACCAAGAGGAAGAGATTACTAAATTGTTTGCAGATGGAAATTCAAGTGTGTTTGATGTAGCAATTGCAGATCTTATGGAAAAGAATGGTGCCCTAATTGAAGAGGTCAAAAATCTTAAGATAGAACAAGAAGTCCAATCAGTATTGCTATGTGATGTGATTGAGAAGAAAAAGAAAGATGAGGAAGTAAAAGTCATATTTGAAGATGACTAAAGGACACTAACCAATGAATAGAAGTGAAGACATCAGAGTTGTAAAGGATTGCTAACATGCAACTGGAAATAATGAATCAAGTGATGATTTCCAATAATGAATAGAATGGAAAGGAGATTGATATCACAACCATAAATTTATAGAATGGAAAACTAAGGAATGAACTAAGAAGAGAAAAATAATTTGTTGAAAGTTTCAATAGACCTAGTAAAGCCATCAAATACTTTGAGAAATTGATGAGATCTCCTAGATCTAACAATGATACTATTGAATTGGGATACACTAGTATTAAGAAAGGAGAATAATTTAAAAGTGGTAAAAAAATAAACAACAAAGGTAAGAACTACAAACCCACTTATCATAATTGTGGAAAGTTATGTCATACAAAAAATGTTTGCAGGAGTAACAATGCAAATCAGAACCCTAAGAAAAAGTTCAAGGGTTATTATCATAAGTACAATAAGAAAGGACATTTGGCACATGAATGGAGGATCAAGACTTCAAGAAAAAAAAGATTTGAAGGATATTTCTATAATTTTTAGAAGTATGGACATAAATCATATGAATGTAGATCTAATGCAAAGTTGACATCAAACAAGCAGAAAAAGGTACAACCTAATGGAAAATCCTACAACTGGGATTGCAATACAAGGTAAAATTGTCACTACTATCAAGAGTATGTACATGTTTCTGAGAATTGCATTAGATCACATTTTAGAAGTGGTTACAATGGTTGAGTCAAACTACATGTTTTAGCTATTTGAAGATTGGTCACATTAGTAGAAAATGTCCAACAAGGTCAAGGCACCTAGCAGTGAATTCAACAAAGGAAAAGAGAAGGTAGATGTTGAGAAAGTAAAAGTGTAGATGAACAAGAAATGGAAGAAAAAGGAAGATTGCAACACATCAAGTTTAGATAAGATCACTTCATCTAATGGATCAGGTGATCACATCACCCCAAACTAGGCAATCAAGAGGTATGTGGGCCTAATATTTCAATGCTATATTTTACATTAGTTCCGAGAATCTAAGTTCTAAAAAATTATATAAACATGAATTAAGATGCAATGTATTGGTTAGAAATTGGAAGAAATCTCTAAGTTTTGTTAGTTTTCATGTTGCTATCGAGCATGAAAAGTTTCACAATTGCTATTGAGTGAAAAAGAAATTTTAGTTGATGCTGGGCTATTAAGGGTGATAGCATTGGCCAAATTCTCTATGGTTTCCAAGCATAGTAGAAATTATATGTAAGCTAAGTGAGTTGAAATTGATATGATAATTGAGCTTATAGCTATGTAAGCACTGAGCATTTATTATTGAATTTTAAGGGTTATATAGTCAAATTTTGACTCATTTGCATTAATTTGAGATTGAAGAGAGCACAAAAAGAATAAGGTGAACTTAGGAGAAAGATTCAAGAATTTGTGAAATGGATTCAATTGCTACTCATCACCAATCATCAAATTCATAAGGTATTTATCATGTGCCAAGCTACATTGTTTGAATTATCGCAAACCCTAGTTATTTAAAATTGTGTCTTTCTCTTCTACTATTGTTAGGAAGGAAGGAAAATAAGTTTTTAATGTTCAATTAATTAGTAATGGGATCAAACAACCACCCTTTCAAGCTATTCCTAAGATAACATATAAGGGAGATCCTTCTGGTGTGTTATCAATGATACCACCATAGGTTTTGATGATACAAGATGTTAGATGCTACTACACTTATAATGTTGGAAGTATCAAAGACATGACAATTAGAGATTTGTATGGAAAATTGTCTGTAGATGGAGCATTTAAAGGGGAAAACAAAATCGTAGAGAGAAAAGGGTTAAAACATGCCCTAGATTTTCCAAATGTATTCAAAATGGAATGGATTAAGATTGTACTTAGCACAATAAATTATCACTCTATATGGTTGGAAAATGGCCCTATGAAGATCACAAAAAAGGATCATCCATAGAGTAATAGGGAATCCTACCCTAAACAAACCCAAGACCATGTGAAGTGATGCCAAGGAGATAATAGAGAAAAACATAGGGGTAGTATGGAACAAAAGAGGGATGACTATAGACAAAATTACTAATGCCTTAATTGCATTTTGCAATAAGAATAATTACTCACAAGTTATTTCAATCTAAAAGATTGAACAACATGTCTTGTATGACATTGGATTTAGGCTACAAGATAGTAAAGAAGGACCACACTTATGACCTTTCCTATTTGCAAATCTAACAATTATTAGAAAACTTGGAGGCCATAAGAAAGAAAAAGAATGAACAATGCAAATTTGGTTCACTACTAGTTTGTATATTCTTTTATGTGCATAAAACATTTCCTTCATCTGGAAAAGTGTCTTGGAACACCAATAGGTCTATTTCTATTTAGATTGGAGAGTTCATAGAGCAAATTAGGGATAAATTTGACTCAATAATGACAAGTTATTTTGAAGACTTTAAGAAATCTATGAAACAGAGACTAAAGATTCTAGTATCACTAGTGGAGAAATATTATAATGATGTTTTCTTTCTAGTTGATGTTGATCATACATATATACAAGCAGTTGTTCCAAGGGTTAGATGGCTTAGTTCATTGCCTTATGAAATCAATGTGGATGCATCATTTGCAACCATCAAAATTTTACTTGTAGAAGAAATAGACAAGAGTGCACCCTCATTTGACAATTATGAGGAAGCCAAGTCAAGAATCATAATAGACTTGAAGAGAAATTATTTAAAAGAAAGAAAAATAAGCTTGTGAAGAAGCTCAAGGAAAGATTTGGTGAAGGGGAAGGAGGACAAGAAGAAGATGATGTGGATGATGAAGAAGATCAACCAGCCCAAGCCCCACTTGCACTTACACAAAGTCAAGGAGAGGAACAAGAAGAAGTAGAACATCATGAAGGTGCTGAGGAAGAAGAAGCCAAGGAAGCACCTACACCAATAGAAAAGAAGAAGAGGAAAGCATCATTAAGGGATTTTATATGATATTTCACGTGTCTAATCAGATTTTCAAAATCAAACAACTAATATCACAAAGATCCACCAAATTTCTCAAGAAACCCCAAATCGGGTATGCCGAAAATAGTGCCAAAAGCTTCACAGCTTCACCTATTATAAATAAATTTGAAAGTGGACATTTTTACAGAAATTTGAGCAGCATAAAAGCCTATAAAATGAAATTTCTAAATCTGTATAACATGCACACAATAGCTCCCAAAAAGAGGACAAAAACAATGCTCATCAAGCTCCCGAAAATAGCACAAAATAGCTCGGAATCACCACAAAAACTTAATAATCTATCACAGAAGTATAATAATATCCAAATAAATATTTTCAGCTCTATTTTAACATTTAAAATTATGATATACAGAAGCAACCCAAACTGATATGAAGTACTCAACCAGAAACACCAAACTCTTACAAAAAATACACCCGAAAACTCACAAATCTGCACTGTTCAGCACAAAGGAAAACTCTGCATGAGCATGCACATGGAATGGCTTCAAACTCCCATCCTCAGCCTTCCTAGAAACCTGCAAACTCTTGTTCTTGGGTCTCCCTAGAAACCTGCAAACTCCCGTTCTTGGGTCTCCTTCTCCACAGGTTTGGCAGCCTCTGAAGAATAACAAAGAAATGAGCAAAAATCAAGTTCTGGAATTAGCCCAGAATGCCTCCAAACCCCTTAAAAGAGGGCATAAACCTAACTCATGTCCAAGAGGGGTTAATAAAATATATTTTAATATTTATTAGTCCATTAGCTTCCAAATATTATCCCCTTTTTCCGAAACTTCATCTTTTTGGGCTTGCCTACCTTAGAAAAGATTATTATTTTTAATTATTTGAAAAGGGACATGACAAGTCCTCCCCTCCAAAATATTGCTTGTCCTCAAGCAATGGCTGAAAAATAAACCAATTAATCCACCCGGATCCCAAATGTATTCATGAACTATACTACTATCAATTAACACGGGCTCCTGCAATATCCTCTGCAATATAACCAAGAGGAATCCATAACCAAACTGACAATTATAGCTCAACCAAACTCCAAAATCACCACTACCACAGTTAGAAACCCACGAGACACAAGCTCTTAGAACATCAAAACCCAAGTAAAGTGGACAAATCAAACTGTCAACACAGTAAATACCATCAACGCATTCCACTGGCCTATACGGAATGTACAATCCAACTCTGCAACAATGGTGAATGCTCCCGAATGAAACTGTACCAAGTATGGAGAATCCACACACTGTACAACTCCTGCAGTCAACACAACTCTGTAGATCACCGACCACTGTCTCATAACCATAACTCCCATGCACCCCTGATGGTGAAAAGCCATCACAAGATAAACAACAAGAATTGGAACCCAAACCAAATTTTTCTGCCATCAACTCCTCAACACAAGGATCAAATGCTAACTGATGTACATACCTTGCAATATAATGTTGATAAAAAAAACCAACCTCAGTCAACAGCTCACCATGAACAAGTGATACAACCCATTGTGACTGATCACCAACTAAGTCAGGAGATGTCATAGCCAAAGGAATAGAATCAATAACAACACCTGTTGAAGCATCACTCTGAAACTCCTGCTCTAAGTCATGTATTATCAAGCTGTCAACTGTAGAACCTATCGCCATGTCGTTCCCATCACAACTCTCATCCTGAGGCATCAAACTATCCCATAACTGATGATAAGCACTAGGAATCAAAGTACATCTCTATATCATCATCTCATCAACATGGTCATCAAAGGTAAATTGATGAGCATACCTCACAATGTAATGCTGATTGAATGTGCCAATCTCAGTCAGTGGCTCAAACTACAATCTAGATGTAACTAACTGTAATCGATCACTAACCAAGTTGGAACTGACTACTACCTCTAAAGACATCGCCAAGGGAGTAGTATTACTAGTAGGAACCATGCCAACTATCAGCTCACCAACATCACACATGGTCTTTGATACAACATCTCTAGTCTTTGTGCCATTAGTGCTAGAGGTCACCACCATATCAGGCATACCACAACAATCTACTACAGCACCCAACTCAACTGAACTTGACTCTAGTGGGGCTGAACCCAATATGCCAATGTTAGTATCAAGGATGGATGCATCCCCATCTCCACTATCTTTGACAATCTCAACCATGGACATCCTCAGATCATCAGACACCACAACTTGTGACTGTACAGAATCTAGTAAAGACTATAGTTGCTCTAACTCCATGGTCACCTTAGCCAAATGAAACTGTGACTCCTTGAAAGCCAATTGTGTACTCTCAAGAATCTCAGAAGTCACCTCAAGCTGCTCAGTAAGCTCACTCACCTCATCTTCCTTGGCCAACAATGCATCATATGCTGTACTGCCCCACTCCATAAGATAATCTCTGTCGGCTACCAACTGCATATAATCCTATCTCAGAATCTGGATAGCCTCCCATAAAGAGTGGAACTCTATCAAGGAAAGATAACTGCCTCCCTGCTCATCACTAGTATGAGAACCCCATCCATAAACTGCTAACAATTGACGAGCAACATCGAAATGTTGGCAAGCGATAGTAATGTCTTGCTCACTAACTCTCAACTGATTAGATACATGATGGCACTGGCTTGATTGTCTCCTACAAAGCTCCTCTGATGCACTGTCTAAAGGAGTATCCTCAAAGTTACTAGTCTCTAGAGTATTACCATCTATATCCTATGAATCAACTCTAAAGCTCATATCAACATACGGTGTATCAAAAATTGTAGCACTGCTGTCCAACTCCTTTGTACCCAAGGAAACTAAGTCTTCAAAACTATCCACTGCATCCTCCTGGATGTCATCAATGCCAATATGATCCTAGGACTCATCTGTACACACTGCCAAATATGAAAGATCATCAACACATTCCAGCAAGTATGGTTGACTGGATATATGAACAAAGCCCAACACCGATGTATAAAAACTAATACCAACATTGGACAAGCTGCTAGCACAAGATAAGACAACACCATGCAATCTATTAATCAAATACATGATAGCACCCAAGCAAACATTGCTACCAAAAAGTGTTGAAGATCTCCAGTCAATTGAATCCCAAATGCCAATATAATAATCTCGAGTCCATATCTGTAAACTAGAATCAACTGGTAACTCAAGAAAACTCCTCACCTGAGTAATATGACCAATACCAACTAACTCCACATACCTGTCATGATGAGATAATGTAGTCACAATTCCGTCTTTACTCACCTTCAGCTGGCGGGATAAATCATGTGAAGTACTACTAGCCTCAACCTCATGTGACGAAGCATCTAACTGTGCCTGATACTCTCTCTCAGAAAAGTCATGAATGCTCAATGTCTGCTCATCTCTACCAGGTATCTCACCATCATGCACAACAACATCCTCATAATCATCATCCTTGAGGTCAAATCTATCTATCACTCTTTGACCAAAATCATCAAATGTAGTTACCTGATCATGACCTTGAGTAGTCATTCCATGATACCACCAATCATAGGCTGCATCTTCCAAGTGTAGACTTGCAATTTGAACAACATCACTCTCCTTCATGGGGTTAAGTGTGAAGAAGGTCTGTAATTTTTGTAGCCATGCTCTAGCTAAAATTTTATTTGTTCCATCAAAAGTAGGTGCTATAAACTTGCTTATTTTATTTTTGAGCTCTCTTCCACTTATGTCATGTTGCCTTCTGTACTCTTTCTTGGGCATCAATGTGTTCATCATATCCACATATTATCTAAAAGGAACTAAACTGCGAAAGTCATCATCTAAACCATTGTAAGTAGCTCTTAATGCAATCAAGTTACCTGTAACCTCTTCCATGGGATTAAGGGCTGGATTTGGCACTGGTGGCTCATCTGCATGCAGAAAAATAGTTTTTGTTGATTGAGAGGGTGTGAGTTTCAGATTTCTTGACTCCTTTGAAGTGCTCCCTTTCTCATTAATAGATGCAACTCCTTGCAATTTTTCTGTCAATATTCGCAAAGCCTCTCTAGTTTCTTCCAAACTATCCACTGTTTGCTTCTGAGTATTTTGGATGTCTTGGAAGAATTTCTTTGCCATCTCATCTAGATTAGCCATGCTTTTCCTTCCTTGGATTTTATACTTTTAGTTTCAACTGGAGGTTTGATCAAAATTTCTTTATTCTTTTCTCGTTGTAAATATCTCTTTTCTCTTTCACTTAGTTGCATGCAACCATAAATTTTGACATGCAACTGATTAGAAGCAACATGCAACCACCAAATTCACCAAGAACTAACATGCAAACGATTAGAAGTAGAATGCAACCATAAATTTTGACATGCAGCTGATTAGAAGCAACATGCAACCATAAATTATGACATGCAAGATTTGGGTAATTGTCAAAACTGACATGCAAGATCTGGGTAGTTGTCAAAACTGACATGCAAGAGCTGGGTAGTTGTCAAAACTGACATGCAAGATCTAGGTAGTTGTCAAAATTGACATGCAAACTTCTACAAACCCTCAGGCTGGCAAGATCATGGCTCTGATACCACTAAAATGTCCCTTTACTAATTTTATATGATATTTCACGCGTCTAATCAGATTTTCAAAATCAAACAACTAATATCACAAAGATCCACTAAATTTCTCAAGAAACCCCAAATCGGGTATGCCGAAAATAGTGCCAAAAGCTTCACAGCTTCAGCTATTATTAATAAATCTGAAAGTGGACATTTTTACAGAAATTTGAGCAGCATAACAGCCTATAAAATGAAATTTCTAAATCTGTATAACATGCACACAATAGCTCCCAAAAAGAGAACAAAAACAATGCTCATCAGGCTCCCGAAAATAGCACAAAATAGCTCGGAATCACCACAAAAACTTAATAATCTATCACAGAAGTATAATAATATCCAAATAAATATTTTCAGCTCTATTTTAACATTTAAAATTATGATATACAGAAGCAACCCAAACTGATATGAAGTACTCAACCAGAAACACCAAACTCTTACAAAAAATACACCTGAAAACTCACAAATCTGCACTGTTCAGCACAAAGGAAAACTCTGCATGAGCATGCACATGGAATGGCTTCAAACTCCCATCCTCAGCCTTCCTAGAAACCTGCAAACTCTTGTTCTTGGGTCTCCCTAGAAACCTGCAAACTCCCGTTCTTGGGTCTCCTTCTCCACAGGTTTGGCAGCCTCTGAAGAATAACAAAGAAATGAGCAAAAATCAAGTTCTGGAATCAGCCCAGAATGCCTCCAAACCCCTTAAAAGAGGGCATAACCCTAACTCATGTCCAAGAGGGGTTAATAAAATATATTTTAATATTTATTAGTCCATTAGCTTCCAAATATTATCCCCTTTTTCTGAAACTTCACCTTTTTGGGCCTACCTACCTTAGAAAAGATTATTTATTTTAATTATTTGAAAAGGGACATGACAGGCTTCTAGATCTAGGTTGGATTAAGATCAACTTTGATGGCACCTCAAAGGGGAATTTGAGTTCCTTGGGAGTCAATGCAGTGGAAAGAAATGAAGAAAGTAATATTTTGACAATCAAAGCTAAACTGAGTGCTTAGTAATAATTGAAGCAACCATGTTGGATATCAAGCTGGGGGCCTAGAGATTTCATCTTGAAGGTGAATCATAGATCGTGGCTAATGGGATTGTTGAAGGGGAATTGGAGACATGGTATTTGAACAAATATATTTGAAAAAATTGAAGTTTTTTGGATAAAGTGAAAGAATTTCACATTACTTATTTATCAAGGAGGCTAATGACTTGGTAGATAAATTATCAAGTGTGGGAGCAAAGGTGTTATTAAATGAGAATTTGAAACTTTTTTAAGACTTTAGGATAATTGAACCTACAAAATTAGATATTCTTTAGTGAGAAGAAATAGTGGAGGGGGCACGCGTTAATATTTATAATGTGGTTTAAATCAACTAGGGACAAAAGTATTTTTAGTAGCAAGTGGTTTGTATAGATTGTAAGGAGTTGACATGTGTGAATTTCTCCAACAAGTTTAGAAATGATGGTGTTGTATTTTATTGTATTTTAAACTCATTCATTTTTTGAGCCTCTAATGATGACTTTGGGATCCTTCCCCCCAATTTTGTTAAAGTATGGTAAAAATTAAATGGTGTTGTGAAAGATGAAGTGTTCAATGTGTAGAATGGAAGTCAATTTCTCATTGTGCACTCCTATCTTGATTATAGCCTTTAAAAGGCCAACCACAATCAAGAGGTTTATGTAATGTGTTCAAAATTGATGGGGAGGACTTTTAGAAGTAAGTGTTTAATTTTCAGGAAAGAAAATTTGGAGAATGATTGGCACCCCCAGTCAAATTTAGATAGTTCTTCCCTCTTTCTAGCATTGGCTTTGATGTTTGGAGAGAGGAAAGAGGAGGTCCTATGAGTGGCTAGGTCATTTTTGGAACCTAAGTGGGAAAAAGGTGTGGAGGGCATTGCAAATAGAGTGGAAGCTAGAGTGAGGTTGCATATGGACCAAGGCCTGTGGTGGTTGATTGGCACAGGTGATGATGAACTTCAACTTCTATTCTATAAACCCCATGGAGGTGCATTTTCCTATAGTGCTAAAGAGGTCACATCATCTTGTGTAGGTTTTGTACTTTTGTGGGAGTGTGTAGACAACTAAAATGATTGTTAATAAATAGAGATAGAAAGAAAATCCAATTAGGTCAATGACTCCAATCAACAAGGATGGGTGTCCATTGATCCATCGACAATTACTTGTCACTCAAAAAAGAGGACGTGGTATGGATGGTGGTCGTTCTTTGTTAGGTGTGAGATGCATAGCGATAGCCAAAGCTTATGCTTCTCTACTCGAGGATCATGCAAGTGTTGTTGGGACGAGGAGTGGTGCTTCAATGGAAGGTCTGGGATAAGTGGATGGTATCACCAATTTGACCCATGAGCAAGTTACTAGTTGGTTTCAATGATTTTGGGGGTGGTCTTCCATGAGATTGATCTATTATGGGGACTATGCAACTAGTTTTTGACTTGGGATTCATTATGATGTATGAAAATATGTGGGTAATGTTGGTTAGATAATTGTTTAAAAGGAGTTCCTTTTTTATCACATGGTGATTAGATCTATATATGTACTATTTTTTTATTTCACCAATATAAAGCTTGAATTACTAATTAAAGAAATCTATTCTTCAAACATAGACAATTTTAAAATATTAGAATAAAATATTATTAATATATATTAATTAATACTTATACCCAACAAATCTAAAGTAACTTTACTTGTTTTTATAAATTAATAAACATATATTTTTTTCCTTATAATAATATATTTTTTAATTACATTTAGTTTTTAGTTTTTTTTCCATTTATGATATGTAAAATTGAAGTAAGATTAAATTATGCTTTTTACGTTTTATAATACTTTTAATTAAAAATTTACAGTTTCTCATTAATTTCATCATATTTTTTTTTTTTAAAGCAAAGTGGACAAGCCACTGATATATATATATATATATATATAACTGGTTCAAGAGCTCAACTGGGAAAGAACCAGTAAAGAAAATCCAACATTGTCGCAGTATGTACAAATTACAAGCATCGATATTGACAGTCATAGTTTATCGATGGAAAAAACATAATTTTACCAAAATTCAACCTTTATCGAATTTTGCATTTTTGAGCATATCAAAACAGCAAGCATAAGAGATTCAATACAACCAAAATTTTCAAACATTTTTAAAAAATGTCTAAAGTTTAAAATAAAATAAAATAAAAATAATTTTATAAATTTTTTTTATGAATATGATTTCTACTAATCCATCAATGAGCTAACATGTTATTACCTATTTTTATGTTAACAATAATTGTTTTAATTAAGATGGTACAAAGGGAAAAGTCCCACATTCTTGTTTTGTTTATTTTATTTATACTATCTATTTAGAATTATTTATTTATTTATTTCAATTTTTTGATTTACTTGAATCAACTCTTATAAAAAAACAAATATCTATTAATTTTTTTAATAAAAAATAATAATTGTAAATTAAAATGAAATAAAAGTTAAATAAACACAAATAATTAATCTATCAACGATTTCTTGAGCAGAGTCCCATTATGACACCACGCGCTCTGAGGACGAGATACCAAAACGAAACAGCAGCAACAATACCACTTAAGATGCGAATGACATCGAGACTCTTCACAACAGGCGGTTGTTGATCTCTCGTTATACAAGAGGCTGGCAAGTTGTGAAATCTATTTAAGATTAGGTTTACGAAGCTTACAAAGACCAAATAAATGCTACGTCAATCGCCTCCCTATAACTCAATTGATTTGGAACAGCAAGTCGAAAGAGTTTGGGTTATTCCTTACAGGCTGACGTCCCTTCCGATTTGCCTTCCACGGATCGTTCTTACGGAATTCAACGAGAGCAGTTGTATGAATTTTACATGATAAAGTCACAGGTTCGAATCCGAAGCGTATTTGCAGCTCTTTGCTGAATGTAGTTAAACTCAATGGCAACACGCTTCCGGTTGCCTTACCTAAAGGATTTGAAGCAATGATTACCAGATTGACCGAATGATTAACATAGTTCCCAGATTGGCTTGAGAGGAGACGAAATTTTAGTATTTACTTTACACGCAAATTTTTTATCTCATAGTCTGACTCATATATTCTCCATGAGTGATCTAATATAGAGGGCATGTCGGCACCAGAAGTAGAAGTGGACTACGAAATGAATACTAATTAATGCGTGAAGAAAGAAATTGATTGTTAGATTGCTGAATTTTAAGACTCACTGTAAATCGCCACATTTAATTATGGAAAGGTGGACAACGATGCCGTCATTCACTCTAAATATTAGATTCAATGGATATATTATGGTGCCATTAGCTATAAATATTTTTAAGAGATATCATTCACTACCCTAACATAAAATATTTTGAACTTTTGTAAGTCGTTTTACAATATACATGGACACTTCATTTTAAACTAACACTTCCACCAACAATTATCACTATCACTAAAGATATTATATTAAGTAATAATTATCCATTCATGTAAAAATCGATCAATTCTATGTCTGTCTTAAATAACTTATAATAACAGTGGGTGAAGTATTCTCATCATTAATGAAGTATTCTCAAATTTGGTAATGATATATATAATGTATGTGAAAATTAAATTAATTATCACTATTGAGCACAGACCAAACTGTCGGCACAGACCGTGGAAAATTTATGTACACGTTCAATGCAGACCAGTCGTATCTACCACCACCCTTTCCAACTTCCTATCATCAATACTCCAACTAACTTTGGTCTACATTAAAGTTGGAATTTAATATGTATTTTCTTATAAATAGAATAAACTAGGCCTGTGATTTGCAAAGCCCATTTTTTGGGTTTCTCATCTCTTTGGAGTTTCTTCTCTGCCTTGTTTTTTAACTTGGTATCAGAGCTAAATGAAAGAGTGGAATTTAATGGAGTTTGCACAATCTAATCTGGTTAAGTGTGAGCTATGTTTTGATCTATGGAGTGTCACCTAATCGTGTTGTGTGCAGAGTAGAAATGAGATTGGTGATAGCAAAAAGCCTAGTTGGAAAGGATGTATAATCAATTGAATGAACTATTGTTGTGTGGAGCATAGATGTAAAAGAGTGCTGAAGTTTGAAGTTGTCAAATGTTGATGTTATTTGAGAAATCTTTTGTGATAATAGTGAAGACTATTGAAGGATCTCTTTGGAAATATGATTGTATATTGTTGTAGAAGGTTGAACAAAGTTTTGAATAGAAGGCATTCAAATTCAAGATACAAAGCATTTTTTATGAAGCTACTTTCGTGGTTTGTAAAACACCTCTGGGCAAGGGAGAGTGCTAGAGAGTGCGTACACACTTCTTGGTGAGGAGTTTGTATAGGGTATTACATAACATTTTTTTTTTCTAAAAGCAATAATTGGAGCATGATCTTACTTTTCCTGGACTATTAGATTTGAGAATCAAACATAATTTGAATATTAACCTGAGCCTGAAAACCATTAACTAGAAAATTATTTGGAATAAGAGACATTTTAGTTTGGGACTTCCAGAAGTGGATTGGCTAAAATGTAATGTGGATGGTTATTTTAAAGGGAATCTGAGGATCACTAGAGCTCGGGGTTTAATCAAAGATTATAGAGGGAATTTAACTATGGTCTTTACTAAGAAATTAGTTACTAGCTCTAATATCTCTTCTAAGGGAATAACTATGTCGTATGGCATCAAAATGTTGCAAGACTATGGAGTGGACAATATTGTGATGGAGGGAGACTCAAAACTAATTATTGATATATTATAGAATAAAGATGAATGCTTGTGGAGACTATACAGTCTTTTATCTGACTATAGAAGACAACTCCTCTCATTTAATAAAGTCATAATTGAACATACATTGAGAGAATGAAATAGTGTCCTAGGGCTTAGCATATGAGGAGTGACATCAAATTTTAGCTTTGGACTGCTTACAGGAACTAAAGGACATTGTTCAAAATGGTAGAAGAAAAAGTCAAGAGATATGGTAGGAAAAAATATTGGTGAAATTTTGAAAGGTACACGTGGAGAGAGAAAAACTCTTAAAGTGTTTCCCAAAAGGATTTTGTTATATATGCACCAAAATCATAGAAAATTGTGGTTAAGTGTTTGGATTAATTTGGGTGGGAATTTCATGAACACAAATTATTTAAACCTTTTATACATGAATTTTAGAGGCATTCCTATAAATAGAAATATTAGCTTTTTAGGGGTGATAATTAAAATTTTAGTGGACATGAATGCTATACTAGTGATCATAACACTTAAGTTGGGTAGTAATGCCAAAGTCAAGAAAATTTAGATTGAAAATTTGAAGTACCTTTTAAAAATAAGGAAGTACATGCTAAGACTATTCTTTATTGAATGCAAGTGTTCTATCATAAGCTGTAAAGTTACCAAATTAGTCGAGAGGTGTACCTCAAGAATTGAGGATGTGTGTTTTAGTGGGGATAATAAATGTAGAAGTGTGTCAATAATTATTGTGCATCACCTCATATCTAAAGTTGTTAATTCTCAACGAGCTCTACAAGCCTTCTTCAAAGAAACCATGTTAATTGTGTTGGTTTAAGTTGGAAGTTTATCATGTAGAGCAAAACTATTGAGTGGAGTATAGTGAAGATAGATATTGACTTTGAGGAGGGAAACAAGATTTGACAAATCTTACATTGTGGGTGATCCTCCCAAACATGCTGAACTGAGAAGTTGTAGGGAGTTGATACAAAATAAAGAAATTTCAAATTACTTCAAAAGGGTAGGGTTGGATAATTACATTCAGGTGATTAGAGACCACAATAAGTTACACTTTCTTCAAAAATTTCCAACTCTTGGCTCAAAATTCAGGTGATTATTGGTAATGATAAGTTTTTGGTGACTCTAAAACTAATTGGGGAAGCCACTAGTCTTTCCTACGAAGGGGTGAAAGTGGAAAGGAAGGGCTCCATTGATTACACCAAATTAAGCACAATTTTTTTTAGGACACTAAAGAGTTGGTTAGGGTTGAGTTGAACAATAGGTATGAGTGTCTTTCTCTTCCTAGTCCTTTCACTGTTGTTTGTACATGGGTCATGAAGTATTTTACCCTAGAGGGATGCCTCTCCACCTACCATGGCTATCATTTTCTTTTTCTCAACATATTAAGGCATGGTGAGAAAATTAATGTTCCCTTTTTTTTTGTACTCTTCTCAAGTTAATAACATTGTTAATGGGCACAATTTTTCAATTCGGTAAGGCCTTATTTTTGTCATGTATCACTAGGATTACTCCCATCATCCTGATCTGGGTAGGTGTTTGTCTGGGAATGAAAGTCCCCCTCCTAATCCTAGGTCCTTTATTATCATTGAATAAATTAAAGCTGAAAAGGTTCCTTGGAAAGCCCTTTTAGACTAAGGAAATATGGATTAAGACTAGAAAAACACCAAGGTTTGTAAGGTCAAAAACCAAACCCTTGAGGAGTCCATGTTATTTGAAACTTATGCAAAGGCCAAGAAAGCTTCTTCTAAGTCTAGTCCTATAGGAACCCATAAAAAGAGAGGATTTTAAAAGAAATCATTGAAGTGGATAAACAAGATTTTGAAGGTAATTCAAAAGCTGAAGAGGGAGAAAATAAACCTTTATCTCAAGAATATAAAATTGATTCTAGTTTGGGGGAGATAAGGTCTGCAAGACTAAGAAACAAAAAAAGTAAGAACTATAAAGAGTAAAGGAAAGAGGATACCCAAGACACTTAAAGTGAAGAGGTGATCTATGAAACTAAAGTGAAGAAAACCCTGAAAAAGACAATGAATAACACTACTAAATATGAGGAATTTGAAGTGGAAGATGTTGAGGAGACAAAAGATGAGGAACATAACTCTCAAGAGGCTCATATCAAGGTTGACCTAGGGATTCATTAGGAGGTCTCATTGCCTAAGACGTTGACAGTGGAGGAAATTAAAGAAATAGTGAATTCTCTATCCTTTGTGTAGAATAGGATTGACAACGTGGAGAAGGACTTCACAACCAAGATCATGGAGCTTAATGAAAAAGTTGCCATCCTTGACAAAAAAAAATTGAGTGCTATAACAGGTATTGAGCTCAACATGGTAGATTCTTCCAATTGCAAGGTTTAGAAGGAAATGATGAAGAAGGCCATGTTTGACACCATCACAGGTAAAAGCAAACTCGAGAAGGCTGGTCTACTTAAGGATGACAATTGTGAGGAGGTGAAGAGCCCTAAGAATGTCACTTATTGAATGGAAGACCTCAAGTTCCTTTTGAAGACTGAGAAAGTGTTAAACAGACTTAATGACTCTTTCAGTCTTTGATTTTTTAACTTTAATTTTTCTATTTTTACCAATATTTATATTTTTTCAAAATTAAATTATTAAATCAAATATAATGATAGCAATCTTTTATTAACATCCAGATTACAAGAATGTGATAAATAACAACCGAACAAATCAGATTATATTGATATACATCCAGAGAGACAATTCCTACGTACTATTACACATAAACTCCATATTCTAATTTCCTTTTCCATCACTAAACTTCGAAATTACAGGACTGTTTTCTAATTAAGTTATAGGAGATTAGGTTCAATTATCCACACATTTTCATAATTAATCTATCAACAATGTCTTGATCAGAGTCCCATTATGACAACACTCGCTCTAAGAAAGATATACCAAAACGAAACAGCAGCGACAATACCGCTTAAGATGCGAATGACATCTGGACGCCCTTCAATATTTTTTATGTTCGTTTGTTTCAGTTTGCCCCTTTCGTTCAAGTGCTTTTGATAAGATGCACAGAAATGGATCTGGTCATTGCTCTTTCTGCAACCCAGAGCTCTCTCAAGAATGAGGAGACTGTTTCTTCCATTAACCCAACTTCCCATCGTGTCTTCCAACCGCATGCTGAGCTCTGTGTGAAAAATCAAACTATTGCAGTCACTGATTATTAATCTCCTATCACAAATGATTATTAAACTGCTGAAAATAAATTCCCGGCTAATATCGAAAAATAACACAACTGCAACTTCACTTAAAATACGGAAAGAAATGCGCAACAGAATCAACACAATATTTTCGGACAAATTGTCCCTAGAAAAACCCCTAAGGGAAAACCAGTTCTACAGATGAGAAATTATATTAAACTTCAGCAAATCAAGAGATACAAAATTCCTTGCCTCACACTGGCAGAACTCCGACAACCTCCTAATTTCTCCCGCTGATATTTCTCACTGCTATCCTTGCGCTAACACTGCGCCCTTGCTAACACTGCAAGACTATTTGCTAACACTGCAAACTCCTTCTCCAAAATGCTTCTTCTTCCTGTGCCCTTGCTAACACTGCAAGACTGCTTCACCAAAGCTTCACCTGTGCCCTTGCTAACACTGCAAGACTGTTTGCTAACATTGCAAACAGCTTCACCAAAGCTTCTCCCCTTTGCGCTTTTTCTCCAAATGCCCCCTAGACCCCTTTTTATACTACTCTCGTTGGTAAACCAACGACCGAGATTAAATCAAACCAACGGCTGAGATTAAGACAACTCAACAGCCAATAATAGAATTGGTTGCAGAGTGTCCAAAAGGGAATCTCTAAAATTAGTAAATAATAACCATTTACTAATTTTTGGCAAGTGGACAAACAGCTGTCCAAACCACCCATAAATACAACCGCTATTCATAGATAAGGATGAACAGCTGTCCAAGCTACCCATAAATAGTGCTGCTATTTCCGGGTCAGAAATAACAACTGTCCAACTAACAATAATTAACACTCCCTCTTAGCGAGAAAGCTGTTCTGCATGACACCCATCTTATCTCTGAAGAAGATAAATTTGGCCTTTCCCAAAGCCTTCGTCAGAATGTCTGCTACCTGCTCATCTGTAGGTATGTATTGTAGTCGAACAACTCCCCTTTGTACACAATCTCTGATGAAGTGATATCTGATATCTATATGTTTAGACCTATCATGAAACACTGGATTTTCAGACAACTTGATGCAACTCTGATTGTCACAATGTATCACAGTAGTCTCAACCTTCTGACCAAACAAGGCTACTAACAACTTCCGAAGCAATATAGCTTCACATGTCGCCATGCTAGCTGCTATGTATTCTGCTTCTGCTGAACTTAGAGCCACAGACTTCTGCTTCCTGCTGAACCAAGGTACAACTCCTGATCCCAAGCTGAAACAACACCCTGAAGTGCTCCTTTTGTCTGTTGTACTTCCTGCCCAATCTGCGTCAGTATAGCCTATCAACCTGATACCTTCACCTCGAACATATCTGATCCCATACTCGACTGTACCACACAAGTAACGTAGCACATGCTTAGCTGCTATCCAATGCATTCTCTTTGGTTCAACCATGAACTGACTAAGAGAGTTTACTGCAAATGCTATATCTGGTCTAGTGTTGACCAAATACATAAGCGAACCAATTAACTGTCTATATAAAGTGGGATCTACATCTTTCTCCTTAGATGTATCGTCATGCTCTGTGCTCACCTCCGGAACACCTGTCACGGTCTCACGAAGAAATCTAAGTGCTCCATGATGAATATGGCCCAACCTCCTATGCCATAGCTCTCCAAGATCTCTAGGATTATTGTTGCTCATAAGTGCCTTAGGAGTATCAAACTGCAATCTATAAAGGCGACCACTCCTAACTCCAATAGTTATGGGTGATTTCCAATCCTTGTGCTTAATCAACACATGTGTCCCTCTAAAGAGTACATTATACCCCCTATCCTGAAGAACAGATATAGAAATCAAATTCATACCTAAGCCCGACACATATAACACATCATGAAGAGGAATTATCTTTCCATTCTCCCTCTGAAACTGAACAGTCCCTTTCCCAACAGGGTTGAGTTTGGACAAGTTTCCCATAGAAATCTGGATGTTGGTGTCCTCCTCCTTGTAACTGGAGAAGTACTCTCTAACTCCTGTCATATGAAATGACGCCCCACTATCTATATACCAAACACACTGTGAGGTTGAGCTAACCATACAAGCTATGAGTGCAAACTCATCTTCCATTCTGCTGGAGAGTTCTTCTACACTTGTTGAAGCTGCCACCTGCTTCTTACCCTTTTTTCTCTCTGGGCAATCACTGACATAGTGGCCAAACTCATGACATCCAAAGCACTTAACCTTAGAAAGGTCCTTCTTCTTCTTTTCACTTTGTGAATTTGATCCTTTGCTAGATCCCTTCTTTGCTTTCCCTTTACCCGCTAGGGCAACGTTCTCTTGTTTCACCTCATTTTTCTGACTCTTGTTGGCCCCATTGACAAGACTTAGTCTAAACTCCTCCTGAGTGAAATCAGTCCATAGTCGATCCCAACTCGGTAAAGTATCTCGTCCACTGACAACTTGAACAAAGACACTCCATTGTTTAGTAAACCCATTTAGGGCTATTCTCACTAGCTCATCATCACTAGGGCTATCTCCAACAGCTGCTAACTCATCCTTGACAAGTCTGAGCCTGGTGAGGTAACTTGTGACGTCTTCTCCCTGATTCATCCGGGTATTTTTTAGCTTCTCTCTGAGAATCAACTTCCTGTTAGTGGTAGCATTCTGGTACAGATTTAGAATGGCGTCCCACATCTTCTTTGCTGTATCTAGCTCTGAGATATGTGGAACAATATGATCCTTGACACCATCAAGGATAATCCTCCTCGCTTTGGCATCGTCCTTCCTATATGCTGCAAGCTGTGTTGCATCCGTTGGTACAGGTACACCACTGGTAGCATAATCCTTGATACCATTCTCTTCCAAAAATAAAGAAATTCTGGCCTTCCAGACACCAAAATTTGAGGCACCATCCAATCTATCCTGATCTCTCAAACTAGCTGAAGCCATCTCAAGGGTTTAAAGCAATAATAAATCTAAAGAGATCAAAATTTCTTTCCTAGGGAAAAACTCTTCTACCCTTAACAATGCTCTGATACCATGTCAAAAATCAAACTATTGCAGTCACTGATTATTAATCTCCTATCACAAATGATTATTAAACTGCTGAAAATAAATTCTCAGCTAATATCGAAAAATAACACAACTGCAACTTCACTTAAAATACGGAAAGAAATGCGCAATAGAATCAACACAATATTTTCGGACAAATTGTCCCTGGAAAAACCCCTAAGGGAAAACCAGTTCTACAGATGAGAAATTATATTAAACTTCAGCAAATCAAGAGATACAAAATTCCTTGCCTCACACTGGCAGAACTCCGACAACCTTCTAATTTCTCCCGCTGATATTTCTCACTGCTATCCCTGCGCTAACACTGCGCCCTTGCTAACACTGCAAGACTGTTTGCTAACACTGCAAACTCCTTCTCCAAAACGCTTCTTCTTCCTGTGCCCTTGCTAACACTGCAAGACTGCTTCACCAAAGCTTCACCTGTGCCCTTGCTAACACTGCAAGACTGTTTGCTAACACTGCAAACAGCTTCACTAAAGCTTCTCCTCTTTGCGCTTTTTCTCCAAATGCCCCCTAGACCCCTTTTTATACTACTCTCGTTGGTAAACCAACGACCGAGATTAAATCAAACCAACGGCTGAGATTAAGACAACTCAACAGCCAATAATAGAATTGGTTGCAGAGTGTCCAAAAGGGAATCTCTAAAATTAGTAAATAATAACCATTTACTAATTTTTGGCAAGTGGACAAACAGCTGTCCAAACCACCCATAAATACAACCGCTATTCATAGATAAGGACGAACAGCTGTCCAAGCTACCCATAAATAGTGCTGCTATTTCCGGGTCAGAAATAACAGCTGTCCAACTAACAATAATTAACACTCCGTGATATTCAAACTCTCCGAGAGTCTACACTTGACAACAAGGACACACAGTGCAGAATCACAAGGCAATATGTTGTGAGCAGAAAGTATGGAGCCAAAGCATATGGCGAACTCCGTATGAGAAGCCCAATGACTCTTTTCAGACAGATGGCTCCAGCTCGAAAGATTAGCTGCTCGTCCCGTTCTCTTGTTCACCATAATCCAGCTTAACCTGATATCTTCTCTCAACTGCCTCACGAAATTCCAATCCTTCTTCACATTCTCAGCTGTGTCAATCTTTGGCAGCTCGTCTCCAAAGGCCTGATCTTCGTCTTCAACGTCATAGTAGTTAATGATCTCCATTTTGAAGGGACAGTTAGAGAACCAAGTGTCAAATTCCTCTTCAGCACAGGGAATGCCCCAAACCACTTTAGAATAGATGGTCTTATTCTTGTATGTTATATCTACAAGTGACACGAAATCAGAGGGAAGAGAATCATAAACCTCGTGGGAAGACTCATCATATGCAATGACCGGAAAACAGCTTGCATAGAAATTTCTGAAGCCACCGAGTGAAGAAGAGATGAATTTCTTGACATCCGAGTCCTCTGTGGAAGGCCAGAGAGAAGAGCATTTATCTTCCCATATCTTCTCCTCTTTTGCTACGGACCAAAACTGTGAAGAAACACAGCCAGCACTTGCAAGTGTTATTCCATCCATACGGCCTAAGATATCTGTGATAATATCATTGTTCAAACTCATCATGTCTTTCAAAATTGCACAAACTATAGAATCCTATACTTGTCTATAAAACATGAGGAGGTCGAGGCTCTTCACAAGAGGGGGTTGTTGATCTCTCTTTATGCAAAAAGCTGGCAAGTTTTGAAACTAAATCAAGCGAAGTTTTCAAAGACCAAACAAACGCTACGTCAATCGCCTCCCTATCACACAAACGTTGAAGATGTGACAAGTGATGCAGAACAGAAAACCAAAGATTTCTTTCATTATATTCTTTTATTTTGGTGAGCTTGGATCATGCCTTTACCTTTCAATTTTCCTTCATTTTATATTCTTTTGGTGAGCTTGCGTCATTCCTTATAGACTTTGTCTTTCAATTTGCCTTCCACGGATCGTTCTTACCGAACAGAATGAGAACAGTTGTATGCAGGACTTGTTTTAGTGTAAGCCATACCTACAGACCTAAGGTTACAGGTTCCATTCCGAGGCGTAAGCGAAGTTCTTTGCTGAATGTGGTTAATTTTAATTGCAACACACTTCGGGCTGCCTTGCCTTTGTGTATTGAAGCAATGGTTAGCACAATTATTCCAGATTGACCAAATATAAATAACAGAGTTCCCACATTGGCCATTAATAAAGATAGTTTGGAAGAAAATTAATATTTACAATTTACTTTTAAGGCAAGGACACGCAACATTTCTATCTCATTGCAGTCTGGCTCATACATTCTCCACGAGAGATCTGTAGAGAGCATGTTGGCGCTAGAAATAGAACTGGATTAGGTAATAAATATGAAATAATGCGTGAAGAAAGAAACTAATGGTGGCATTCAACCTGAATATTAGAGTACCTGTGAATAGCTAGCTACATTTTAATCTCGGAAGGTGGACACCAATCCTGTCATTCACTCTAAATATTAGATTTCAGTTGGACAGATTATGGTGCCATGAGATTTCTTTAGTGGATTTTAGATATCACATACAATCGGTACATAAAATTAAATATTAATGTTACAGTGTGAGTTGGTTAGTAATGGAGAGCCTGTCTCTTAAAATGTAATCTCACTTGGGGTAGGATATGTACGTTCTGCTTGTAGCATGGTTAGGTGTTCTAGAGTAGTTTCATATTGTTGTCGTCATGTGTAGGCTGAAAAACATACGAATTGTGTTGTGGACTGTAAAAGAGCCTCTCTTTTCCTTTTTATAAAATTTATATTCTTGTAGATTTTAAATAATTTTTGAAACTTTTTGCAAGTTCTCGTCATTGATATACACATCATTTTAAAAAACACTTTTTCTTAAAAAGAAATTTATAAATAATTATTGTCATCAATAAAGATACTTTAATAGGTAATTATGTCTTTATGTCGAAAATGGATCAACTCTATGTTTGTCATTATGTAATTATGAAAATAGAGGGTGAAGTGTTTTTAACATTTATGAACTATCTTTAACTTAATGACATGAGAGGGTAATAGGGAGATGGTGTTGCACCTTTATTTGGAAAAGAGGTCTTGGGTTCAAATCTAATTGTGAACATATTGATAAATTATCATGTGTTAATGTTGAATAACTTCTCTATTGAAGGTTTTTTAATTAAAAAAAAAAAAAAAACTGTAGTTGGTCATTTAAAGAGAAAAAAATTCTATTGATAAATTTAAAAGAACTCCAATTTTGAATAATCAAATTAGTTTATTTGCATTGCAAGAGTTAAACACAATCCTTCTAGAGACTTGGATGTAGCACCTTCACTAATCATCCTCGTCCACTTGAGAAATTCTCTAGATTGAATCCATCATTGGCTTCCCTAATTATAGAGTTGAAAAATCTTTTCATAATGAGTGAATATTAATTCTCTAGAATCTCCTTTCATGATGAGAGAACACATTTTCTTTGAGTCTATAAAATTACTTCTCTCCATCATCTATAATATGCATAGGGAACCTTTAGAGTTGTCTACTTCTTATTCCATCCCACTACATTGTTCAAATTGTCCCTTTTTGCTCCTTTTGGAAATGTTTATACTACAAGTTTTCCTCAAATTAGTTTGTCGATATGGCTTATTCATCTCCTATAGGACCTCTCTCTCAACATGATGTTGTTGGTAGCACGATGATTGTAAAAAAAGAAAAACTCTAGTTGGTCATTTAAAGAGAAAAAATTTCTATTGATAAATTTAAAAGAACTCCAATTTTGAATAATTAAATTACTTTGTTTGCATTGCAAGAGTTAAACACAATCCTTCTAGAGACTTGGATGTAACACCTTCACTAATCATGCTCGTCCACTTGAGAAATTCTCTAGATTGAATCCATCACTGGCTTCCCTAATTATAGAGTTGAAAAACTTTTTCATAATATGAGTGAATATTAATTCTCTAGAATCTCCTTTCATGGTGAGAGAACACCTTTCCTTTGAGTATATCAAATTACTTCTCTCCATCAAATGTAATATGCATAGGGAACCTTCAAAGATGTTTACTTCTTATTCCATCCCACTACATTGTCCAAATTGTCCCTTTTTTCTCCTTTTGGAAATGTTTATACTACAAGTTTTCCTCAAATTAGTTTGGTGATATGGCATGTTCATCTCCTAGAGGACATCTCTCTCAACATGAAATTGTTGGTAGCACGATGATTGCAGTAAGGGATAAAAGTGTTGGGGTTTCTAAACTAGATGCTATAGGTTTGGGTCTATTTTCCTCTCTTTCAAATATGGGTGTTGTTTCTTCGTATGAGTCTTTTATCTCCAATATTCGTGCTTCATATAAAGATCTTCTTAGAAAATTTTTGGGTGTTCTTATTAGTACCAATATTGATGAATCAAGGGAAATGGAGGGTGATAGTAAGTTGTTAGTTATTTATCTTGGTGTTACTCCTATAATTACTATGAGAGAATAAGTGATAAATTGTGAGGATAATTTTTCCAAATACTCCTTAATCTATAGGCTTTTCTATTTACCTCCCTCTCTCCCTAATTTACACCATCAGGTTTAAGAGGTTAAGTCTCCTCTAGCTGAGGGTAAAATAGAGATTTACTCTTTCACTAGTTGGCTTTTTTTATGGCATACATTGATGCAAAGGATAATATAGGTAGGTCATGCTTTATACCATTGAGCCTCTTAGTAGGATTCACATCCCCTCTTTTTGCATCACAAAGTTTCTTCCTTGAATTCTTTGAAAGACACAATTGATATTTTTCCTATTTGGGTAAGGATTCCCTATCTTTCCTTCATTTTTGGTATGATGAAGACTATGAGGCTAGTGATAATACTAAAGGTATGTTTTTGGAGGTGAATTCTCTTACCAAATTTATTGGTCACAAATCATTTTCTTATATTCTTTTTGCGTTGAATATTTCAAAAGTGTTTCCTGAAGAAGTCATTTTACAAGTTAATTATACATCTTAGTGTAGGTTGGTGGAATATAAGGACATACCTTTTTGTTATAGGTTTTTTTATCTAGTAGTCTTTTGTCTTGAACTTTGTGGAAGATTTAAATTTACAATGCCCATCTTACTATGTTTCCCTAGGCCATTTCTAAGAATGATGCCATTTTAGAAGATTCTACACAACTCACTCTTATTCTGCTCTTCCTAGTATTTCAAAGCTAACTTTGGATTTAAGGTCATCTCTTTTTCTAATCCCCTTCTCCTATCCATTTTGTACCTATAGTTACATTAATTTCTAGTAGTTATAATCTTATGATAATAAAATAAGTGGTGTTGGGTCTATTATTTTTGTAATCAATGTTATCAAAATTAACTCCTGATTTTGAACAACATTGTACACCCTTAGAATGAAAGATCCAAAAAGATAACCCACTTGAATTTTTGAACCTTTGACATCCTTCATAACAATATACAAATTATTTTTCACATTATTTTTACTTTTATAACTTATCATTGTTGTAAAAAACTTAAATTAATATATTCACCATTAATTTATAGAAATACTCTAGGAAAGTGGTGGAATTCACCACTTCCTAAAATCATTTATGAGATTTCTCCTCTATAAGGTTTTGTGATAAATATTCACCTCTAAATATACTTTTGAAGGCTAATAAAATCTAATTTGAAGAAAAATTACTAAGATTTTGTAATATAAATAATATTCAATGAAAAGAAAATAGTATGTGTAGGGAAAGGGATTTTCTACCTTATGTAAGAAATCATCCATATGTTGCGTCATTTCTACTATCATGAAGAGATAGAGGGAATTATTTGTACTTAGTAACTAAATACAAATTACGAGTACCTATTAAATGAATCAAATATCCTTAAATAAATCTAAATCTAAATATAAATATAACAATTTAATAATAATAACCTAGTTTTATTGAATAAATAAGAACAATATCCTACTATTATAAAAAAAAAAAAATTTGAAGCTAACAATTGATATTTTAGAACTCTTATGATTCTTATAGTTATAGGAATGGAAAATACATAATGCAAATTACTTACTGGATAAACCTAAAGATTTCAACCTTGGACAATAGTGTGCCATAGGGATATTTGTGTACCACATTGTAGTCTTGTGTACCATAAAAATATAGAGGCAACAAACAACTTTAGATGTTGCAAAATCTATCACTTTGGTACCTAGTTGTCACTTGCAAACACATAAATAAGGAAAACTATTTGTACTGAGCTTTGCCTCTCTCAAACCATCTCTTTGGTGTTCCCACCTCCATAGATAGCTAGATTGAGAGTGGAAGCAAGGAGTTGGGTCTTAAATCTTCTAAAGTGTATAGACTGAGATGTTACTCCTCTAGAAAGAGATGCCCATTTTTAAAATGGGCTCCCATATTAGGCTCAAGAACATAATCTAAAATTCAAAAAATAGGTGCATGTTTTCAATTTGTATTTAAAATATTTTTTGAAATGTTTCTTTTTAAAAGAAAAATGCGCCTATTTTTTGAATTTTTTTAAATGGGTACCTATTTTTTACACCATGGGGTAGGAATTTCTTCCCTTCCCTCAAGTTTTTGTTTAGCATAGGATTTTTGGGACCAAGCCTACGCCTTGACCTCTCAAGATTTGACTAAGGTATTGAATCAATGAATTTAGCCCTTGCCTTAATTTTAAGAGGGTCTTCTTGATCAAGTTTTTAATGAAATTAAAATGCTTTGGGGTTCTCATTGTCCTGATTTTACAAATGTAAATTTCATAGTGTTGTGATTTTATTTATTATTAAGTAAAAGTGGTACCTTAATGTAAAATAGTGAGGCTCACTAAAATTATAATAATTTTTTTAATTCTAAGTTTTTGTTAAATTTATTTGTATGTCAATTAATCTACATACAATTCTATCAAAGTTTTTAAAAAAATGAAACTTTTAAAATATGTGAAATTTTAATCAAATTATGGTTCTTGTACACTAGAGGTTTCAAAAATTATCTAATAGTTAATTAAAAATAAAAAATATTCCATAACAGATTAAGAAAAATGTGTATAATTTTAATTCTAGGATATTTCTTTGCAACTTCTAAACTTGGCTTTATTCTTAGCTCTTTCCAATAATGCCTTTGTGTGAGGGAGTCAGTGGGGGTCCTTCCCTCTCCACCTTTTCCTCTTGTCCTAACAGAGGTTTGAATGTAGTTATTAAGATATAACCTAATCCTATTAACAATGTTTTTAGATTAGTTACCAAATACTTAGCCCTTTTTAAAGGGGATTCTTCCCTCCCCTTCCCCAGAAACCACCAATGTTACATTTGATAGAAATAATGCTCAGGCTTTCCCTCTAAAAAAGTTTTTTTTTTGTGTTCTAAGTTATTGGAGAGGTTTTGAACCCTTTAAAATTTTTTCCCAAGGCTAGTGGTTCTTTCTCTATGAAGGGCACTACCATTTGTATCCCTCATGATATCCTTGAGGAAACTATTAATGATATAGAAATTACTCTATTACATAAATTTCTCCTTTTTAGACCCTTTATTTACTAGCTCACGAAAAGGGAAACCTCTAGTTTGTCTCTCAAAGGAAGTGTTAAAATCAATGTCCTTGTCAATGACATGTTCATGTTGTCCTTCTCTAATAAATAAGACCTTATTCTCATCTTTCCTAACTATTTGTAGTCCCTAGGACTCACTCAGGGAATATTTTAATGGTCTATTAATAGAAACCTAGACTAGACCTAAGAGTGGTGGCTCCCACATGGGTTAGACTTCCAAGTCTCCATTTGGAGTTCTAGAGTAATAAGGTTTTTAGAGGAATAGAAGAATCTTTTTGTACCCTCCTATTAGTGGACAAAGTCAGACAACCTAAATCTTGACTTCTTTTTGTGAGGATTTCTCTCTATATCACTATGAATAAGGTGTTACCCACCTTTGTTACACTAGACTACAAGGTGGGTTATTTTGTCCAACCACTAGAATAAGAAAAGGAAGAGATTGTGTGTGTGTGTGTGTTACAAATAGTTTTGTCATTTGAACATTGTTTTCCCTTTTCTGGAAAAAGATTCAACTAACCCTACTCAACTTTCTATTCTTATAAACCACCCTTTCTAATCCCCTTTTCTTCATACAAAGGTATCCTCACCCCTCCCATCTAAACCCTTTTCATCTTCTTCTTAAGAGAACCCCCCAAAGGGGCTCTTCCAATTCATTATTCAACCATTTCGAAAAAATAATTCTAAATGAAGTGGTTAAAACTTCCCCACTTAAGTCTTAGTATCTTGTTCTTGTGTCTCGTATCCCATTATGTGAGTATATTTCTATTTTAGGTTTTTATATCTCATTTTTGATATCCCCCTATCTTATCATTTATTTTGGAAGATGTGGGTACTTTTCTACTCTTCACCTTTCTCCTTAGTGTAATCAAATGAGAATGAACACCTTTTTGAAGTGTTTGAGTGGGTGGTGGTAGAAAAAAAAATGCAATGAGAAACAAAATGGATGTAGAAAGAGATAGAAGAGTTGTTGAACAAGAAGGGAAAGTATTTGGACCTAAAATCTCTAGAACCAATGTTGGTCTTTCCAGATAGCTTATAGTGGAAAGGACACACAAGGGGGAAACTAAGGCCAGAGGCATAGTTTCTTAAGCTTCTAGATATGTTCATTATGAGAAAATTCTTCTTTTAATATCTAATTGTTATTCATAAAAGTTTTGTCTTAGAATATGGGAGATCTTAATAGTGTGGGAACACAACACATGCTTAAGCGTTCCTTACAAGGATTCAAAGTGGATATGCTTCTTAACTAAGAAAACAAAACAAAAAGAAAGCTTTTAATAAAGTAGTTGGTAAAATATGGCCTAATATGGAGTGTGAAGTGAAAAAATCCACTAGGGCATTGGGTGGTCTTGAATTTATTTGGAATAAGAAAAATATATCAGGTAGTCTCTTAAACTCATCCTATAACTCTATTTTATCTTGTTATGATATTTCTATAGGATATTCATGGAATTTGGTGAATATTTATTCTCCTAACAGTAAAGGTAAAATAAAATATTTCTACTCCTCTTTGTCTTTTTTATGGGTAATAAAAATAATATTAAATGGACTGTAGTGGTGGAATTTAACTCTCCTATCTACCCATTGGAGAAACTTGAAGTTTTTGAGAGTTATACAAAAAGTATGGCAGATCTAGAGGAGTTCATTCTCAAGTTAGGTCTTATTGATCTGGACCTTAAAGGGGCTCACTTCACCTAGACTAATTGAAGATATATAAATAAAATTATTCAAGTGAGGTTAGGTAGATCACCTTATATTCTAATTGGTGTGACTTAGACAACTTCCACTTAAAATCTACAATGAGGATATGATCAGGTCATAATGTTATTCTATTGGATTGGAAATTTGGCAGAGGGCTGATTATCCCTTTTAGATTTGACAACATGTGGATCTCTTACCCCCTCCTTCATGATCTCATAAGTTCCTAGTGTCTTACCCCATCTATGGCTTCTCCTATGATTAACCTATGCTAAAAATGAGAGTGGTAAAAGAAAAAGTCAAGAGATGGAACAAAACTCATATAGAAATATCTTTAAAAGAACAATAAAACTTGGTGCACAAAATGGAGGTAGAAGTAAAGATAGAAACTAATTATATAGACAAAGACCTAGGGAAAATGGAGCAAATCCTTAGGGAACAATGGTTAAAACTCACAAGACAAGAAGAGGTCTTTTGGAAGAAAAAGATAGAGTCCAATGGCTAAAAGAGGGAGATAGAAACATAAAGTTCTTTCATTAATCGACTTTGAAACATAGAAGTGGTAATAGAATTAGATCCGCCACTCTCCTTAATGTCTTTATTTTTAGTAAAGAAGATGATATTAATATTGAGATTATTAATTATTTTCTTCATAGAGGAAAAATTAACTAGGATATTAATGATTTTAATGATATCCTCAGCTGATGTGAGTCTTGGAGGAGGAAAATAATTCTCTAAAGGGTAAAGTTAGTTTTGAGAAAGTGAAAGGTGCGACTTTCTCCTTCCAGGCTTTCAAATTCTTAGTCCTAGATAGTTTTCCCACTCCCCCTTTCAATAATACGGGGACACTATTGGAGGTGATATCTTCAAAGTGGTATGTTGTTTCTTTATAATTGGTATCAGCTTAGATGATTAAGGTAAATTTTACACACGCACGCACGCATGCACACACACACACATACACACACACACACACACACACACACACACACACACACACACACACACACACACACACACACACACACACACACACACACACACACACACACACACACACACACACACACACACACACATATCTCATTCCCAAAAAGGAATACCCTTTCTCTATGGATGAATTTAGACTAATAATCTTGTTGCAGGAGCACCTGGGGTTTTAGGCTAAACCCAAACTATTTTGAATTTTAGTGACCTTAGCCCAAGTCACTAGACAATAAGCACTAGAAATGAGTCCTAGATGTTTTTGGAGTGTTTGAGAAGTAAATTGTATGTCAAAGTTGTAAAGGTATGTAAGAAGTTGTCAACTAGGAGTCAAATTGGGTCAATAGGTGAAGTGGACCTAAAATGTGTGAAATTGTGTAGAAGTGTGTAAGATAGTCTTAGATATGCTAATCTATTCAAAGTGCACTCATTTGGATGAAATATAAAGTATAAAGTGATCAAAATGCCAAAATTGCAAAAACTAACAATGATAATTTTGTAATGGTGTAATGACAACAATTGACAAGTTTTAACAATGAAGGTAAGAAGTAGTTGTGGGTTACTTTTGATAGTTGAGGCAAAATTTATGAATCTACTTAGCATTGGAAATCTAATACAAAAAGTGAGATGTTGAGAGGGGGCATGAATCAAGAATTATAAAAAAAATTAACACTTCAAACATGAAACATATTTGATGTCTACACATATACCACCATTTGAACATTAACCTCGTATCAATGTAATTTTGACATCATATCTAACTTCTAAATGCATGAATGAAAACTCATAAACACATAACACATTAACACACATATTTGGTAATGTAGAATGCCTCCAAGGTGAAGGAAAAAATATGGTGGGGATGACACCCACAAAATCTTCACTACTATAGCGATAAAGTTTTCCTATTAAGGCTGCAATATTTGGTCACTTTTGATGATCTACTCTATGAGAGGTTTGCCCTATTAAATTCTAAAATAACTCTTAAGTTCTACCTTAATTAAAGGATTTTACATCATAGTTAAGTGAGTACTCTATTAGGATATTTCCAAAAGCCTGTTAAAGCTACTTTGTTAAGAGATTCGATCCCAAAAACACCTATTAGAATGTTTAGTGCCTGATCATTTAGTTTTCATTACAATGGTGGTATCTAATCTCCTCTATGCAATGTATTATTATCTCTCTATGATTGATCTTCTATAATTTTTCTCAAAATCATTCACTACACTGCTCGGTCACTTATGTCTGGTTCTTCTCAGAAACTTTGCATTCACACTCTAATTGATCACACACTTGTGCACTCAAGTATATCTCTATGACTTAGGTATAAAACCCTCTATATATAGCTATTTGGTGAAGGTTATAGATCCAATCAATGATCTCTAGATTCAATCTTATTCCTCGTAATCCTTGCAATTTTTTGATTGGTGGATTGCCTCACATAGGGATTAATGATCCTTTTTTGGACACATAATAAGCTCCTTGACTACCTCCTTGATCTATAAAACATGATTCCATATTGATAAAAAATATTTTCATTGGATTATATGTCATTTCAAATAAATATGCAAAATTGTATTACTTGACACTTACATCATATTGGTGCTCAACATAAATTGCTCCCTACTATCCATCATCCTTAACTATGCTTGACATAGACTAGACTTTTCTTAGCCTCTACATCACTTGACAATAATTGGAGTACTTGGTGACCTTTGGCTTTCTCAGCAATAACTACTATTCGATACTTCACTTGAAATATACACAAGCCTTTAATAAATGGCTTGGTCTATATAAGATGGCTCAATCACAATGATGACCGAAAAATCCTACCTTGGAACTTGAAAATCCACATGATAATGAATAAACTTGATATATTTATTTTCATGGTTAGATAGAGCATTAAATATAATTACTTTGTATCCATTTCGTGGTTTAGATCTTTTGTTTTAATAGGTGTAATAAAAATATTTGGTCTGTGGGCTAAAAGACATCGAATGACCCTAGAATGAATTTCAATTGTGGAAACTATACGACCTATTGGAATTTACCAAGGTAAAAGCACAAACCTATGTCACCCTTTTACAAAGGAGAAGGCTAACAAAAGTATAATTGTTCACCTTCAATGACATAAAAATGGTATTATTATTTAGAATTTGAAAATGAAGTAAACTAATGAAATGTGTAGAAATGGATGAAGTTTAGGATTATAATTTTTGATAATTATTTGGAATAAGAAATGATATATTTTCCTATTTTTTAATGATAACTTTTTAGTTGTTGAAAAACACTCAAAATCAAGAATTTAGTTCCCACCACAAAACTACATGAAAATAAACTTATTTACCTTTGATCTTATATTATGTTATAGATAACATATGTAGCTACAACAATAAAAAATAAAAGTTTTCTTAAAACCTATATTTTCTCTTTTATAATTATTCGAACTTCAACTTATTCAAATCAATAGTTTTCATCTCCCACCTCATTTTTGAAAATACTTCTATTCCAACCAAAAGAAAACTTATAGATCCTAAAAGAGGACTCTCTCCTCTAGAATGACATATAATTTTTAATTTTTATTGATTTGATTTAATATTTTTTTCTTTCTCAAAATTGACATCTTCTTGAGTGTTAAAATATGTACTTGTAGAATTTTTTGATTACAAAATACTATATCTAATTAAAACACTATGAACCCTATATGTGAATATTCTTGAATTTGAGCTCTATAAAATGGTTTTTATAAGTTATTAAAAAAAATCATAAAAAATAGTAAGAGTTATTGAAATGTCAATTTTTTGAAATAATTGTATTTCTTTAGTAATTGGATACTAACTAGTGTAAAACATTCATTTAATAGACATTTCCACTTGGAAAAGTGTGAGACCTTATATAACTTAGCTAGAATAAATTTATTAAGATCATATGTTTGAACAAAATTGAGGTTTAGATAGAAATACTCAAATTCAATCATTTTGATAAGTCAACCTGAAAGGTGACACAACTTTGTACTTTTACCCACCAGGGTACTATATATATTTTACAACATATGGAGTTTGGGGTCATAATTTTTAAAGGCTTTCTATTTTTAAAACCAAGCCCTAGGAGACACAAGGTGTACTTGGCTAGGAGTCATGGAAGTTGCATAGAAAGAATGGAAGGCTTATAGAATTGACATGATCAATCCAAGATCATCGAAGTCTAGAGAGATGTGTAGAGGACCTATTTTTAAGAGGAGAAGGCATTCTGAGTCCATTCACAGGTTGTTTAGGACCCTTGAGTTCAATACAACACAAACGCATTTGAAACCCTTAAATTTAGGTCTATTTGTAGAAAGGAGGTTTATGGATAGTTTGAAACCCTAGAACCTTTTGAGTTCTCTAAAAAGGGTACAAGGAATAGTGATTGGTTTGGAGCCTTATTTGATCATTTTCATAGATATTTCTCAAAAAATCAATTACGAGGCCTAATTAGACCTTGAAAGGTACTAGCCCTAATTCTAAGGGTTTCAACAGATTGGTACTAGGCCTATAGTTCTTCCAAATTTTAGTATAGTTTTCTTTTTTCCCATCAACTCTGTTATTATCAAAGTTCTAAAGATTCCCCTATATATCTCATCTTGTTTAGCATCAAGGGATCTATAGTTGAGATTGATAAACTTAATACAATTAAATATCCACTTCTCCATCTGAAATTTGTGAGTAATAATATATTTGGCTATTTAGAGCACCCCAAAGTGTGGGTATACCTTTGTATCCCTTAGATCATCTTGGACAATAATTTGACATTAACTTCATCCATATCAAATGTCTTTAAAAAGGGAATGCATTTATATTTCCTTGTCTCTTCATAGCAATGTCATGTAGGAACATCTAGGGTGTAAGAGTAATCTCGCATCACCCAAAAATATTTCCTTTTTGTTTCTTGAATAAGGGTTGTCCCAGTGTACAGTTGTTGTTTATAGAAGCTTTCTATTTATTAAGTGAGTCATACAAGCTTGAAATGCTCTAATTTCAAAGATGGATGTTCATCTTGGATATATCAACTCGCCAATTGAGTCTTAGTGCCATATCATGAGTATTTGTAAAGTTATTGAATATTTTTTGTGTGCACTTTTGGTACAAAACTCTAGTCTCAATTTTGAAGGCCTAGAGGTCTCAAATGGGATCCAAAGTGGGTTTTGACTAGCTCTTACATAAGTTAGGCCTTGTAGATCACAAGATGAGGATTATAGAATGGGGTTATAATAGCCAATCAAAGAAATAGTTCAAATTTTCTTCCAAATTTTGGCCAACCAAAATTTCTAAAATAAATTTCAAAGGTGTATCATCTTGAGTCTATATATATATAGGTTGGTTGACATCAAGGGTTAAGGTTTGATGTCTAGAAACTTCCTAGGCAACATAAAGTTATCTATACAAGAAAGATCCACATATTATATAGTCCACAACTCTAGGATATAGTTTGCAGATATATGTTACAAATTATTTTAAGGAAGGTTCCCATGTGGGTTTGCATATTGTATTTTAAAATTCTATAATTCTATATTTGTGGTGATAATAAGAAGCCCATTTTTGTTCTTGTAAATTGTTGTTATTTCTTTGTTGGCTCATAGAACTCCTTCTCAATCACATGATTACGTGACATGGAGACATCGTGATAAATAGAAGTTGCATACTTGACCAACACTAGAGCTTCTTGCTCTCTTTGTCAACTAATAGGATTAACCACAGATAGAAATAATAGTTACATGCAAATATAACCAATATTATAAAATAATAAATCACATAAAAGAGAAAAAAAGATATTAGGACTTAATGTGGTTCACCCAATCCTTGGGCTATGTCCACCAACAATAAGTCCAATCTTATTATTATTCAATGATTACAATCTGCAATCCCTTATAGCTCAATATCACCACAAGAAGCTACAATCTCATCATACATTATGAAAACCCAAACCCAAAGCCATTTTATACAAGCTTTTGTCACTTACAAAATTAGGTCTCGAATAGGTCATCTAGTACAAAATAGTAGTGACTGTCTTTTACAATATAGGACCATTTTTAGCTTTGGGGGCACTGTCCCCAATAACCCCTGTGGGGGAGTTGACCCTCAACCCCGCCCTATATTGTAAAAGGAAGCGCACATGGAGCACTACCCCAAGACCCTACAAGGGGTGCTACCCCTTGACCTCATCTTGGGGGGCTGCCCACAAATCCCCATAGAAATAATCTGGGGGAAATTGTGCTGAATAAATCTCCAAGTCCAATTAGGGTCCGCATCACAATGATCTCCCACTTGGAGACTAATCAGAATCCACAACAATAACCTCTCACTTGGAGACTGATCAGACTCCACAACAACCTACCACTTGGAAAGTGATCATAGTACTACTAAACCTATAGCTCCCATAGGAATATCAAATCACCCTATACTCTATTTTTCTTTTATTCTATTTAGTCTAGAAGACCAACTTAAGTTGAAGATGAGTTTAGCTTCTCCATAGTTACTGCCTTGCTAAAAATATCTATTGTATTATCATTTATATTTATCTTATCCATCTTTAACTATCTATCATCCAAAACTGATCGAATGAAATGATAAAGCAATTGTATGTGTTTTTATCTTTGAATGTTGAGAAGAATTCTTTACAAGATGAATGACACTCTAGCTATCTATGAACAAATAATTATCCTAATGTGTGTGCCCCAATTCTTCCATGAAGAATTAAAGCCATATCATCTTCTTGGCTACCTCTGTAGTAGCAACACAGTCTTACTCTTTAGTGGATAAATCATTCACCTTCTGTAATCTAGAAACCCAACTCACCGTTGGCCAACCAACAGTAAATACATAACTTGTAGTACTTCATCAGATATCAATATCACCTACCAAATCTCAATCAACATAGCCTTGTAAATCAGTAGTAGAGACCCCAAAATGTAAACACTTTATGAATGTTCCTCTCAAATATCTGAGAATCTATTTGATTACATTCCAATGTTCAATCTTTGGATGACTCGTATACTTGCTAAGAACTCCTAGTGTATGTGCAATATTTGGCCTAGTACATACCATGACATACAATAAGCTCCCTAAAACTAAAGCATAGGGTACCTTAGACATTTTTTCCTCCTCTTCTTGTGTATTCAAACACATCTCCTTTGTCAATTTTAAATTACCAGGTAAAGGTGTACTAACATCTTTAGCATTCTCCATAGAGAAATGTTGCAATGCCTTCACAATGTAACCAGTTTGAGATAAAGTCAATTTCCTATTTTTCCTATCTCTTCAAATCTTCATACCAAGGATTTATTTTGTTGCCCCCAAATCCTTCATAGAAAATGAATGTGCTAACTACTATTCTATCCCCTTAATATGATCCATGTTATACCTAGCTACAAACATATCATTAACATATAAACACTATGTTCTTATGAACATTAAAAAAAAAAAAAAACCTTTATCCTATTTTTTAAAACAATGAAAAAAAAGGCCATGTGACACTAAAAAATGTGATCAAATGACTTCCTACTGTAAATCTAAAAATGTCAAATTGTCCCACTCGGAGAAAGCTTTCCAATGACTATAATTTTAATAGGTATTATATTCATTAAGACTTTCAAATATGAGTTTAACTTGTTATAGGTTGATTAATGATTGAACATTGATTGAATTTGACACTTTGGGAAAATTTGTAAATTAGGTCATTTTTTTTTGAAAAATATCTAAGGAATAGATTATTGAGTTAGATTTTTATTGAAAAAAGAAAATTTTATTTATGATATATTGAGTTCAAGGTATGCTTGTCAAAATAAATGTATCTCTAAATTATGATTGATGTCACTTCAAAACTTCATAAAATATTCAATATTTAGCCAAATTGAATAAAAAAAAATTAATCCTCTAGACATTGATGTTACAAATCCAACACCAAAATAATTACCTCATTATCATTTGTCAAAAAACAGTTTTGCTTGTCAAGATGACTGTTGCTATTTAAAAATATTAATTTTTCATATTTACCAATTTTCGGGGGGGGAAAGAAAAATTTGACTTAAATAATTCAATTTTTTTTTTTTTAAATATGGTTACAAAGTACTAGAAATCACTAGTTTATGTCATCTTCAAATTCTTAACAGTTTTAGAGATATAGTCACTCAAATGTGAGGCTTGTTTCAGAAATGTTGATTTTAGTGTCACAATTGGTCAAAAAGTGGCACCCACTATTGTGGGCTCAATAAGTAGGATATATTTTTCCATGGCAAGTCAAATTATGATATTGCTATTAGGATTTAGCTATGTTGTTTTTTTATTCAAACTCATTAACTCATGTTTCATAAGTAGATATTCACATGAATCTATCTCTCATGACAATAAGTAAAAAACTTCACACTCATTAGATCTAGGTGATTCTCACAAAGGTGAAGCACAAGGACTTCTTGGCAGGGCACATATCCTAGTACAACTCCAACTTGAGCATGCTTTACTATAAAGTTTCCTCTATGGTTAAACCCACTCTGCTTGCAACCTTATTTGCAAAACTTTCACCAAGTGTTGTGCTTTATGAACCATTCATTAGAAATCCCCTTAAGCTCATCAATTGATAAGTAAGAGATATTTTTCCATAGTGAGTCAAATTGTGATATAGCTATAAGGATCTAACTATGTAATTTTTTTGAGTCAAACTCATTGACTCATATTTCATGAGTAGTGATTCACATGAATCCATCTCTCACAACAATAAATGGAACACTTAGCACTCATCAGATCTAGATAATTCTCACAAAGATGATGCTCACATAGTTTTTTTGAATTTCACTATAAAAAAAAACTACATAGTTAAATCTTGATAGCAATAGCAGAATTTGACTTGTTGTGCCCACCTGATTCCTGGTCCCTTGGGAGTTGATATAGTAGAAAGAAATAGAGAAAGTAACATTTCTGCAATCATAGATAAGAGATTATTTGATGGATCTAATAATTAGGCTAAGTGCTTAGCAACAATAAGAGAAGCCATGTTGGATATGCAGTTGGTTGCTTGAAGAGTTCATCTTGAACTTTGTTGGACGAAGAGAAATCATTTTAGGTTACTTAAGTACCAAGGGAGGCTAATGCCTTAGTTGATAAATTATCAAATGTGGGAGTAATGTTGTTGTTAAATGAAACTTTCAAAAAAATTGAAGGCTTTAGGAAATTGAACCTACATAATAAGATTTTCTTTAGTGAGAAGAAATAGTGGACAAGGGTCATATGATAAATTTTATAATGTTTTTAGTGGTAGGTGGTCCATATAGACTACAAGGAGCTAACATGTGTGAATTTCTCCAACAAGTTTAGAAATGATGGTGATGTATTTGAAACTCATTTCTTTCTAGAGCCTTCAATGATGTCTTTAATTGGGATCCTCACCCCAATTTTTCCAAAGTGTGGTCAAAATTAAATAGTGTTGTGAAAGGTGTAGGCTCTGGTGTTCATCGGGTGTGTAGAATGGAATCCAATTTCTCATTACAAACTCCTAACAAAATTATAGCCTTTGAAGGGTTGGTCATAGTAAAGAGTCTTGGCAATGTGGCAATGTGTTCAAACTTGATTAGGAGGACTTTTGGAAGTCTGTCTATTTCATTTCTGGGGAAGAACATTAGTAGCACAATTGACACCCTTAGTTGAATTTGGATATTTCCTCCCTCATTCTAGCATTGGCTTTGATATTTAGAGAGTAGAAGGTGGAGGTCTTATGAGCGGCTAGTCTAGGGTGAGTGGACGGTATCCCCAATTTCACCCATGAGAAAGTTGTCAGTTGGTTTCAATAATTGTGCAAAAATTTCCATACATTTCATCACTAGGTTTATAATTTAAAAAATATATTGAGTTAAATTATTATGATAAATTAATTTTATAATTTTTATTGTAGATGTGATATCAACTTATCAATCAATAATTTAACTTGTTATTTGACCTATTTTAATGTTAACAATAATTATTTGATTAGGATAGTACAAAGGGGAAAACAACTCATGCTTTTTTTGTTTATTTTATTTATACTATTTATCTTAAATTATTTTATTATTTATTTTAGTATTGTTTGATTTATTTAAATCAACTCTTATAAACAATAAATATATATTAATAATTTAATTTTTGTGAATAATTGTAAATAAAAATAAAAATAAAAGCTACATAAATTCAAATAGTTATTTGAATTATAAGCAATTAAAATGAAAATATTTCCTATAGTAAATAAATTTTAGACAATAGAGATTCCATCTACTAAATATGTTAAAATAAAGATCTTTTAAATAAAAATGCTATAGCAGATAGAAAATTAAGAAATACTTATCAATGATATTATTGACAATTTATTTTTTAAATATTATTTCTTAAAAACAACAGTTTGTTTTATAATAATAAAATCTAAGATATAATTGACTCATGAATATAATTGATACTACTAATATCTAATATTTTCTTTATAGAAAAGTCTAAGATATAAACAACTCTAAGCATTATATATACCAAATAGGAATTCAAAAATATATATTATTAATGACTTCAGAAGTAAATGTAGCATTCAAATTCAAAATTAAATTTTAACATATCTACTAATATTAGAATACCTTCAACTCTTTATTAACATCCAGAGTATAAATAAACAAACCAGATTACCATAATTTGCATACCAAAGACTATTTGCAACTACTACTTCACATAATAAACTCCGTATGCTATTTTCCTTCTCTATCACTTCACTTCGAAATAAAATTTACAGGACTGTTTTCTAATTAAGTTATAGGAAATTAGGTTCAATTATCCACATAATTTCATAATTAATCTATCAACGATGTCTCCATCAGAGTTCCATTATGACACCACTCGCTCTGAGAACGAGATACCAAAACGAAACAGCAGCAACAATACCACTTAAGATGAGAATGACATCTGGACGCCCTTCAATATTTCTTATATTCGTTTGTTTCAATTTGCCCCGTTCGTTCAAGTGCTTTTGATAAGATGCACAGAAATGGATCTGGTCATTGCTCTTCCTGCAACCCAGAGCTCTCTCAAGAATAAGCAGACTGTTTTTCCCGTTAACCCAACTTCCCATCGTGTCTTCCAACCGCATGCTGAGCTCCGTGATATTCAAACTCTCCGAGAGTCTACACTTGACAACAAGGACACACAGTGCAGAATCACAAGGCAGTATGTTGTGAGCAGAAAGAATGGAGCCAAAGCATATGGCGAACTCCGTATGAGAAGCCCAATGACTCTTTTCAGACAGATGGCTCCAGCTCGAAAGATTAGCTGCTCGTCCCGTTCTCTTGTTCACCATAATCCAGCTTAACCTAATATCTTCTCTCAACTGCCTCACGAAATTCCAATCCTTCTTCACATTCTCAGCTGTGTCAATCTTTGGCAGCTCGTCTCCAAAGGTCTGATCTTCGTCTTCAACGTCATAATAGTTAATGATCTCCATTTTGAAGGGGCAGTTAGAGAACCAAGTGTCAAATTCCTCTTCAGCACAGGGAATGCCCCAAACAACTTTAGAATAGATGGTCTTATTCTTGTACGTTATATCTACAAGTGACACGAAATCAGAGGGAAGAGAATCACAAACCTTCTTCATCTTATTCCTCTCGTGGGAAGACTCATCATATGCAATGACCGGAAAACAGCTTGCATAGAAATTTCTGAAGCCACCGAGTGAAGAAGAAATGAATTTCTTGACATCTGAGTCCTCAGTGGAAGGCCAGAGAGAAGAACATTTCTCTTCCCATAACGTCTCCTCTCTTGCAATGGACCAAAACTGTGAGGAAACACAGCTAGCACTTGCAAGTGTTATGCCATCCACACGGCCTAAGATATCTGTGATAATATCACCGCTCAAACTCATCATGTCTTTTAAAAATGCACAAACTATAGAATCCTGTACTTAGTGTATAAAAACAAGAGGTCGAGAGGTTTCACAAGAGGCGGTTGTGGATCTCTTTTTATACAATAAGCTCGCAAGTTTTGAAACTACAACCAAGCGAAGTTTCCAAAGATGTGATAATTGATTTGTTTCATTATATTCTGTTGGTGAGCTTGGGTCATTCCTTGCAGATCAGTCTCTTTCAAATTGTCTTTCACGGATCGTTCATACCGAATAGAATGAGAACAGTTGTATGGAGGACGTATTTAAGTCTAAGTCATACCTACAGACCTAAGGTTACAGGTTCCATTCCGAGGCGTACGCGAAGCTCTTTGCTGAATGTGGTTAAATTTAATTGCAACACGCTTCGGGCTGCCTTGCCTTTGTGTATTGAAGCAATGATTAGAACAATTCCCAGATTGACCAAATAATAAATAACAAAGTTGCCACATTGGCCATTAATAAAGATATTGGGTTGGAAGAAAAATGATATTTACAATTTACTTTTAAGGCAAGGACACGCAACGTTTCGATCTCATTGTCTGGCTCATACATTCTCCACGAGAGATATGTAGAGAGCATGTCGGCACCAGTAATAGAAATGAAGTAGGTAATAAATATGAAATAATGCGTGAAGAAAGAAACTAATGGTGACATTCAACCTGAATATTAGAGTACCTGTGAATAGCTAGCTACATTTTAATCTCGGAAGGTGGAAACCAATCCTGTCATTCACTCAAATATTAGATTTTAGTTCGATAGCTTCACGTCCCACTTGTAGACATGCTTTGTTGATTGCTTGTGTGGCGGTTGAGTCTATCTTGTCTGGTCAACCCTTTTGGTTTAAACAATGATTAAGGGGACAACCCTTTTGATTTAAACAATGATTAAGGAATATTTAAGATATTTTTACTTTTTTGTAATTTAATGCATTAATTAAGATGATCTGATGATTAAGTTGATGCAAAGATGTTATGAGATGTTACATTTCATTTTTTAGGATGTTATGTTATGTTATTTATGATTACGTTTAATGTTGTATTAATCATATCATCTAGATTATTATTGACTCGTTGCTTGTTGCGAGTGTCCGAGTGTTGTAGGATCGATGAGACAAGAGTGTGGTTGAGGTAGAGAGGGTTAGCCTCTTGGAAGGGTATGCATTGGATGATCTTGCGGCTACACCCACACACCACTTAAATATTAGATGGTTAATTAATCTGAATTTGAGTTTTATCCCTAACCTTTTCCGAGTGATCTAAGTGCGAATATAAATAATATTGATTATGGTTTAAATAGAAAATTTAAAAGTAAAAGTATATCTCCTTTTTATGCTAAGTTAATGTCGCATTTGTGTATATATGTATACTTGAACCTTGTTGGCTTGTTAACTATTTATTTAAAAATGTTTCGAATTAGCTTTAAAATGAAACTCTTAGACTCCATATACTCATTGGATATAATGTTTCCTAACCCAAAAAGAAAGAAAAATAATTCAATGATTCTCATCATGCGTTATTTTCTTATAGCTCTTTACACAACTAAAAGGGGGAAATTAAAGATTAGGTCAATTATTTTTATGGTGGCAAAAAGGTTTCGTTTATAAAATCAATGAGAGAAGGGCATGGGGAGGTATTGACGGCTATAGAGGTCAGAGAAGGGTAGTGGAAAAATAGTGCAAGCCCGAGCTCTTTTCTAAAATTTTTTAAGTTCTAGCATTTGCGGATAGTATTGTGATTACTTGGGGGTTTGGGTGAAGATTTGTAGTAATATTTATTTGTTCAATCCTGTTATGATCAATTACCGGAATGAATGAATTTATGGATTCGTCAATAAACATGTTATCAGACATTGTAGCCGAAAATTATTTCTTTTAAACTCTACTGTTTGGTTTAGTTGTGAAAAATGGTAAGAATGTAGACATTACCTTTAATTTTTCTTGCACTTATAAATATCTCGGTGCAACACGATAGTGAGGGAACATGACTAAAACCTCAAGACATGGCTGTAAGTAGATACAGGGCCAAAATATCAATATTTCTTGGTTAACATTGAGCTTCTCCTCATTTGGGTATTTATTGTCTTCCAGTTCAACTATGTGACATCCCCATTGCACATCTCTCTCTCTCTGAGATACATTGCATGACCCTTCCAATGTTGCACAAGAAACCCTTCTCAGTATTATGGGTGTCAACTATCTAAGTGTTTTCTATTTGGAGATTAGTTTTATTGATTCTCCTTCCTTAAACCCAAGAATTTGAATTAGCTTGTATACCCTGTTCTTGCTGTGAGAAGATGTATCTTATGACTAAAGTTATCTTCTATAAACCGCCAACAAGGCCTAGGAGAGACTCTACTATTAGAAATTATTGCTCAATATTATCTTGATTGTGAAGTCATAGATATCATTGGTTGGAGCCAAAACCCTATTCTGAATTGTTTCAGTCAAAACTGACTCCATTAGATATAAACATATAGATATAATAAAGAAATTGTGTAATGAATTAGGCAGTAAAGTTTGAAATAGAATTTGTTGTGTTCAAATTGTGCATTGTTGTGATCAAATCAAACATAGTATATATTTTAACTTGTTCTCTATTACCTAAGGGTTCATTTGGTTGCTGGAATATGATGGGAATGGTCATTGAGAATTAGAATATATTTTTGAATTCTTTGTTTGGTGCATAGAATGGGAATGGGGAATAGGAATATGTATTTCCATTTTAGCCCAAAATGAGCATAAGTCCATTCCCAAAAATATCAGTTATTGGAATGGAGAATAGGATTACTTATTTTTTGGCTAGAGGATTCTTCATCAATTTCATCAACACAAAATGGATGGAACAAAAAATTAAGAACAAGAATAATGACATGATCTATGAGAGATTGACCCTGATACTCTACAATGGGAATTGATTCCACTAGAAGATTAGAACTGTCGAATGCCTTTGGTAGAAGCCCAATGTCAAGCCCTTCTTCCTCTTCCTCCTTCACTAGCATCCCCAGCTCTCCCTTGCCCTTCCCCACTCTCTTCCTCCTCCCGCAACATCCCCTCTTATCCTTTGCTTTCACGGGATCAAACTCGTATAGGGAAATCCGTCTGAACATTCATCTTGTTCCCACATAAACAGGCCCTTGCAATCTATCCAGAGTCCTCATGTTCACATAAAAAAAAAAAATGTTGTGGTTGGCATAAATTTGATGGATTTCATATAGGCGTGAAAGAATTAGTAAATCCCTTTAAAATTTGAAACAAATTCCATACAATGCAATTTTTTTAGAAAAGCCCTAAAAATATTGATTGCAAGAAGTGGTAAAGAGAAGCCATCGATCTGGAGGAGCTGTTGCTCACTAATTTGTTGAGTATTAAAGAAGAAATTTGTGTAACATTGCAGCAAAGAGAAGTCAGAGAAGCCATTGCCTACCTGACGGATTTACAGAATAAACAGAAGGATTGTCAAACAAATTCTCAAATAGATTTTAGGTGAACCAAATAGGAATGGGATTGTCATTTTCCATTCCCATTCCCTACTCTGACTCCCATTCCTATTTCCTATTCTAATTTCCTATTCCTATGCTTGTCACCAAACAGGCCCTAAACTACATCCTGTAAAGTGACATTATACCATATCCAGGGTGGTTACCTATGTATCAAAGAATGGGCCTTGTTTTGATCTTAACAAGATGCTCATAGGCCCAGTTCTGTTCTATTTTTCTTTTTCTCAAACCACTATAAGTTCTTGAAATATCAAAATGACCTTGTATAAAGGAACCTGTTCAATATAGAGAACTAATGCTTGCTGAAACCCTTTCATACATCTTACTATTTTTTATTTTATTTTCTTGATTGTACATTCTAAAAAATAGAACTTTTTTGTCATGCATTAAAAGATATGAATAGTTAAGTGTCTTAATTCTCTTGGATTCATACTACTTTTATATTTAGAAAGTTGATCCGGTCTCATTTAGGATTAGAAATTTGAATGATAAACTTTTACATTTTCCTTGTTCTCAAGTAAAATTACCTTGGGGAAATCTACGTGTTATGTATGATCAACATGAATGTGCACTCAAACTTTTAAAGTTGTAGGGACTTTGACTTTTAGAATTATGTCACTATCACTTAATGGTTGAATTGAACTCATAGATAAGACCTCTTACTGTTGCATTTGAATCACTACTTCTTGATTGTTGAATATGAACTCAAATGTAGATTTCTCTTATTCACTAAATATGACTTAGAGGTATACTGCTATTAATTGTTGGAGTCTTGAGTGGTGATGTATAACTCCTTCATGGATGGGTGAAATATGGCATAAGGGAAGGTGGGGATGGATGCATTATGTTTTTACTTCTCTCAACTTGTTAGGTTCGAAGGATTGGATTTATTACATTTTGTCTCTCTCTTCAGTTATGTTGACAAATTTAGTGCTTAGCCAAGCCATTTATTATTTGCATTTAAGTATGATGTTTCTCATATGTAGCATATGTGTGTGACTATGTTTACTTTTATTTTTCATATGTGTAGATGTGCATTGGTTAAATAAATGTACATGTGGGTAGATATGTTATAGTTTTTCTTTCACTACATATGGGTAGATGTGTAGTGTTCTTTTCTGTTCCTTTCCACATTCTGTGATTAGGCTACTAGGCACATGGTTGTATGTATTATATTTCATAGATGCACCAGGTACATTCAATCCATCTTTCTTTGGAAGCTAGGCTTCTCATGCTAGGGTTGAAGTATTCTTCAAGTCAAGAAGAATTCCAGTGGAGTAAACACTCCATGGTTGGTGAGGTAAAAGTCCTTGAGTCACACTCCTATGTTAGATAGTAGATGGATGTCATCTGATGGCTTTGGAGACTGGATGCACTGAAGGAAACACAAGTTCCAATAACCTTTCTCATGGTCTTGTACTTTTCATCTTAGCAATGATGTATAGTAACCTTCAATTGGTATAATCTCTAATTATTGATTAATGTAACCATAAAAGATTGAGATGTACTTTTCCTTATGTATAAGATGGGCATACATTGTAATTCAGTAGCATAGTTCATATGATGTAATTTTCATGCAATATAAATCAACACCTTAGTGTTATGCCAAATTCATTGATAAACTAATTGTATTTGTTTTATTGGTTAATGGATAACGAATGAGATCTTGACTTTTCACCTCTAGTTGTGATTGGTTTATTTTTTGCATTTTTTGTTCTTGGTGATGTAGCATCTTTGATTTGGACATGGTTCTTACACAATTTCTATAATTTACCATATAATGAAATTTATTTAGTAGTTTTTTTTTTGAGATGTCAAATAAAATAGGTACATAAAATATTATTTTTGTATTTTGAGTTGTTTTAGTGATAGCATGTACTCTTAAAAACAATAAAGGTTCAAATCTCACTTGGGGAAGGATAACTCTATGTTTGTAGTATAGTTAGGTACTTAGAGTAGTCTCATATTGTTGTTACAGTATGTAGACCCAAAAACACATGGTGGTATTGTAGACTATAAATGACCCATCCTTTTCTATCTATAGAAATTATATTCTTCTAGAATTTATATAATTTTAAAACATTTTGTAAGTTGTTTTGCATCATGCATGTACACAAATTAATATTGGTAACACTTTCTCCTAGAAAGCAATTTACCAACAATTATTGTCATCAATAAAGATACTTTATTATGTATTTTTTACTTCACATTAAAATATAAACCAACTCTATATTTTTCATTCCCTTAAACATCACACACTAATGATTGACTCCTATGCTAAGAGTATTAAATAGTCAACATTGACTTATTTTTTAAGGCTTGATTTGTTCCTTAATGTGTGATGTTTAAAAGTGGCCCCAAAAAATATAATTAATTATTTAAAGAGAGATCAAGTCCATTGAATTTAAAAAAAAAAACTAATTTCCAAACATGAAACTACTATTATTAAATTAAAAACAATGCTTATTTACTACCTTACAATAAAAAATAATAAAAATTATTGAATAAAATTAAACTTCTTTCATGCTCCTCCATGCACCCTCTTAAATTCAAATAGAATATAAAAACTTCCAATTGATATGTAAAGTTATATTATACACCACAGTAAGTTTTTTATAATTCAACTATTCTTAATATCACATTTGCTAATGTCCAACATTTTTTTGTCTCATTCCATCAATGAGATTAGCTTCAAGAAATTTTAAATATATATTAAGAGACATGCAAAATTCTAATGTTATACTTCACATATACTTTATGTATTCAATATTTCACATTAAAATCTATTTTTTAAATATATGTCGAGCCACAAGTCGAATACAACACAAATTAAATACCCATACATAAATTAAATGCCAAGATCGGCTCACAGACAACTTGATACCAATAGGAACCAAGACCAAGCCTAGCATCAGAGAAAACCAAGCTGAGCATCAACAAACTCCTAAGCATTGTCGAGCTCCTAGAGCATGCAGAGCTCCCAAACCATGTCAAGCTCCATAGACCATGTTGAGCTCCAAGACCATGATGAGCTCCATAGTGTATGACAAGCTCCTAGTGTTGATCGAACATTAGTATCTACCGAGCTCCAGAACATAAATCCAAAATTCCTCCAACATGTAGGATTGCAAGCCAACTAGGGATGCTCCTACATCAAATACCCTAGGTTCAAAAAGATGTTCTTAATAGCTAGAAGAACATCTTCTGGGATTCAACACATATATACCAAACTAGTTCTTCACATAAATATCCTCCAAGTCTTCAACTTGTATAATGTACTCTTTCCCTTGTTCTTCTTCTACTTCTTCACATCCATCCTTAGTGTGCTACATTTATTATTTCCATACTAATCTCTAACCTTTTCAAAATTTTCCAACTCAACTTGACTGCCAATACTCAAGTTTCCCCTACCATGCTCTTCATTCTGCAAATCAATCAAGGAAAACTTCCTACCACCTTTCTCAATAGTAAGCACATTGTTGACACAATCATGCACAACTCTGCAATCATACCTCCAAGGTCTACCAAGAAACACATGACATCTGTTCATGTCCAAAATATCACACAAAACTTCATGCTTATACTGCCCAATCTAGAAATCAACAAGGCACCGCTTCCTCACTTCCAAAGCATACTCACCTTAACCAACCAATCCTAAAAAGATAAGGATGTCTCACTCTCTTCAAAAAAAGTTTCTGAATCATCTCCTTAGCAACAAGGTTATTAGTACTACCACCATCCACAATCACATTGCAAACTTTACCACTAGACTTGCAACAACTCCTGAACAAACTAGTCCCCTGACATGAATCTAGTGTCCTCTAGCCAACTAGTACTCACTGAGCTAGTAACCTTTCTCCTTTCTCAAGCTGACTATCATGGAGTGAAACCTCATTTACAGTAGTAGTTGTCCTATGATGTGAACATTCAAAAGATCTATGCCCTTCCTAACCACATCTGAAACAATTATCTCAGAACACACTTCCACCTGTCCTTCTTTTCTGATCAATAGGTTTTGGTTCACCTTCTACACTTGGTTTAGCTTGTGTAGAGCTACCCTGCTTCTACTTTCCTCTAGCATTGCCTTGACTTTGCATCTTCAACTTATCCTATACCTTTAGAGCATGTTGATAATCATCCTCGATTGAAGAAATATTCAGCATACAAATCTCATCCTGAATATTGAATCTCAAAACATTAATGTACCAAGCTATCTTTTCTTTTGACAATTCTCTGTGACCAGATTGAATATTCAACTTGTAGAACTACTCAGTATAATCCTTCATAGTCATATCTTTTTGCTTTAGATTATGCAACCTTTTAAACAACTCAAGTTCATAATCAACAGGAATGAACTTAGCCTTCAATTTAGTCACCATCAGTCTCCATCTAGTGATCTTCATTTCACCTTCTTCTTCTCTATCTCTTTGCAATTCTTTCCACTACAGAGAACCATTTCCTTTCAACTTAGTTTGTTCCAACCTCACTTTGAGTGGATCCTTAATATCCTCAAGCTTAAAGTAGTCTTCCAATTCACCAATCCAATCAATCAGGTCTTCAAGATTCAAAGTACTTGAGAAATTAGAAACCTCCATCTTATGCTTCAGCTTCAATTGAGATCTAGGTCTAGCAAAATGACCATCCCTAGTTCCAATAGGTCTCTCCACATGATCAATTATGTCCTAGCCACTAGATCCAACAACTTCAAAGTCTTCAAAAACTTCATCATATCTATCTTCAATACCCACATGCCTTGGTACACCACCTAAAGCACTCACAATTTGAGCAATCATGTCACTCTTTATCAATGCAATCTCAGATCTTAATTCTACTCTAATCTTCTCTAAGATCCTTTCCTCCATAACATCACTAAGATCATCAATTTCCCTAAGGTCCAATCTTCTTAGAGGCATCTTCCAAAATTTTGCAACCCAAAGCAATAGATCCACAATCTAGAAGATCAATAAGCTCCACAAGATCAACCTTCTCCAACCCAAGATCCTAGAGCAAAACTACCTCAACTTTGATGATTTGTCCACACACATGCAGGAAAAATCTTTGCTCTAATACCACCTAACTTAGTGCAAGGCAAGAGAATCCCCAAAGGAGATATCCAAAACCCCAACAAATAACCAAAAATAAAAAACACAACAAAAAACAACAATAATGCAAGATTTGATACCAAATCACAACTCTTTATTCATAAAATAATTTATTACATGCAATGTCCTTGACTATAAGGCCTTCTGGGTTAGGGAAATATACAAAAAAAAATTACAATATCAGTTCTACAAGACCCCACAAGATCCAACTTACAAGCTCAATCCCAGCTAGTCCAGATCCACAACTAGATAAGAAGAACAAGAAGAACCCACACTTGTACCCTCAGGTCCACCAAGCAATCCTCTCGTTCCCAAGTTGTAGCTACTAGCCCTTCAAAGTTCACATCTATAATTCATCCTCTTCTCCAAGATGGATGATCCTAATCCCTCTTAAAGACTCCATAAAACCTCTTACTTATACCCAACTAAGCCACAACTCAACCTAGTTCATTGCTAATTAAATTAAATCCCTTACATTAAATAAATGTCAAGCCACAAGTCAGCTACAAGAGAAATTAAATACCCATACACATAAATTAAATGCCAAGGTTAGCTCATAGACAATTCAACACCAACAAGAACCAAGACCAAGCTGACCATTAGAGAAAATCAAGTTGGGAATCAACAAATTCCAAGCACTGCTAAGCTCCTAGAGCATGCCGAGCTCCTAGACCATGCTGAGCTCCAGAGACCATGAAAAACTCCAAGACCATGCTGATCTCCATAGTGTATGTCAATCTTCCAATGTCTTTCGAATATCAATATCTATCAAGCTCCACAAGATTAAGCCAAAATCCATCCAACATGCAAGATTGCAAGCCAACCAGGGATGCCCCTACATCAATATTAATTATAGAGCTCTAAATGAAAAGATGGGAGAAGTTGTGAATAAGGTGATTGAGGGCCCTAAGATTGGGGCCAATGGGAATGATATGGAGCAGAACAATGTGTTGTAGGGGTAGGTCAATAGAACTGAGAACATCAAAAGAACTACCAATACCACGGTCAATAATCACTAGAAACTACTTGAGGCTTCGGTGGAGAGCATGAATAAAATTGCAAATAATGTTGATTTAAACATGGGAAAAATTATGGTGTTGGACCTGGATGGACCTAATGGTGCGAAAGATTCTCCTAGTAAGAAACAAACTAGATTAACAACAAGCAAGCTGAAGCCCAAGAATGATGAGCTGATCAAACAGGATGTCAAAGTATTCATGGAAAAGATCAAGGAAAAATAGGATTTGGCTCTTGAGCCAACCTAAAATTTGGTTAGTTGTCTTACTTTTTGGTCCTTATGACCTTTTGAGTTTTAAGTATAGGTTTGTAGTTTAGTTGTGTTGTTGGTCTTGATCTTGGTTTTGTGTTGGGTTGTTAGATATCTAGGGGTGCTAGTTTACTTTTCTAGTATAGTTTAAAACTTGTTAACTTTTCTAAAAATATTTTGTAATGACTTTAGGGGTTTTGGGTCCCCTATAAAAAACCTAGTTTAACCCTTAATCAGTAACATTCTTCTTTAATTTTTCACAAATTTCTCCATCTTATAGACTAGTAGTATTTAAGATTGCACTTGATTTTTGTTTATCCTTCTAGGAAATTTTCCTAATTTAATACTACCCTCCTCCACTCCTCTTTAGATCCTCTCATGAGTCCTCATTACTATCAACTAGTCAATTTTAGTTGTGTGACTCTAGACTTGTCTGGTCTAGTGGTTGAGATAAATTCTTGTTCTATTTCTTGTATATTACCTCTTTATCATTATTTAAAAAATAAATCCCCCCATATATTCATTGAAATTTATATTGAGTAGAGATGGATTATTTTTGGGTTTTGGAGTGGACTTAGATATGCCCTTATCAATTTTTGGATTTTCACAAAAGGCAAGTTTAATGTTAAAATTATGTCTTTATTTTTAACTTCATCAGGTTTATTGTCCTCACAAAAATATCTAGTATGTTATATATTTTAACATCTAAATATTTTAACACATCATTTCCAAACTTCTCAAATTTTCCAATTATATTGGCAATATCAATTAGTATGGAACTTAGAATCAATTCAATTGGTAACTATGGTAACATGATCAATCTAGCTATTTTTATTTTGTCTAATGTTGTGAAATTAAAATTAGGGCACCATTCCATGATAAGAAAAAAATCTTCTTTAAAAGGAGGCCAATTACCCTCTTTCTAAAGAGTAGACTTGAAATAATCGAAGTACAAAAAGGTATCATTGTAGAAAGTTATACTTACCTAGTTCTACAATTGGTTTTGGCACCAAATTGCTACTTCCTTGACTGGACTATGCTCTCCTAGCCATCTGATAAAGAACTCATAGATTTTACAATACTCATACATTTCATCTTTATGTTTGTTCCTCATTTTGAAGAATTCTATTTGATTCCTAAGATGAAATCAATCATTCTTTAGAGTGGTGGTATTGGGGTTTATCCTCCATCTTGAAGCATTGTGTACCCTCTTTTTAGGATTTTGGTAAGGATGGATATGTGATGCATCCAGGTACCTAGGGTCTAGAGTGAGAATTTTTTTAATGTATTTTTAATGAGATCGGTAAATCCCTAGTATTATAGAGGAAATGGTGGATTTTTTACCAAGGACTAATTTTCTCACCTCACTAATTTTCTTTATTGACTTGCCTCTATTTTTTTCTTTCTAATCACCTCCTTCCAACCTCTTTCTTCCTTCTCTTTGGGCTTAGATTTCCAAGTATTGTCCCAATCTTGAACCCTCTGCTCTAGATAATTAACCATTTCTCCTTAGTTTTCCAATGAAAATGTCTTGTTCATGGAATGAGTATTCATTGAATATCATGGTAAAATACTCGATCTTGGTTTCCATTTGAAGTTACTTTCTCTTAATGAACTTTGATATAGATTTCAAAACTAAGTGACTAATTCTTAGTTCTACCCTTACCATTCTACAAATTTGTCATAGTTCATAGAGTAGTTGGAAATATGAGCTTTCCTACTGAAGTCTTTCCCCTATTAACATAGCATGATTTTTCATGATTTCACAAAGTTCACACATTTTAATCATCACAACAATCCACACTTTATGAATTAGTATGATAATCAAAATTCTAGATACAAGCTATTTTTATTTACTAAGGAGCTTTTTTATGTATTTAAAGAAAATCTTAAGAAAATAATATATTTATTAAAAATCAATTTTGTAGGTAATTATAAACTGGAAGGTAACTTATTAGGCACTTCTTTTTAATCTTTCTTTGCCCCCCCTACGGCTGCTAGTGTAGAGTCCCTATACCATAGCTATTGTTGTTGATTCACTGGTACCTAAAAGCAATATTTCCCACCTTCCCTTGCACCGTCTTATTTACAATTGTGATCCCTATAGCCCTATTATTCTAAGGGGAGGGGGTTTTCCATCTCCTATAGTTGCTATAACTCTATGATCATATTAGTTGAGCACACCCTTACTATTCTAAGGCCTAGGGAAGGCCCCTCTCTTTATTAGTTCCCATGTTGCAAATAGAATCTAGGATGGCCTTAAAATTCTATAGGGTCTCCCTTGAGAATAGTAGGTAAAGGGAAGAAGGGAGAGTGGTCCATGGGCCTCCACTTGAATCCTCAAGAATAGTAGGGTGACTCGAATAATAGAGAGCATTGAGAGTTATGAGGTAGGTTTCTAGAAATATAGTTTTGATTGCACAACAAATTCATAAGGACCACCTAAAGCAAAGATACTCGTTGCACACCCCTTGCGTACCTATTAAAAAAATGGATTATTTCCTTGCGAGAGATTCTTTGTAGGTCATGATTATCTGGCAAAACCATTGGTATCTATCTACCATTTAAATCTGATACCACCTTTGCTATGCCTTATTAAATGAGTAGGACTAGGTAATCAATAGGTTATGGGTCCATTTAATCAATTGGATGATCCGCTATTTACTCCATTAATCCTTAATGATCAACTAATGTGTGGCCCTTTCTATCATTGCAGCTTCCCCTCCTGTCACAAGCAACCTATAATACGTTCCTTCTACAAGCCTTAGATGTTTGGGATCTATTGCTGGCTTTGTGCCAAGACATGGATCAACAAGTTCATCAATTAAATAAACTAGCTATGATGTTTGCTAGCTGACGTGCTTAGAAAATAAGTAAGGTAAGCATGGCTACTAGTCATTCATTTTAGATAGTTATATGCCATTATTCAGTTAGGAAAATAAATGAATAAAATTTAAATAAATATGAATAGTTGTTTGAATGAAAAAGTAAATAAAATAAAATAAAATTATTATAATGACTAAGTTTCAAATAGTTTCTAGAAAAGAAAAATGTTGTAAGATGAGACTCTACTAATTGTGTCAAAATGAAGATCTTAAATAAAAATATCTATTGGTAAATAGATTTGTCACTATGCTATTTACTTCTAAAACTAACCCTGTTCATACTGTGAACACTGACAACTATGCCAACAATTGGAGAGATTAAAACTGATCATTAGCAGATTACAATCTTCCTCTAGCTTTAGAGGGGCATCTCCCTCATAAGATAAATTTTTGATTTTTTAAATAAAGATGATTACAACTTAAAATATAGAAAGGAAACTGTTGATGATGAATCACTAGTACAAAGATAACAATATATTACTAAATAAACTACTAAAATATGTAGATATGTGACTAATTTTGATCACATGACCAACGGTAGTTCATTGCCAAACATTTGTCTCCCAACCAAATTTATGACTAGACTATTTTAATCATTGATTAGGTCATTGATTTGGTCATTTATTGTTGTTACTTGGTAGTTTATATGGTAGTTTATTTGGTAGTATATTTGGTAGTATACTTCACAATATATTTGGTAGTTTATTTAATCATTAATTTAGTCATATTAGTGCAGGATGGAATTGAACCACCATCCTCCTACTTATAAAGGAGGTGCTTTTCCATTGAGCTAGTACCCTTTAAAGTATAATGTAAAAAAATAACAAATTTGTCTTTTCGACATTAATTTAATCATTTATTTAATTTATAAGCTAAGACTTAATTATCATTTTGATGTCATCCTTGTGATAGTTTTGCTTTCAATTAGTTATATAATTATTTGTGACTATTTAAAAACAAAGAACAACAATATAAAATAGAATTATAAATAGGTAAGTAAGCAAGCTTTTAACAAGAAAAAAATCAATAAATTTTTAATTTTATAATTATTTGCATGTAATACAATTTGAAGTGATCGATATGAGGCAAAAATAAAAATGACAATAAAAAAGTAACAAAGATTGCACAATTTAGATATACTTGAATTTAAATGTAAATTTGTTAACCAAATTTTATAGTTTGATTAATTTTTCATTTACACAGTTTTATTAAATTAATATTATTGAATCCAATTGGCAACAAAAATTACTCACAAAATATTTACAATGATAGCATACACCAGTGCCTAAAATTCCAAAGGGGTAAGTCATAAGCAATCTAAAACTTTGGTACACAGTTTTCATATTGTGAAAGTGATAGAAGAAATTTTTAAAAATTAAACAATAGATTTTCATCATCCCCAATGCTACAAAACTATAGAATGACAGTAAAAAACTACTATGATTTTCACATTTCTTTAAGAAATTTCATTTTTGAAGAGAGGCTTTGAACTCAACTATCATAGAATTGAATTATTTCTTACAAATCTATTTCCTCCCTTATAAATTTGGTAAATCCTTTCATGATTCCTTGTTTCCTATGCACCGGCCCTACATCATCTATTTAGTTATCAATAGGGGAATTCAAATTACTAGCTATTACATTTTTAGGTATGTCCCTCCTATTGATTGCAAAATAATTCATTTTTAGAAAGTTACAGGTCAATCATACATCTTCTGCTTCTGCATTTACTTTGCAATGCATGAGGCAATGATTGTCTTCCTCAGCCATACTAGTTTGTGTTCCTTAGCCTTGATATTATGAATTCACTATTCTACTATGACATACTTTCTTTTACAAATAATAGTGCTGGACATTTTAAGTAAGTGCCCCTTTATGTGGCATACTTTTGCCTATGCTGTAATTTTTAACTATGCTTTTGAATCTATCTTTGCACTACTGTATTATAGTGTCTTTTATTACTATTTTGATGATTTTATCCATCTTCAATGACCATGTAGTTGTCTACCTTCCCTTTGCACTATTTTCCTTTATGTGCCTTCATGACTTGTTAATTTCCTCGTGACGATTATTGGGATGCTCTACCAACTCTAGCTTTGAGATATTTTGATAGTTCTTTTCAAACATTTTTTGTATTGTGGTGCATGACACTTAGACTACTCTCAATATTGTATGATCTTAATGTTCTATGTATTTATGATATTTGACTACTATAATTGTTTGCTTTTGTATTCATAGATCACTATTTTGTAGAAAAACATGGTGCTTTGTCTTCCATTAATGAAATTGCTCATACATCAAACTTTTCAAGAGTGTTAAAAAAAACTTATCACAAACATGGATGCTTTGAAGAAAAGCAAAGAACAATTTACTACTTTAAATAACAACATTAAGATCACTATGGAAGGAATGGTTGCATAAACCTATTCTACAAATAGAAGACAAATCAATGTATGTTGTAGCATGTAGAAGTAATTTTTAAAATAAATAGAAACATGTAACAAAACTTGATCAACTATTCTCAATCAATGGAAAAGTTAAGTAGTGTACGGGCAAGAGTGCCAATGATGGCATGGTCCATGGCATTCGATCAATTTTTCAATGCCAAATTGGTAATAGAGCAATTGGAGATTGGATTGTAGATCTGCGAGGGGTTTGATGTCATTCCCAATAGACATTATGCAAAACATGGTAAAAGTAAGCCATGACAGAGGAAGATGGAGAAGATTTGAGTGAATGCACATTGCACCTTAAGGAAGCCATTAATGAAGTGTGTTGCAAGTCGAGCATTAAAGCCTTTGTATCTTATATCCTCAGCCTTGGTTACAGTGAAAGTAAGTGAACATATTTTATTCAAGTGTAATGCCTAGTCACTTGCAGATGAAAGAATTCTAAATTTATGCATCAAAATATAACTGAGAAAAATTATGTTTATCAGAGTTATAATATGAAATTGTCAATTTGACATATCTTTTTGTATGCCTAAATCCTAATGGAAACCAAATGGCTTTGTTTATGGGAACCCTGAGAACCTTTATTTAATTATAATTTAAGATGAAGATAACAAGTGTACAAGTCTCCATGCAAGATAGAATTAGGTATCATAAGAACCTTGAAAACCTTTATTTTGGAGGGTAATAAAAGAAAATGACCATTTTGATTAAAAAATAATAATTAAAATGAAGCTGGTATCAATGATAACCAGTGTAGATTATCACTGAGGGACTGTAATTTGATGCTTGGTTTGGCTCATATTGTTTAGATGTGTTTTCAGTTGCACACATGAATTTCAATAAGAAAAAAATGTTATTAGTACAGTACAGGGGGTTTTAGAGTTGTGGGTTATGAGGGCTGAGCTTATATGCAGTCTGCTGAAGTTCATTTAAAGACATGTACAATGATCCTTCTAAACCTCAAATGGTATGTAGAGTTAAAAGTATGCATCAAAATAATTTGCATTGAAAATGAATATTATATTTTTATTTAAAAAATTTAGCAGGGATCATGCTTGTCAAAAATTATGAAGGTTCAGAAAATTCGAAAAAACCCTAACCTAATGATTGAATGTGTAATGCAAACAAAATAACTTGCATGACACATTTTAAACTAGCACTAAAGCTTCACAAAAATATGTATGTGGGCAAGACTTGAATAGTTTTAAATGAATTTGGTGTTCTTAGGGGAAATTTATTGATTCTAAAATAAATATAATAATTAGTGATACCAATATAATTTAGTATACCAATATTTACATTGCAGATTCTGAACCCCTCTACCAGATATGCAGTACTACAAAAGAAAGAAAGAATAAAATGAACTTAAATTTTTTTCATAATATATTTAAATGGCTGAATTTGTTCTAGTATGAATCCAGCACCCATGAAAAGTGCATTCTTAGCTTGAGAAGAAGTCCGCAAAGGGAGACAGAGTTGGAGCTGGAAGAGGATGAGAAGGCAGAAGTTGAGTGGGTAGACTAATGATTTTGAAGGTGTGCTATTGCTGCCATGAAAGCGTGGTGTAGAGCAATGCAAGGGATTTCCCAGTTCTAGTTGGCAACTCGAGGAGGGCATGGAAATGACCTTGTTTCTGTGCACGGTTGGATCTAACATCCCTAATCTGGATTTACATTAGAGCTATGCCCAACGATGATGTGGATCTAATTGAGGAATTGGCGATAATCAGTTGTTTTATTTGTCCAAGATCTAGCAAAACCTTTAAGGGCTTAGATTGCTTCAATCTACTTCAATTACTCCCATATGATAAGCCAATTTGGATCTACTTGTATAATCTCCAAATGGGATATTGATCAGGAATACGATGCTCCACTTATGATTAGTTTATTGGGAGCTATTAATGCCCAAATTTGCCTTAATGAACAAATCACCAAAGCTCCCTTTATCTGGCTCCCATTTTGAACTGTGTCGCCCACACTCCACTAACTCCCACCGAGTAAAAATGACGAGAATGGACCCTAAATTTCTATTTCACACCGAAAAAATCTTTAATAAAATCCTTGGTTACAACACCATTGCCCGTGTCGAGCTTAATATCAAAAATTCATCATTAATTCCTTGAAATTCACCATCCAAATATCCATTTTTACCCACCGCTTGCAAAATCTATAAATTAGGGTTTCAAATTGCAGACAATCGTACTCCCACTTAAAATGGTTGAGACAGAACGGTAAAGCAAACAATCTGGTAAGGCAAAAACCCTTTTGTCGGGTGCCACATTGGTTGATGCATAATAGAAAGTGGTGTGTCATCTGTATCATTTAATATTAATAAATATTTTTAGTTATACTAATTAATATTTTAAATTAATTATATTTTTCTCTTACCACTTCCAATCCAATGTCTAGAGTGTTGCGGCCTTTGATGGTAGGGTTGAGCTATCACTAAAGGCTTGGAGCCCTAAAAATGTACATTTCTTTTGTCTCCATTTAAGTTAAATTACATTTGTACAATTTGTGTAAATTGAATCAAATTACTTCTTAAATAACTACTTGACAGATAAATCTTTTATAAATAATCACTTTTACAAACATTGTGTTTCTTTAATCTACATAGATTGAATCTAATTGCTTCTAAGATAACTTAATTTAACCTTTTGAAATGAAAGTGTATGAAATATTATAATTTAAATTATCCCTCAAAATGTAATTGAATTTTTAAAATTATATTTATTAATGAGGTTGATAATAATTTATTTGATGCATTTGATATGCAAACATTAAAAGTTAATAACACAACAATAAGAAGCAAATCAAACTAGAATCACCTTTTAGTTAAAAATAATAATAATTCATTAACATAATGAGAAATAATAGTTATAGAGTATAAATATTAATATTTTTATGAAATATATGAACATCTAGAGACTAAACGAAGATATTCAAGCCATAATAATACAAATATTTTAGAATAAACTAATATAAGGTCCATGAAGGTTTAACTTGGGCACCCAAATTGTCCCACACTCCTAAATAATAAATTTAAATAATAACTCAATAGCATCCCTTCATTGATGCTCATCTTTCATGACCATCAATACAAAATTTTTAAGTTAGATGTCATAGAAGTATCAAAGATCTACTAATAATAAGCTACCATGTGATCTCAAGGTTATAAATTCCCTCATAAAAATTCTCATATCCTATTCTTGAATTTTAATATAAAATACTTATTTTAATATGTAACCCTAGTTAATCAACTTTCACTGTCAAATTATGTAACAAAGAATAGTGATGTGATAATCTAGTCAAAAATTAGCAAATTAATATTTAGTGGATGATCAACATGACAATTTGTGCCTAAACTTAGTAGTCAATAATTATTTTAATAAATTCCTATAGTTACTTCACAATCCTAAAGAAAATATTGAGCAATTGAGGAAAATGATTTGATTGTGTAGCAACATATGCATCGTTTATCTTAAAATAACGAAATGTTTGTGTACAAAAGCAATAATCATTCATTAAGTCATCTCTTTTTGGGTGACTGGTTGTTTAGTCATTTATTTGTTCATTTATTTAGTCATTTAATTTATCTAACCTTATAATTTTACTAGATGACCACATTAGTCATTTATTTAGTTATTATATTAATATTTTACAAAAAAAATAGTAGAATTTGATCACTTTTAGTCATTTGACTAAAAGATTTAGAGATGTGACTAAACATTTTAGTCACTTAGTCATTTATTTGCCCAAATTCTACTAGTGAATGCACCACACGAGTTCAATGTTTCCAAAAAATTGATGTAGACTACTAATGAAAATAGACAAGAACTACGCTTGAGAGCTATCATCAACACAATGCTAATTTAGTGATTCACTAATATTTACACCATACCATGAAAATATTCAGACTAATGAATCAACACTTCAACAATTCAGATTTAGTGGAAAAGAGAATGCAAAATGTACTTTCTTTTAAATCTGAGCACCAAGAACATAAGAAATGACCGATTACAAGAATAACAATTGTACACACTTGCCAAAAATTGCCTTGTTATCAAAGCATAAGTGTTCCCTGTCCCCAAGTACAAAAAAAGTCCCTTATTACATTGAGATTCATGAACTTATAGCTATTCTAACATAACCAATATTTCGGGTTTGTAACTACCCCAAAAGTTAGAGTTTTGAAGTTTGGAATACAAGACTAACTCTAACTCATATGAATCAAGACTCTAAATCCTAACTCTAGTTACAATAAGTGACATAAGTCACTTTTCACCACAAGGTAATTAAAAATCTATTGTAAAGAAAAGACCAAAATGCTGATTTCACTAAGGTATCCTTCCATCTTCATGTTCTTCCTTTGCGATTGTCTTTATCCACCAATAAAATTGAAGTTTCTTCACAAGTGGAATGGCATTCTAACACATTCATAGCTCAACATCCTTGAAAGATCTAAATCTCCCCCACACATAATCTGAGATCATAAAATTTAAGATAGTGTGTACTTGATGGATCATGTCCACATGTATATGACTCATCTTCAATAAGACAAGCTAATGAATTGGAGACATTATAAAGCTTAAATGATGAGTGTCATATTTAAGAATAGGAATACAAAATATGACACAAGAAATAATATGTCGTAGTGCCGTTCTTCCCTCACAAGGAATACCAAAATAATCAATGTTGACACCTTTGCAATGGGTCTTCCATTACACCTTCATCACTTCTTAAATCAATGATCGAACACCTGTGATCAGATAGAGGCATTTATTTGCTTTATATGTCATCTTGGGATCACTATTGTAATTTTCTATGTTTTAATCCCCTACTTTGGAGTTAGTGAACTTCAAAGTCTTTAACTATACCCCCAAACTCAATTCATATATGGAATTCATAGGTTTTCTTTATTCTTGTGGTACTTTGGTCATTTTGTCAACCAATTCACATGCACCAACTGTTCTTTCACATTTGGATGCATTCTAAGAGAAGGCATATCCCTGTGGCCTTGGGTTGATACCCACATACCACGATGCATACTGCTTGGTCAATAATCTCACACTGGAAGCTTTAGTTAATGCTGGGCAATCATTTACTATTTCTGGTGATCGCTCCCTTACACATAGCTCATGCACTCTCAAAAAGTTTCCTACATACACACACTTACTATGAAGCACAATAACACTGCATCAAATTGTCCCCTTCCTACTTGGACTCTTATCTCCTATGTCATGTCCCAACATGGATTCTATCATTTCAACATATGTCATTGGAGGGGTACGTTGGTTGGAGAGAGGATGAAGGGATTGAACCAAATAGATCAGATGCATTAGGAAGATATTCTGTCAAACAGATAATGTACGTTGTTTCCATATGTCGTGGAAGTGATGGTCATGGTGTGACAAGATTATTCACACAAACATTTTATGCATGGTTTGTAGTTAGTGATTCCTTGACTAGGGCAATGCATAGGAGGGCATCATTCACAATGTCAAGATGTTGGAAACCCAATTTTACGTTACATATAAGGCTCCACTCTATCACTGCTCAAAGAGTTCATCTACACAGTTTAGATTTCAACACCACTATGGCAATGGAGGCAAGGTGTGAATTAGTGCACATTTTCTGAGACTTTCAATTCCCCAATACTCTTTCCAACATTTCATCCAGTGTTGATCATTATGTACAACCATGATTGAGATGTGGAGTATTCTATCAAACAGTTATCTTGCATTATTACCTCTGTTATCCCAATGATCTAAGGAAACTTCCAAATGCATTTAGACATCAAACGAGGTGCAAAGACAAGAGATCAATCCAAAATTAAGATGTCATTGCTGTTGAAGCTGGAAGTCTAAAGAAGAATTTATGGTAACCCACACAACACCTTGAAGATTCTATTTTGTCTTGAAGGTTTTGAATACTGCCATCACATGCTTAGAAACATCATCTATTGAGTGAATTGTAATGAGTAAGTGAACGGACTTCTTCTTATTGATGATCAATATACCCTAGCTTCTCATCCTCAAACTAGCAATTACATCTCTCCATGTCTTTGAAACCACTCATCAACCATTTGCTTCCCTTGCATTATGGCTGCCATTTTATTTTCTTGAAAATATAGGAGTTTGGGTACTTGCAATCTCAAGGTTAGGATTAGGGCAAAAAGTTTTAGTACGTAGAAAGAGAGTAGTTCTAGTACGTTGTGAGAGATGGTTTTAGTACAGGTAGAGAGAAAGTACATAGAGAGGAATCCAAATCCAAACTTCTTTCTAGAATTTTTAGTGCGTAGAGGGAGGTAGTATGTAGAGAGAGGTAGTACATGGAGAGAGTTAGTATGTGGAGAGAAGATTTCTAGTATAGGTGGGAATTAATCTCTCTCTCTCTCTCTCTCTCTCTCTGGAATTAATTTAACTAACTCTCCCACTAAAATATCCAGGTAACAATATTATAGCTGATAGAAAAATTATGAGATATTAATCAATAATGTTATTGACAATTCATTTTATTGAATATTTTTGTTAAAAATAATTGATTGTTTTAAACGAAGAATACTAAGATATAATTGACTCTAAGAATATAATTGATATTATTAATATCTAATATATTTTATAAAAAAATAAATATTAAAGTTTATATCTAAAAAATACAAATATTAGTAACAAATGTTACTAATAACTTTATAAATCTAATATTCTAATTTCTTTTAGTGTCAATTAATTTCAAAATTAAACTTTAACAAATATGATATACCTTATGCTTTAATTCTTGAACATGCAGATTACAAGAATGCAATAAATAAAAACTGAATAAATCATACTTGACATGGTGATCTTGTATTTCCCCACCCCTTTTTTTTTGTGAATTTATAAATAGTATATTAATTTATTAATAGAAAGAGATTATTCACAAATAAAAATAAGTACAAATGAACAAATCAGATTATACTGATATACATACAGAAGACGATTACGAAGTACTGCTACACTGGTATAGGAAATTAGGTTCAATTATCCACAAATTTTCATAATTAATCTATCAACGATGTCTTGATCAGAGACCCATTATGAAACCACTCGCTCTGAGAACGAGATACCAAAACGAAACAGCAGCAACAATACCACTTATGATGAGAATGACATCTGGACTCTTCACAAGAGGCGGTTGTTGATCTCTCGTCATACAAGAGGCTGGCAAGTTGTGAATTCTATTTAAGATTAGGTTTACCAAGTTTCCAAAGACCAAACAAATGCTACGTCAGTCTCCTCCCTATCACACCAACGTTAAAGATTTGACAATTGATTTGTTTCCTTAGAGAGTGTCCCTTTCAATTCGCCTTCCACGGATCGTTCTTACCGAATACAATAAGAGCAGTTGTATGGAGGACGTGATTTAGTGTAAGCCATACCTACAGACCTAAGGTTACAGGTTCGAATCCGAAGCGTACGCGAAGCTCTTTGCTGAATGTAGTTTAATTTAATTGAAACACGCTTCCGGTTGCCTTGCCAAAGAGCATTGAAGCAATGATAATCAGATTGACCGAGCGATTAACAGAGTTCCCACATTGGCCATTTAGAGAGATTTTTGTTTGGAAGAGGAAATTTTACAATTTACTTTACAGGCAAGAAAACGCAACATTCGATCTGTAGAGAGCATGTCGGTACCAGAAGTAGAAATGGATTAGTGAATAAATACTAATTAATGTGTGAAGAACGAAACTGCGCTGCCTAATCTATAGATAAAATGTACGAGAGAGAGAAAAAAAAGTCAAACATGATTATTTTTCAGATTCACAAAGCACGGCAAAATAAATTTAGTTAATGGTGCAATTTGTAAGTTTGTAAGGAGGATAGCTGCATCCCAAAGAAACTAATTGTGACATTCGACCTGAAGCTTATTTAGTGATTTTTGAGATATCATTTAGGTATCTATCGAATTTTCATTTCTCTATAAAAATTTAGTTCTTTTAGAATTTAATATTTTTAAAAACTTTAGTATGTTGTTTTGAAATATTTATAGACATTATTTTGAGTAACACTTTTTTCTAGAAAGTATTCTATCAACAATTATTGTCAACGAAAAAGATATTCTATTAAACAATTATTTGTTTATGTTAAAAATAGATCAATTCTATGGTTTTTATTATAGAAAAAAGAGTTTATAGGGCTCTGAAATTATAGAATTACAAGATACATGAAAATGATGAAATACAATTCACTAGAAAGAAAAGTTGTATCATTGAATAAAACTCTAAAAATAATAGATATGACCAACAAAAAGCTACCAAAACATCTAAACAAGACATAGACAAAACTAACCTAAAGACTTTAAACTATTTGCACTGTCAACTTTGAGGTTGTACATCTTCTCGGCTACTTTAATTAGTGCTTGGATCTCCTGAGGAGAAGAATCTGGATTTCTTTTTATATTGGCTCTAGCCATCATCGAGAGGCCTAAATCTTCTTTCTTTCTCTTGTCCTTATCAACTTCCAAGTCCACGAATAATGTACTAATTTGGGTTCTTTTTCCAAATTCTTCACCATGATACCCATTGTAGTAGTAGTTTTCTTCATAACTTTGAAGCTTCTATCCATGAAAGTGTTCATTGTCTCAAATTTTAACAATCTCCCCTTCCAAACATTTGATCTTCTTCTCATTTGCATTCTCTAATTTGTCCATGCACTCATTTTTTTTTTTGAAGATTCTTCACCATAGACCTCTTATCTTCCCCAATCCATAAAACCCCAAATACATTATGAGAAGCCCTTTCGCTTCCAACTCCTTCAATTTACTACAACTTCCTCATTCTTTATGCTCAATTCCTTTATTTCATGGAATGCCTACTTTACGGTGTTGAAGTAGTCAACAAAACCATTTCTTGCACTTGCCAAAATATCATCACGAAATTCCCAATTGGGCTTGAAGTGATGATCTTCAAGCTTAAGATCATTATAGTTTCTGGTCTTATTATCCTTAGTCAAGAAAACTTAAGAGGTATACAAACCATCCATAGCCTCAAGGGTAATCGAGTTGTCCTCTAAAGGATATTTAGAATAAGATACTAGGTTTTTCTTAGGAGAGCCCTTTTTCTTTATCTTCGCTTTGTGAGAGCTGTGAACATGGCATTTCACATAGATGCCCTTTTTTCTCGAGGGCCTTCTCTATGGGGTTTTCTTAAAAATATTCCTAGGGGAGGAAAACTCTTCCTCTTCCCAATTACTGTCTCATTCCTTATTACCCTTAGAAAGAATACTATTATTTTTATATCCTTTTGAACTTAAGGTTGATTAAAGTTAGATAGAGATAACATATTTTCATAATGCTTGAATAAATTAAAAAATAAGGATGACATGTAGAACATGGTTCTTCCTAGGACTTTTTTTACATTCTCTAATGTTATGTTTAAGAAAGAAAAACAAGTAATAAGGAAGGGAAACCCTAATCTTGTGTTAGAATATTGAGTATGGCTAAATGGTAGATGTAGAGCCTAGTAAATCTCTCATACAACACAATGTACTCCATAATCACTCAAAGCACTTCTCTCCAAATCTTCTTAATCTTTTCTACCTCAAAACAACTACTATAAATTTTTACCAACACCTCTATTTCATCACTATTTTTTGGAAATTTAATGATATCTTCATCCAAAAACTTCCTATTGTGAACAAAAATACCCTTAGTGGAGAATTAGCTGACTTCCTCTATGAAATTCTTGTCAATTCTTACCTTCCACCTAGAGAGAAAAATTTCTCTATATTTCTAGTTCTTATCAAAGTATTGAATAACTTTAGGGTTAGTTCCATGTAGTTTGTTGAGGAACAAGTCTAGCCCACTTGGTAGATCTACTTCTAGACATTTAGATTCTTCTCGCATTTCTCATCATTAATCATTTCAACTCACTTTCAACTTCAACCCATATTAGCAATTTCCTTTGTCCTAGAGTGAGCACAAAGTAGCTAAAAAGAATAGAGAACCAACATCTAGTCTAAGGAACCCATGATACGTACCAATTCGTGTAGCCCATAGTAGAAATTAAGGTGCTTCCATTGTATTGAATGATAGAAATGTACCAAATATTGTTCATTTTCATCATTATTGAAAGCAACAACTTTCCCATGTGTGATATCATAATTGATCAAGGCCTTTATGCTAACATCTATCTCTTTCTCTATCTAACATGTCTATTACCCCTTTATCTTAACTTGTTCATTAACAAAGTAGTCAACCACCTAATTTGCTTCCAAAACATATAGAATTTTTTCCCCTTATCCAAGGTGGATAGAATAGTTTAATCTTCTTCTATCCAATTTTAACAATCCTTTGGGTGGGGCAGTACTGTTAAGATCAACCTTAGACAGAAATGTTCAATTGCATGCAAATATAAACAATACTAGAAAATAATAGATCACATTGAAGAGAACATAAGACACCAAGATTTAACGTGGTTCACCCAAACCTTGGGCTACATCCACCAAACAACAAGTCCAATATTATTACGATCTAGTGATTACAACTTGATTACAATCCATAATCCCTTACAGCTCAATACTACCACAAGAAGCAATTTTTGCATCACCCACTATATAAAACATTCCCTAACCTTAATCCCTTTTATACAAGTATTTTTGCCACTTTAGGGTTAAAAATTAGTTACAACATGTCGGCCATAAATTGGTGAATAACAACTATTATTGATTTAGTAACCTTGCCAAGGAATTATGGAGTATGTACAGTACTTCTTTGATCAGTCACTACAATCTAACAATCTCCCACTTGAGGAGTGATCAAGCTCCATACTAAACAACAATCTCCCACTTGGAGACTGATCCTGTAGCTATACCTCTACTCCATGAGGATCCCACTAGATCAAACCACTTTGGACTCTGTGTTCTTTTATTCTATGCAGTCTAGAAGACCAATTGAAGATGAAGAGGAATTCAACCTCTCCCTTGTCACTACCTTTGTAAATATATCTGCTAGATTGCCATTTGTATGTATCTTTTTCAACTTTAACTGTCCATCATCCAAAACTGACTGAATGAAATGGTACCACAACTGTATGTGTTTTGTCTTTAAATGGAAAGCTGAATTCTTCACAAGATGAATGACACTCTGACTATCTATAAACAAATAATTATCCTTCTGAGGGTGTCCCAATTCTTCTAGGAAGAATTGAAGCCACATCATCTCCTTGGTTTACTCTATAGCAACAACATACTAGTGATTACTTTAGCAATGAATCTTTTCCATTTGGTGATCCCATCTCATGGGTCAATCATCATTTGGTGAATAGCACATGTAGTGCATGTCAACTGCATCACTTGATATTTATTAGATTTGGGTCCAATGCCAATGGTAGTCGCCCATTAGTTATCACATGATTGTCAAAAATATCAGTCCAATCACCAATTGTAATATATGTTTTGGATACATTTATTTTAAACATTTCACCATCATTTGCATGTTATTTCTTATTGGCCAAAATTCTTTCACCATTACTGCAACCAAATAATTTTCCCTTGGGTTGGGCGTTGCCTACGATTTTCCTAATGTGTGTCAACCACCAGCCCTGTTTAGCCAACTATTTCCTATTGTGGCTTGCATAGGAAGGTGCATTTCTCCTACATTTGACATTCCATCTTGTTAATCCCATGTAATTTCCAACCTAAATTAGACTAAAAAATATTATTTTTCTACACAATTTGCTCTTTTTTGGTCTAGAGTCTAGCGTTTCTTATTGCTGCCAAAGTTTGAGAGTGTTGAGTGCATTGCCCATTGACTCATGGACCATGGTTTTTGTAAAAGGAAGTGATTTTTAATTTACTTTTTATGTTGACAGTGGTACTGGCATTGGTTATTTTTTTAATTTTACTGTCCAGTGTCCACTGCTGATTGGACATCTCACATGCTAAGATAGCCTATAGGTTTGCAAATTTTATTGGGTAGTACCATAGCAGTAGTACTTTTTTAATGAAAATGAATCATATTATTGTTATTATATCTAGTCTAAGTAGTCTACTATCACTATTCATAGTCTTTGACTCATCACTATTTGAGTCTTTTGTTCATCAACTAAGTTGATTTATTTTTTGCAACATTTATCAGTTTTCAATGTCAAACAAGAGGGGTAATAGGGGTTCTAGTAGAATCCTTGAAAGCCAAGAGAGGCCACCATTACCAAAATGTAGAACCATATTGGCATATTTTGGTGGTGGAAATGTTGGCAACCTAGAAGATTCACAAGTTAGATCTATAGTGCTTATTGAAAAAGGAGATTCATCACAAGGTGGAGATCATATTGAAGAAGTTTAAGTTGGTGAACCTGATATCTTAGCTAAGGACAAACTTGAACATGATTTGGAGGCACTTCCCCTCAGTAGGGAGTAACAAACTGATATTATAAAGTTGGACTCAATTAATGACTACTTGAGTGAGAAAACCAAAATTGATTCCTTAGATCATATTCATGCACAAAAGGGGAAAAAATTTGGAATTAAAACAAAGATCGATCTCACTGGGATCTGTCTAAAAGGAATTTTCAATTAGAATGAGTCAAAAAGTACTAGTTCATCTAACCAATGGCCAATCCAATTGATGGTGAGCCTCCAATAGAATGTAGATGTAAGATTTGCATAGAGATAACAAAAAAGGAGAAGAGGTTGTAGCTTAAACTTGATACCATAGAAAAGCATGTAGGTAAAATTTACAAAAATAAAACTATAGATGGAGTTGAAAAATCCATGCTAACTTGGAAAAAAAAGGACAATTGTCTACATATTAGGAATGCTGAAATATACGAGTTACACAAGCAATTACAGGAGAAGCATTCTGCAGTAAAAGGTTCCATTAGAGATTTCATTGGGAAAGTAATGGAAGTGAAAAATATGGGAAAAGTAGTTCAATTAAGTGTGGTATTTTATATTTTGAGTAGATGACGTCTCATGATGGACTACCCTTCAACTGCTACCTTATTGCACTTTTTTTAAGTTCAAAACTATCCAAACAGTCATTGGTCAGTAAACAACAGGTGGGAATGGGCTAGATGTCTTGCATAGGTTGAAAAAGAAGATATGAAGGAAAAAATAAAACACAAATTTCATTGCATTGTCTCTAGATGAAGTTATAGAAATTGATAATACTTCGTGGGTGTGCATGCATGTTTATACTGTAAATGATATTTGTTGTCAACCCTTTCTAATATCTGTTGCTAAATTGAATTGTAGTGCGATAGCTGAAAGTTTATATGATTTATTAAAGAGTAATCTAATTGAATGTGGAGATTTGGATAATATGGAGATTACCAAAAGGTCATAAAGGTGGTCTTTGCAAAAAGATCAAGAATTATTAAGCACTCTTCGCTATTCTCATTCATTGCATGGTCCATTGAATGAATCTAGCTTTTGGAATTGTCAACGATTTTGGTTGTGTAAGTATAGTGAAATCTCTAATCAAAGAGATTTACCAATACTTTTGTCAAAGTCAAAAACAAGCCCGAGAATTTCAACACTTTGCTTGAGGACTTACTAATGGGAGGAAGCTTCTTAAAGACAATGATACCAAATGGATCTCTTTAGATGGACTAGCAAATTGAGTATTCTTTGAATATCCATCATTGCTTGGACTATTCCACTCTATGTGAGACAAATTCCCTTGGCTATATTCAAGTCTAACTATGTTAAGATTCTCTTAACTTTATCAGTTATTCTCTCCAAGCTATAGGGCATGAGAAATATTATTAAAAAGGTTCAACAAAGAGCTATGTACATTGTAGAATATAACAAGTTGTGTAAAATGACATGTAATAGCCTGGATACTCTGTATTGATTACTACCATTAGATGAATCAAAGTTTACGAACTGGATAGAAATCAAAGATTTGAACAATCTTGGGAACTTTTTACATATTGGTGCAAACGATGAGGTATGTGCTAGGGTACATGGAGTTGACATACCAATGCAGTACTATGCCCATGTCAACCCTGACTCCAACCCCAATAAAGTAGGAAGCGAAGTAGAATCAGAACCAAAAAAGGTACTTTCACATGTTACAAGTGAAGACTTCAAGAAGATCAAAGACTCTATGCTTGACTTTGTCAAGCGAGTTTGCTACAATCTTTTGTCATAAATTAGATTCCCTCTAGAGGAACTGCTTGAAGCAATGTTAGTTTTTTTTACTTAATATTGGTCTCTAAACTATCTGATTGATTTTCAAAGAAGGATGATGACTTTGATTCAACATTTTTGCAAACCTAAAATAATCAATGAAGTAACTATAAATGGAATTTTAGATGAATCTCGACTGAGAGAACAATAATATTCTTTTGCAAACATAATGAGGAAACAATATGATCTTATGGAGAATCCTAATGAAGAGTGAGCAATAACAAAGCTTTGGAAAAACCTTAGTGAGAGGAATTAGCTAAGTCAATACCATAATATTTCAAACTTATCGATTTATTTTTGACAATGATATTGGGTTCAATGGAGGATCAAAGTGTTTTTAGTACTTTGGGCTTCTTGAAGTCGAAGGTTAGAAACAAATTGGACAAAAATTTGGATAATTGTTTGAGGCTCTATAATTCTACGTATAAGGTAGATAGTTTCCCTTATGACAGGACTCTCAACAATTTGGAGAAACAAATGTCAAAGAATAGGGATGCCCAACATTTCAAACCCAAGTGGCAGTGGCAGTGGTAGTGGTGGTGGCAATGGTAGTGGCAATGGAGATGGCAGTGGCAGTGGTTCATGTCCTAATATTGGAAGCAATGAAGATTATGTGAACTTTGGCATGCATATTGACATTGACAGTGAATCTAAAGAAAAAAAAATGAACAATGAAATGTTATATGCACTAAATGAGGAGGATTCTAATGATAGTGATATTGAGCCGGTCTAGGAGGAGTGGCAACTATAGCAACTTCTTAAATTTAAGTTCTAACTTTTGCATGAGTCAAGTAGTAGGCTAGTAGCTCTGATCTAAGACTCTATCTACTAATTAATTATGTTTGTAGAAGTTAATTTGTAGCCTTCATTCACTATCCTTTTATAGATGCTTAAATTTTTTTTAAACATGTTGATATTACAAACTTACATGTTGAGATTTTCATTGATTCTATTTTTTAAACATGTTGAAATTTTCATTAGTTCTAGTTTTAATACAATATTACATGTTGAACTTGAGATTTTCATTCATTCTAGTTTTTAGACATTTTTACATTTAGATTTTTATTGATTCTAGTTTCTTTAAGAAATTGTCGCATAATGCATTTAACAAAATACACTTTATTTGAAAAAAATTGTATTATAATTTATAATTATAAATCATCCTATAGCATAATACATTTAACAATTACAACCCTTTACAAATGACTCAATGTCAAATGACCCTAAATTCCCTTTTACAGATATAAAGGAGCAACAATAGTTGTAGGTTAGTTTGTAATTGTATATATAATCAAATTATTACTGCATAATACATTATGTTTGTACAATCACATTGCCAATTTTTCACATTGCCAATTGTACAATTTTTTCAAGTAGGAGTAGGGAAATTTTTTTCATCTGCTTTGTATAGTAATAGTATGCCAGTGCCTGGCTATCCAACTATATCAATATGCTAGCTCTTGATTCCTATAATAGTTAACATTAAACAAAGTTGAAATTAAATCCAAAATTTGAAATTAAAGAGCAACAAGTAACAAAAAAATTATAGTACTATCACTTACTAAGTTATTACTTCTTAGTGCTATCAACTATAACTACCACTAACAACAATAGTAATAGTTTGAGAAGATGACCAAGCTCCAATGATGTTCTTTAGGGTGCTTTATTCTGCACCATTTGGAAGCTCTATTTGTTTGAGGTGGTAGCTAAATAGTTGTAACCTCATCAACAACAAATACTTCAAAGAGATAGTTTTACATGAATCAAGAAATTTATCTATAACTGCATTCATTGTTGATAATTGTTTCATGCAACTTGCAATTCTTTCTAGAGTGGTTTACTCAAGGAAGTTGTCTAAATCAAAATTCATGGTACTCTGCAACTTTTTCATGTAATATTCTTTTCCAATGAATTTGTCGTCTAAGTAAGTTGGATTTGGTAATCCAACATTTAGCAAGTTCAACATGCTATGATTCATCTTCATCAAGTCTCTAGAAGTAGATTTGAGAGCTTCATCTATTTCCATTACTTGTTCACAATTGTGATAGACAGAAAAGGTCATTACAGACAGTTGTTTATTCCTTGGTTTGCCAAATCCCTATCATTAGATCTTTGAACTTTATTCAAAATTTGTTTAACAAGATTTTTAAGGAATTGGTGAAGATAATTCTTTTACCCTTGACATCTTTTTTTATATTTTCAAAGACAAGTCTAAGATTGCTATTTAAATCAAGCCATTCAAACAAACTATCACTATTCTTCATTATTTTATCCTAATTTTCTTGTTTGATAAGCTTAAGCATATTTTTTATAGTATCCTTGACATGATGGTCTTTGGTATATGTCATTATTTTTTTTGCAATTATATTCTCCATCTTTTTCTTCATTTCAGACGTCTCTACTTCACTCTTTTTCTATATTTTCTCTAGTTGCCCTTGCCAATTACTTGCTTTCTTCCTTTCATCCTCCAATTTCTTCTTCAAATCTTGGATTGTCTTTGCAGAAATTACTTCATTTTTCTTCTCACCCTCAAGTTCCCTTTTCAAATCATGGATTGTCTTCATAGTGGACTCCTCCTTTTTCTTTGCATTGTCCAATTCCTTCTTCAAATCATGGAGTGTTTGAGTAGACTCCTCTTTCTTCACATTCTCTAATTCCTTCTTCAAATCTAGGATTTTCTTTGCAGTTGACTCCTCTTTTTTCTTTGCATTCTCCGATTCCTTCTTCATATGGTGGATTGTGTTACTATTTACAGTAGCACTAGAGTCTATTTTCTTTGCATTCTCCAATTCCTTCTTTAAATAAAGGATTTTTTTTGCAATTGACTCCTCTTTCTTCTTCATATTCTCTAATTTCTTCTTCAAATTGTGGATTGTGTTTGCACTAGACTCCTCTTTTTTCTTCTCATTCCCCAATTCCTTCTACAAATTATCAATTATCTTTACCTTAGACTCCTCTTTTTTCTTATCATTCTCCAATTCAATCTTCAAATTATTATTTTCCTTGACAATAGAGTCTAAGTCAGTTTTCAATTTATTGTTGACCTGTACACTACTCTCTACAGACTTGAACAATTGTGTAGTAGAGGCTTTTTCATGCTGAACTCTTTTTTTTCTCTCATCCAATTCTTTATTCAATTTTTGTAGTTGTTCATTCATCTTTTCCTTCCGGACAATTGCCTCTATAGGAGAAGAATTCTTTATCCTGTTTTACAATTCTTTGAACTAATTGTCTGTTGCTTTCTCTTTGGCCTTCACATTACCAAGGTTTGACTATAACTTTTATATTTTCTTTGTAAGCCTTTTGTTTTCCCTCTCTGCTTTCAGAAGTGTAAAGTAGACCACGTTTTTGCTCTCTTTTGATATATTGATTTTGTTAATTGATATTTTTCACTTTTGACAAATCCATTTGAAGACTAGTAACTTGTACATCATTATGATTTATTATATTTTCTAGTGGATTATCATCTTTAGCCAGGGGCATAACAGCCATGAAGATCATCATTTCAGTGTTTGGATCATATCTTGGAAATATACTGTTAGTAGATCCCTGACATTTAGTAACTGCATCACTTTTCAAAGTCTCTATAATTTGCCTATTTCTTTTGTCTAATCAAATTTTGATGCAAACTCCTTCAAACTAAAATCTAGGTTTGTTGACACAATTGACTGTTTGAAAGGTGAATCATCAGTTGTATTATTGTATGCTCCTCCAACTCCAGTTAAACTTACTCCACCTATAATTGTATTTTGAGGATTGCCAACATACTAAAGATGGCTCATTCCAAATCCTAGCATTTTAGGGTTTTATACAAAAGCTACTAGTGCATACATTGGTGAAGTAACTGATGACATTGTTTGTGTTGTAATTGTCATAAATTTTTTTTTTTTGCACAAGGCTCACCCATGCTAGTGCTAGTGCTAGTGGGATCAACTGCAATTGGATTTGATGATTTAACCAATAGTGTGTTGGGATGACCTTGAGAAGAAGTATAATGTTTTTTTCCCTTTCTAGATGAATCATCTTCAATCTCATCGGAGAGTCCAATGATTGGTTTACTTTCTCTTTTGGGTGGGTTTGGTAGTGGAACTGAATTCCAAATCCCTTCACCATTTGCACTAATGGGCCCTATATCTGCATAACCCATTTTTTGTATCATAATTGTCCCTTTACTATACATTTGTTTAATAGAATCACTCATTTGAAGATTAACAATATGTTTGACCCTGGTTGACCTAGAATCTTGAATACCCTAAATGTCTCCATCAAACTCGAGGTCCTTTTGTCTTTGAATATCACTGTCACTACAACTACCAAAATCATATAGTATAGTTGGATGCTCTTTATTCCAATAATTGCTAAAAATTTCATCCTCAATTTCCTCAAAACTTGCTGATGTCTTTGGTTCACCCAAATTTTTTCTCATTTTTTAAAATTCAATCATCTTGGTTTGACACCACAATTTAGATGTGCATGCCTCTTTAATTGCTTTCAATATAGACCTCTTAGAAGATTGAGATGCTTTCTTGTAAAAATTAAAGTATGTCAGAGGCTTTGATTTTTGTGACTCTGATATGTGCAATGTCATAATTTGGGATGAAAATTCTTGCATTGAAATAGTATTCTCTATTAAATGTTTCTCCATCTCTTTCTTAACCTCATCCCACGAATCCTTATTTTTTAACTTTTCTATCAATGACATCCCCTGATGTTGATATTTTCTCATAGAGTTCAAATTGGCAATTAGTCTTGTTTTTATTATGTTTAGTGGATCATAATTCTAGTGACTGACAAAATCAAATCCCAAAAAAGTTACCAATTCATTTGCCACTTTGAAAGTCTTTCTCTCAAATGTGAGGCCTCCAATTGCAAAAGGTAAGGAAGGAAATATAAATTTCTTTTGTTGTCTAGTGAAAAGTTCATCTGCACTCTCCATCTGTCATACATATTTCAATGCAAAAGCTCTTTCTATAACATGCATTGGAAGTTTTCACAGTTCAACCATTGAACCGTAAAACCTTAAGACAATGTACTCTTCCATGAAGAACCAGTCAGCCAATTGAATTTGACTTCCTAGTTGAATACAATCTTTACAAGACATAGGCATTCTAGGCATCGAAGTGCCTATGATATTTTGGTAAATAGGTGCCAAAAATAAGTCTAAAAAATGGTTGTAGTTATTATTGTTAGCAGTCATGCTCATCTTATGTGTCCATTCATATACTAGACTTGGAGTCTTTGATTTCTTCTGAGTTTTCTCATCAAACTTATAGACCTCAATATCAAGCTCGTTATTCTCTATCTCAAATATTGGGTGATTCTTTGCTAAAAGAAGGTAGCATAAGTAACTTGTGAACCTAAATGTTTGTCTTGCCTATAGTTGTACTTTGTTTAATCATTAGTAATTGTTGTTGCATAGATTCAACAATATGTTGAACAAAATTATATCTTACATCTACCTTCTCAACTGACTGACCTCGAGAATGGATATTATAAATCATTTTAAGAACACTGGCCCCCACTTCCTTGTTACTGTCCAATCCCAGAAAAAATGATAACAAAGAAATAGTATTCTGAACGAGCATGACACAAAAATAAATTACTAATAAGGAGGCTTATGGTCTATGTCCAATGCAACGCTAGTAGAGGACTCTGAGTTTATTAAGCCCTTAATATATGAATCTTCAAAATCTCTTTCCAATTTGTCATAAGCCTGTGCTAGTTTATTCAAGTCAATGCGCTCATTAAAGCTTTCTGGTTTAAACACTAGCCTTAGGTCTAATAGAGTGAAAAAATCACTCTCAATTATGGATAAAATTTCCTCTTGAGTGTTTTGGTTTACAATTACCTTTCTATTTTCATCATAATTCTGAATGCATAGCATTACAAGTTTAGGGCAAAGGAATACTTTAGGTATAATGAGGTTTGCTAATCCAGTAACTAAAGTAGCTAGTTTATTTGTATGTGCAGAAATACTATTGTTATAGTTTTAATGATGTCTCCCCTTTTGTGGATCTTTCCACTTGTTAAACAATAAATATATAATTCCCATGATTCCAAAATCTCCATGGATACCAGGATCAAAAATATCATGACATTCATCAGTCAAAACTTGGGGTTTGTAGCACTTGCCTAAGTTCTATAATGTCTTTCTTTTCTTTTATACGTGCACTTGTACTGGAGGTTTTTGACTTTGTTTTGCCCATGCCTGCTACTAGTTATTACATAAAATTCTTCTTCAAGCCCTATTTAAAAAAATTGTAAAGTGTAAACCTAAGACAATAAAAATCAAGACTTCTATTGCTACAAATTGCAATGAAATTTTAAAAAAAAAAAAAAAAATTACACAGAATCGAGATTCAAGATTCGACAATACTAGTGCTAGCAGATATTCGGATAATTGGCGTTGTTCTATAATACTCAAGTTTCACACTTTCAATCTTTAGAACACAAAATGGAATTCAGTCAGTCTTTGAAAAGTTAAAATTTGAAAACCCTATCGTATCAGACTCTCGACTTGGAGAACTTTCAACTTCATACTCTAAAAATATAAAAGGTAAATAGTTAAAAGTTAAAATGTAAGTATTAAATAATTAATAGTTTTAGGTACTTTACTAATACTATATACAATGTACATGTAAACAAAATAAAGACTCAATAATGTAGTAATGTACTAACTATAATAATCAAAAGTAAAAATTTATTACATTAATATACATTTAAATTTTGAAATTTGTTCATTTTAAATTAATTAATTAATAAAAAGTGAACTTAATTATCGATACATGATTTTCTAGTCAATTTGTGGAATGTTATCGCTATTGTCAAGAGTCATCTGGAATTGTGACACTTGTCAAAGACACATGTCACAATTCTAGATTTTTTTTGTCCACAATGATAATGGACCCAAAATTTACCCAAAATTCATCCAAGGGCCGATGACATTGATCTGTCTTTTACTTAACAATCATGGCATCACTAAGTCAGGATTAAGTAATAAATTTTTTAAAAGACTAAACATACTTATTATTAATATTAACCGAGTCCTGACACTTAATTGAGCTTTGCAATGACCGGACATGTGTCACAATTTTGGATGAATCTAGGCACATGAAAAAACATTCTCCAAATTGGCCCAAAATTCATCTCGGGCCATCAATCTTTCTTTTAATCAATGGTCAGGAGTTAGGAGTCGCCAAGTCGAACATAACTATAACTTATAAGAAAGAATCTTTGACTACATGTGTCTTGATTTTGGGTAGAAATAGGATTCAACTTCAATCTTTTAAAATTTGGCTTGAAATAGAGCTAGGGTCATTGATCTATTGTTCATTAAACGGTCCAGATCAAATCATGAATCATTAAAACTTAAACCTTTTGAATAACTAATATTAATTATTTAAACAAGGTTCCATGGTAACTAAGTTCGTGGAAAAAAATTTGATTTAAAAAAAATATTAGCATGAAAAGAATTTAAATGGCATATTAATTAATATAAAGAATTTTTTTGAAATAAATTGTTATTAATTATTTTTATTTTATTTTTAAGTTTGAGCATGTCAAAATCGTGATGTTAAGTTAATTATATATATATATATATATATATATATATATATATATAATTTATAATTATTATTATAATAGTTATAATATAATATAAATTAAAAAAATTCTTTTCTATTATAGAAATGATTTTCTATTCTATCATAAACTTTTTACTGTAAAGATGATATGAAAAATTCAATGAAGATATATTAAATTTTATAAAATAAAATTAATGCTAGATATGAAGTAATAATGACAATAGTTTAATTTAAATAAAATAATTAAAATCAAACAATATAATTACAAATGCTATACTTTTATTCATATTTTTTAATTAGTTTCAAAATTAAAATGCAATATAGTTTAATTATCTATAAATTATTAACATATATTGAAAATGTGCATGTGATAATTGTTTATAAATTATTCTTCATCATTTAAAATATTTCATAATGAAAAAAAGTTAGGTGACAAGATAGGTATGAAATAAAAAATTGACACATAAATTATCAAAAATTTAGTTAACTTTGTTAAGGTTTAAATATTTTAGTTTTCCTTGAAATTTGCTCTTATTGTTCCATTTATTTTAACCAATCAGATTAAAGATAAATAGCTTTATAAATTACAAAACTTAAAAATTGTGCAATTTACTTTATCAAATATTAAAATTTGATATGTCAAAGAAAAATTATGAAAATTGATTGGTTGATGTTAAATAATTTAATCAATAATTAAAAAAAGTCTATGCCTATAGTTCTATAGCCTATGGCACGAACTAATTATGATCACCCTATCGTGAACATAGAGTCCAATCTTCAAATGCATTTTCATATTATACTATATATTGTAATTAATTGAACTATTTGTACATATATAAAAATTCAAACGTTGATAAAAGAATACACCAATACTTGAACACATGAAAATTTATAAATGTTATAGAAAAAATAAATAAATTTTTGTCTAAAAGAAAAATTAAAATTTCATAGTTATTTCATATATGTGTGTCACTCAAAACATAATATGCTCAATTAAATAAACATTGATATCTTTGTAATAGTGTACAAATGCTACTCTTATGTGTACAACTATTGGGGTAGCAATCTATATGCATAGAGTAAATCATATCAATAATATGTCTCACAAATATAAAAGATGAATACTAATAAATGTTTTGTATTTTCTTATGAAATGTGTGAGATTGTCAAAAAAACTAGTGTTCAACTAATGTTCCCTTAAACCTTTGTGTTGATTATAAATTGTATTTTATATAATAATGTGTTATTTTTATAATAACAAATAATTTTTTTTTGTTGAATTATTTGTCATTTTGTTATATATAAAAGTTATATATAGGCATCAACTTTTTCTAATTAAGTTTAACTTTAACAAACTATTTTTTTAATTTATAATTTTAATATTTTTAAATAAATTAATAATAGTTAAAACTATCATAACTAATAACTATTAACTTGCATGGCCCTGGCCCCTGCATTCATATATTATCGAATTTTATAGGTTTTGAAAATTTAAAGGACATACATATACATATTACAAATTTACAAATTTTCATTAGATAATTTTCAATTGAATAATTTTTTACTATAAATCATTAATCAAATATGAAACTATAAAGGGATTGTTGAAACCCTATTTTTTTTGTTTCTATCTTTATAACCATTAATGTAGTTTATTTTTTATAACAAAGTCACAGGCTAACATTTCAACAGTGTATTGAGATGCCAAAAACAAAGTCGTAGACTAACAAGAACAACGATTTGGAAAGCCAAAAATTTTTGTTTTCATTGATAATTTGTATAGTGTATAATGTACATAATACTGATTCATAGCATAGATATTCAAAATAGTTGATTAAATCAACCTAGTTTTACTATTTCATAATTTACATTAAAGGGCAAGGCTCAATCCAAAGAAAAAACTAATACCTTAAAAACATTTTTTTGCCAGGAAATAAGGAATAGGGAACCATGGAATAGGGAGGCTAGAAGCATCAGTAGGGTAAGGGGCGAAGGGCTTGAAGCCTTCAATCAAAAAGGTCTTCAAGTCCCTTCATGAGGAATCTATTGGAGAAGATGATGCCACTAAACTCACCCAACCATGTGAAGTTAGCCTCTTTGATGTCATCCAACAACAACCACTTCCATAGAAAATCCCTTCTGAGCCATGCCCACTTCTGATGCCAAGTCAATTGTCATTCATTCATGCCGAGCAGAAAGGGATGCTTTTATACAATGCTCTCTATACCTTGCTCCTAGAACTTGTTTGCTATGTCTACAAAAGGTATGCCAATGCCTGGCCCCAGTACTTGCTCGACCAATACAAGAATTTTGACGTTTTCTTCTAAAAATATTTCCTTAAAAACATTACACAAAAGCATCTGAATGTCTACTTGAGTTCCTCCAAGGTCGAGAAGAGATGTGAGGAAGCAAGAGGTAATATCCGTGGACACATGATACCTCTTATTGTTTCCTAATAATTCATGGCTGAGGACCATGGATAAAACATGGCGGGTAAAAAGACCTTGGGCATCTTACTTGCAAACCATGGCAAGGACATCGTCAAGTATCATGCCCAAAAAGGGCTTTTGCAGAGCCATTGTAGTGCATTTCAGGCAAATTAGCATATCTATTACTAAGATTCAAGAAACTCTACAAATTGAATTCAAATTCAAGAATTTGAGAAATGATAATGAAAGAGGAATTAAAGAGGCTATTTAATGGTAGTTGCATTAAATTGTTTGGCGTTCGCAATCTTTCATATCTTATTTTTTCACATTCCTATTAATTTTCAAGTGTGTGAAATGTACTCACATTAATGTTAGATAGTTAAAAGTGCTTGCCAAGGTGGTTGTAAATGGAATGTAATAATTGTAACTATCAGTACCACATTTATGATTTTAATCTTGATGTGATGTTCACTACATTGGGTACATTCTAGTTAATGGTTTTTGTGCAAAACTTTCCACGTGTCTCCATTCTGGGGAATTTCATGCCACTCCTAGTCTTTTCAAGTGAGTGACCCCAAAATGCATCTTTGATTATTGATGTTTAATTAATCAATAGTTGATAAAACTATTGTAATAACAATACAAAAATGACGGTAGCTGACTTGGTAATAGTGACCTTGACGTAACAATGTTATGACATTATTAATAATAGACCTAAGATAGTACACAAGTTGAACTTGAAGTGACTACTTAGTAGTCAATACAATCACTAGGCAATACATATGAAAATTCACTTTCAAAACAATTTTTTAATTTACAACTAAAGATTAGCCAAGACCATTATTATTCATTTTCATACAAAATAAATAATTCGCCTCTGACATTATTAATTCATTTTTGGTAAGGGAAAAAATAGTCATCATTTATTTATTTGTTAGCAAGAAAAATAATTAATTCACCACATTTAAAATGATTTTTGTTAAGGCAAGAAAAAAATTGCCAACATATAATATTTTATTTCCCTATATGAAACAAAATAATCACCCTAGACATTAATTTTTTCTTGCCCATAAAATGTTGGATTCACCAGCATTTTAGGCATTTTTTTCGAGAGGGGTTTCTTAAAGTTATCACTGCAACATACTTTGCCTCTATAGTGGATAATGCATTAACCTTCTACAACTGAGAAACCCAGCTCATAGTTGCCCTACCAACAGTAAATACATAACCTGTAGAACTTCGCCCGGTATCAATATCCCCTACCAAATCTGACTCAATATATCCTTGTAAATCAATAGTAGAGCCCCCAAAATGTAGACACTTATTGGATGTTCCTCAACCCAAATGTTTAAGGGAAACCCTACATGCAACCTCATGCTCCTGACACGCTCTATTATAGTCCTATTCATGCATTTAGCCAATCCATTTTCCTATGGAGTCCTTGGAATAGTTTTCTATCTAAGAATATCATTAGTGGAGCAATAATTTTCAAATTCATGACTGCAATACTCACCAACATTATTAGATCTGAGACATTTTAATGTCTTACCAGTCTCATTTTCAACCAAGCATTTCCATTTCTTAAAAGTTTGAAATACATCATATTTTTATCTAAGGAAATAAATGTATACTTTTCTAGTTACATCATCAATAAATGTAACATAATAATGAGATCCACAAAGGGAAGATACCTAAGTTGGTCCCCATACATCTGTATGCACAAACTCTAATCTCTCTCTTTTATTTTCCTTCCTAGTCTTCACAAAACTCACTCTCTTTTATTTTCCATACATACAAATTTCATAGAAATATATATTAACACATTTTAGACCTTGTAAAACTTTCTTTGAATGAAGTAATTTCATACCTTTCTCACTGATGTGCCCAAGTCTATTATGCCACAACACTATCAAAATCTATAGCAACTGTTTGTTCTCCTTGTTCAACTACAACAATTGTTCCTGAACATTTATTTTTCTTTGAAATAATCAAAGTAGAAGGAACAGTATGACCTGTACAAAGATATAAGGTGCCTACTTTCACACCTTTTGCTACTACAAGGGAACCTTTTGAAACCTTCCAATTTTTATCACTAAAAGTAACTACACAACCCTCATCACTGAGTTTCCCTACTAAAATTAAATTCTTTCTCAGCCTTGGAACATGTCTTACCTCATGTAGTAGCCAATGATTCCCATTATGCAACTTAATCTTAACTTTTTCCTTTCCAACAATTTGACAGAGTTCATTATCCCCCAAATAAACAAGTCCAAAATCCCCTTGGACATAATCAATGGAATAATCTTTATGAGGTGTAGCATGAAATGAAGCACCAGAATCTAAAACCCATGAATCATCAATAATTTCTAAAGACAAAAGCAAAGCATCCTCTTCAGATTTGTTACTTACCACATTTGCCTCCTTGTTCCCTTCTGGTTTATCTCCATTTTTCTTTTGAGTCAAGCAATATTTCTTCTTATGCCTTGGTTTCCCACAGTACTAGTAGTCATTTGGTCTTTTCTATTGAGGCCTCTTCTCCTTCAATTTTCCTCTTGATTTCCCATAGTTTCCAAAATTATTTCCTCTCTCAGTCATTCTACCTCTACTTTGTCTGTTCAAAGCACTTCCTAATGTAGATCCACCCGAGGTTTTCCTACGAGTTTCCTCACTCAAAACAACACCAATGACATCATCATATTATAGGGTATTAGATCCAGAGATAGAATTACTTATAGCCATTACCAAGCCATTTCAGCTTTTAGGCAAAGAACACAAAATCAAGAGAGCCCTAATTTCTTCGTAAAAATTAATACCCAAAGAAGATAACTGACTACTAATAGTATTAATGTTAGGAACCTGTGTGTTCCTTCTGTTTATTTTGTTAGAGTAGTGTTGTTGGACGCATATGCTTTGTAAGTCGTCCCGTGAGTATATTTTATTATCCCACATGCATAGGTAGTATTACTTTTCTAGATCGTACTCAGTATATAAGACTAGGTTGAGGCCCTTGATGGGCACGGACGAATTTATTGTATTGAGCTTGCTCAAAGGAGGTTACCCCCTCGAAGTGGCCTGCGATCAGTAGATTCATTCTGAGTTCTGCTATCATTTTGTATTCTGTTATTTCGAGCATTCTCACGATATTGCTATAAGGAGGTTCTTCACATCTGGTATCAGAGCACTCTCTTGGGCTCGCTGGGTGGAAATTACATCAAATTTTTTTTTCTGTCGTGGCCTTCAGGTTCCTCTCACTTCTAATATCTCTTGTTATTGCAATAACTCTTTTCAGTTGTTCTGTCTGTGAGTGAATTTTTCTGTTTTTTAGTCGTAGCTTCCTTGTTTGCTTTCTGTTTCTGCTCATACTTCCGCAGAACGTCTGCAATATCATTTCGCATACTTCCTTCCTTGGCGACCCAACCCCAAATTTTACATATCAAAGCCCTAAATCCCTCATTTATCTAATTTTAGGGTTTGCCCTATCTTTTTCACCTCTCATCCAATCGCCACCAAACTGAGCCACAAGATTCCATTCCTCATTTTGCTCCCTTATCCCTCTTGGACTGTTCGCCTCATTTCGCCTCCCTACCCTTGAAACCCTCATTTTTCTTTTTTCCTTGTCCCCAGATAGTCTCCCACCACCCGTCGAACACCCATTTCCTATATGAGTTTTACCCAAATCCAAGTTTGCCGTAACTAAAAAAGTTTTTATTTCTCATCTTCTACCCATTTCAAAAAAAAAAAAAAAAAAAAAACCTTGCTTTATGGTTGTTACGCGTACAGGAGCAAAAATCATGGAAGAGGAAATTGCATCCCTCAAAACCAAACTTCAAGATCTGGATGACAAAATTCTGGGTCTTAACTTTCAGCAGTCAGCCATGAGCCGAAACCATTCAGGAGATACTGGGTCCTCTTCTGGCAATTTTCGTGGACCAAAGCTTGATTTTCCACGCTTCGATGGTTCTGATCCGACTGGATGGATCTATAGGGCAGAGCAGTATTTCAGCTTGCATAATACTTTGGATAACCACAAAGTCCCCCTTGCATCTTTTCATTTGGAACATGAAGCTCTTCAATGGTTCCGTTGGTACATCAAGGCTAATGTAGACCCAACGTGGAGAGAATTGTGCACCCTCATTTTGGAGCGCTTTGGCCCTAGTTCCTTTGATGATTTCACAGGAGCACTCACTAAACTGCGTCAAACAGGCACTGTAAGAGAATACCAGACAGAGTTTGAAAAATTAGCTAATCACACAGAGGGCTTGTCTGATGAATTCTTCCGTAGTTGTTTTGTCAGTGGTCTGAAGGATGCACTTCGCTCAGAAGTCAAAATGTTTCGACCTACTACAATGATGGAAGCCCTTGGGTTGGCTAAGTTAGCGGAAGACAAGATTAGTGCTCTACAACGCTCCAGATCTAATTTTGTTCCATTCAGAAATACAGGTTCTCACAACCCTCCAGTCATACCAGCTCCCAGAACTACTCCGATCAAGCACTTGTCTGAAAAAGAGATGCGAGTCAGGCGAGACAAAGGGCTTTGTTATAATTGTGATGAGAAATGGTCTCGGGGCCATAGATGTGTTCAGCAAAAGCTCTATCTCTTGGATGTGGATTCTCTACCGGAACTGGAAGAATATGTAGATGCTCAGGAAACAGTGGATGATGAGGTTGAGCCTCACCAGCCTGAACCCCCTTCACCAGAAGCTCCACCAGAGATATCTGTCCATGCTTTGGCAGGAGTCACTACTCCACAAACCATGCGGGTCCAGGGTTTCTTCAAGAAGATCCCTCTTACTATACTCATTGATTCTGGTAGCACTCATAACTTCATTGATCCACGAATAGCCAAACAGGCTGATTGCTTTATCCATCCCTACTCTAGCTTTGAAGTCATGATTGCCAATGGGGGCACTTTACCTTGTAAAGGGAAATGTCGCAATGTGCGTCTCTCTATTGGAGATTATAACATGCGCTCTGACATGTTTGCCTTACCCTTAGGTGGCTGTGATGTGGTTTTGGGTGCCCAATGGTTACGCACTCTTGGCCCCATTCTCTGGGATTTTGCTGAACTTTGGATGCAGTTTTCAGCCGAGGGGCACCAACACACTTTGAAAGGCTTACAACCAGGGTCTCTCAGCATCATCAGTTCACACCGTATGGAAAAACTTCTTAAGAAGAATTCACATGGTGTCATCGCTCAGCTCCATTCCATTCAGATGCAGCCATCAGCAGTCTCTAGCACTCCTGCCGATCTCCAACACATTTTGGACACGTATTCTGGTGTATTTGCTGAACCTGTGGGATTACCTCCTTCTCGTCCAGAGGACCACCGTATTCAGCTCCTTCCTGGCAGTGTTCCGCCCAACATCAGGCCCTACCGCTACCCATTTCATCAGAAGACCGAAATCGAGATACTTGTCCGTGACTTACTGAAGCAAGGTATTATTCGCCCTAGTACCAGTTCCTTTTCTTCTCCAGTTCTGCTTGTTCGCAAAAAAGATGGGTCATGGCGACTCTGCATTGATTTCCGAGCACTTAATCATCTCACTATAAAGGACAAGTTTCCCATTCCCGTTGTTGATGAACTTCTTGATGAACTTCATGGGGCTCATTTTTTCTCCAAGTTAGATCTTCGTTCTGGGTATCATCAAATTCGGGTTCATGAGGAGGATATACCTAAAACTGCCTTCCGCACACATGATGGTCACTATGAATTTTTAGTCATGCCCTTTGGCCTCACGAATGCTCCTTCAACATTTCAGGCAGTGATGAATAACATATTTCGACCATACCTCCGAAAATTCATTCTGGTCTTCTTTGATGATATCCTCATATATAGCAAAACTTGGGCTGAGCATCTCCATCATCTGGAGCTTGTCTTGCAACTTCTCTCTGATCATCAACTCTGTGCAAAACTATCTAAATGTGTGTTTGGCCAGGAGGAAGTGGAGTATCTCGGGCATATTGTTGCACACCATGGAGTGCGGGTGGATCCTACAAAAATAGATGCCATGAAAACTTGGCCGCATCCTAAAAATCTCAAGAGCCTTCGGGGTTTTTTGGGGTTGACTGGCTACTACCGCAAGTTTGTCAAAGATTACGGGAAAATTGCAACACCATTGACAGCTCTGTTAAAAAAGGATGCCTTCTCCTGGACCCCTGTTGCTGAGACTGCATTTGAACAACTGAAACAGGCTATGTGCAGTACACCTGTTCTCGCGATGCCAGATTTTTCCAAACCCTTCACTATTGAGAGTGATGCTTGCGGCAATGGATTGGGTGCTGTTCTCCTGCAAGATGACCATCCTATTGCGTTCACTAGCAAAGCCCTCTCTGGTAAGAATCTAGCCCTCTCTACTTATGAAAAAGAAATGATGGCTATTTTGCATGCTGTACAGAAGTGGCGGCCATACCTCTTAGGGAGTCATTTTTGCATCAGAACCGATCACCAAAGTCTGAAATACTTCCTGGAACAACGGGTATCCTCTCCTACACAACAGAAATGGGTCAGCAAACTCATGGGGTATGATTATGAGATCACCTACAAGAAGGGTAAGGAGAATATTGTGGCAGATGCTCTTTCTCGCACATTTGATAATCAAGCTTCCCTTTCCGCTATTTCTATGCCCATTCCCAATTGGTTAGCGTCTGTTCAGCAGGGCTATGACAGTGACTCTTCTTTATCTCAAATCATTCACTAGCTAGCCAATAATCCTTCTGCTATACCACATTACTCTTGGGATGGTGCTTCTCTTCGATACAAGGGTCGGCTAGTGCTTCCTCAGAACCCAGCTCTACATCAGGCTATTTTTTATGAACTCCATGCTTCTCCTTCAGCAGGGCACTCAGGCTTCCTCAAAACTTATGAGTGAGCAAGGAGAAACTTCTTTTGGAAAGGGATGAAACAGACGATTCAACAGATGGTGGCTGAATGTGATACTTTCCAACGCCACAAGGGTGAAACGACCCTCCTTCCTGGCTTGCTCGAACCATTGCCCATCCCTACACGGATTTGGACTGATATTTCTATGGATTTCATTGAAGGGCTTCCTAAATCCGGTGGCAAGATAGTGATCTTGGTTGTGGTTGATCGTCTCTCGAAATATAGTCATTTTTGTGCCCTCAGCCACCCCTATACTGCCTCCTCTGTTGCACAAATCTTCATGGACCAGATATTTCGTCTTCATGGACTCCCTTCTTCCATTGTCTCTGATCGTGATGCAACTTTTACCAGTCATTTTTGGACTGAACTGTTTCAGAAAACTGGCACCAAACTGAAGATGAGTTCGGGCTATCACCCACAAACTGATGGTCAAACTGAAATTGTCAATAAATGCTTGGAAACTTATCTTCGTTGCTTCACTTCCGAACAGCAACATCAGTGGGCCAAGTGGCTCCCTTTAGCTGAATGGTGGTACAATACCTCTTACCACACTGCCTCTAAAATGACTCCATATGAAGCAGTCTATGGTCAGGCACCTCCAGTGCTCCTTCCCTACACTCCCAACAGCTCACCAGTCCAGGCAGTTGACATAGTTCTCCGCAGCAGGGATCAGATTCTTCATACCTTACAGGATAATCTTCACATGGCCCGTAATCGGATGAAACAGCAAGCAGATCAACACCGTTCTGAGTGCTCATTTCAAGTTGGGGATATGGTTTTTCTTCGTCTACAGCCATACAAACAATCCTCCCTAAAGCTGAAAGGGCGTCATAAGCTGGCCCCAAAATTTTATGGGCCTTATAAGGTTCTGCAGAAGATTGGTTTAGTTGCTTATAAACTGGAACTTCCTCCTTCTTCCCGCATTCATCCAGTCTTTCATGTTTCTTGTCTAAAGAAAGTTCTGGGTACCACTGTCAGAGCACAAACTACTCTCCCTGAAATGGATACGGAAGGATCCATTATCCTGGAGCCGGTGGCAATCATTGACCAGCGCACTCGCCAGCTTCGCTCTCGCTCCATCTCTGAGGTCTTGATTCAGTGGCATGGCATGCAACCAGAGGATGCTACCTGGGAACCCCTTCTTCAGATTCAACAACAATTTCCACACCTTAAGCTTTGAGGACAAAGCTTTTTTCTAAGGGAGAGGGGATGTTAGGAACCTGTGTGTTCCTTCTGTTTATTTTGTTAGAGTGGTGTTGTTGGACGCATATGCTTTGTAAGTCGTCCCGTGAGTATATTTTATTATCCCACATGCATAGGTAGTATTACTTTTCTAGATCGTACTCAGTATATAAGACTAGGTTGAGGCCCTTGATGGGCACGGACGAATTTATTGTATTGAGCTTGCTCAAAGGAGGTTACCCCCTCGAAGTGGCCTGCGATCAGTAGATTCATTCTGAGTTCTGCTATCATTTTGTATTCTGTTATTTCGAGCATTCTCACGATATTGCTATAAGGAGGTTCTTCACAATTAAACTCATTTAAATGATCCACAACAGATCCACCTTTACCATTTTCATATTAAATAAATGCTTCATGAAAAATACCTTATTTGAAGCTGAGGATTTTTCTTACAATGTTGTTATGGTTTTTATCAACTCTTCTATTGTATTTTGTTTTGTAATAGTAAATTTCACTGATGGTGCCAAGCATAATTGAATGCTTCCAAGTGTTTTTCTATCTAAAAGATCCCAATTAGTTCATTTATCATAGTTCCCTGATTCATGGTTTTTCCTTCCAAAGGCTTCCATAAATCCTTTCGATAAAGATAATCCTCCATTTACATTTTCCATAACTAAAATTTCTGTCCATTAAACTTGTCAACCTTCAGGTTACCCTCATCTACCATCGCTCCTACTCAACCATGAGACTTTCTTGCAAAGGATAACTAAAAAACAACTAGGCTCTGATACCACTTTTTAGGATTAACCTCAAACAGAAATAAAAATTACATGCAAATATAAATAATATCAAAAAATAATAGATCACATAGAAGAAAACACAAGACACAAAGATTTAACATGGCTCACCCAATTCCTAGGCTACGTCAACCAAACAGAAAGTCCAATATTATTACAATCTAGTGATTATAACATGATTACAATCCATAATCCCTTACAACTCAATACCACTACAAGAAGCAATTTTCACATCACCCACTATATAAAACAATCCCTAACCCTAAGCCCTTTTATACAAGCATTTTTCACACTTTAAGGTTAAAAATTAGTTACAACATGTTGGCCATAAATTGGTAAATAATAATAATTATTGATTTAGTAATGCCAAAGAATTATGGAGTATGTACAGTACTTCCCTTATCAGTCACCACAATCTAACAGATACTTGACTAGGAGAAAATCTATTTTAAAAAAATTGGAATTCTTAGAATGATTAGAATAACTAAGAGGGGAGGGGAGGGGGGTAAAATAGTTATCCTCAAGTCTAGATGTACAATTCAACTTTTAATAACTTCAAACAATTATTTATTCAAACTTTTATAATCACTTGGTTAATATAGAAACTCATCAGTAACTTAACTTATTCATTCATCACTTATCACTCTATTTAGCATATGCTAGCTAACATAAATAAATAATAGTAAATAGCATGCATCGTGAAAATAATATTCACACATTTATGACACCAAGATTTAATGTGGAAACCCAAATTGGGAAAAATTGCCAAGTAACATGCTATCACTAATCACTCTTTTGAATTGAGTTCAATTAAGAGCTAACCCTATTAAAGGTTACAAAACATGTTGTTATATGTGACCCTATTAAAGGATTTAATCACCCTATTAGTAGTGGCCTAGTTTTGGGTTTTGTATGTCTTGCAATTTCAGACCTAGATCTAGATCTATTCGCTCCTAACAATAATACAACATACAAAATTCAAGGTTTAAAGTTTCAAGGTATGTACTTGTTTGCCTCCTTTATCAATTCAGAAATTTTCATTTAAGAACTTGTCTATTTCACTTGAGAAAAATATTGAAATAGACTTCTTTTCTGATGATAAAGCTCAGATAGATTTTCTAGGATTTTATGATAATCTTCCTTCTTTTCATCATAAAAAGAAAACACCATATTGTTTAGACACCGTTGGTTATTTTGGAGAAGATATGAATTATGAAAATACATATTATGACAATATTTCTCTTGAAGATTCTATGAAAAGTAATTTACTAATAATAGAAACTATTGGTGTTTAGATGGACTCTATGGAATCTAAAAAAGTGATTAAAATTGGACAATGTTTTTTAATGAACAAACAAAATTGAGCAACTTATTAAAAGAGATTAAAGACTTTTTTGTATGGTCTTATGTTGATATGCCTTACATGAATCCTAATATTGTGATCCGTAACATTATTCTTTAACCTAATGCTAATCCTATTAAATATAAAATTCAAAAGATAAATCTTAGTATTGTACTTCTAGTTAAAGTTAGAATTGAAAAATGACTACATGTTGATTTCATTTACACTATTGGCTATTCTTCTTAGATACCCAGAAGTGTTTCTATCTCTAAGGGAGAAAATAAGATTCGTATGTGCACTGACATTCAAGATCTAAACAAAGCTTCTTTGAAAGATGATTTCTCCTTTCCTAAATTAACATGATAGTGGATTCAACTATTGGACATGCTTTTCAATATTTTATAGATGGATTCTCTGGTTATAATCATAGTCCTATTCCTCTCAAAGATCAATATAAGACCACATTTATAACCTTTGGGGGACCTTCTATTGGGTTATGATTCCTTTTGGACAAAAAAATGCAAGTGCAACTTATCAACATGTTATGACTCTGATATTTCATGATTAAGTAAATAAGATCCTTGAAGACTATGTCAATGACATTCTTACTAAATCAATAACACATGACAAATATGTGGTTATCTTATGAAATATTTTTGAATGAATATATAGTTATAACATGAGATTGAATCCTCGTAAGTGTACTTTTGGGGTTTAAATTGGAAAATTATTGGGATTTATAATTTCTATTCGTGGTATTAAAGTTCATAATGAATAAATGGAGGCTATTGTTAATATGCCTCCACCAAGAAATATATCATAATTTTGCAATTTATAAGGAAAGATACAAACTATTCGAAGATTTATGTCAAATATGGCTGATAGAACTATTCCAATCACATCCTTGCTTAAGAAAGACTCCATTTTCTCTTGGAATGATGAATGCCAACAAGCCTTCTAATAATTGAAGGATTATCTCACTAATCCTCCTATTTTGAAGCTTGTGCAACCTGATAAACCTTTTTATCTTTATACATCATCTTCTTCGAATGTGTTTGATGTGGTTCTTATTCAACACAATGATAATGGTGAAGAATATCTAATCTATTACATTATTTGTAATTTTATTGATTATGAAACAGTATATACGAAAATTGAGAAATAACATTTAACTTTAGTTTTTACATGGCAAAAACTTTGACATTATCTCCTTCATACAAAAGTCAATGTAATGGTGAAATTTGATACTTTAAAGCATTTATTTGCTAAGACAAATTTATGTGGAGATTGGAGAAATGGGTTCTGTCTTTGACATAATTTGACTTAAAGTTTATATCTCACAAATATATTAAAGGTTAGGTCTTAACTGATCATTTAGCTAAGGCTCCTTCTTCACAAATAGTTAGTACTTTGATTGAGTTTCATGATGCAGGAATATTATCTATGGATAAGGATGAAGCATGGAAAATGTATTTTGATGGTTCTGGATCTTAAAATGGTGGCAAAAGTGTGAAACTTCTTTTTCCTTCTAAAATTTTGATTCCTCTTTTGTATAAATTAAGGTTTTCATGTGCGAACAATATTGCAAAATATGAAGCCCTTATTGTTGGATTGTAAGTGGCTTTATCCCTTAAAATAAAAAATTGAATATCTTTTGTGATTCTCAATTGATTCTATAGATATTTGTAGAGCAACCCAACACCCCTACATAGCCACCCAACACCCCATAATTTAAATATTAGTGGAGCTTAGAATAAAAAAGAAGTTATAAATTAGAGTACCCATTTTATCATTTAGTAGAACTATGAAATTAGAATCAATTTTGGACACCCTCAATCATGGGAAAACTTCACCCCTGATGCAAAACTTTGCCCTGTATAAGTAATTTTTCCCTTGACATATTGCCAAAAGATTTATGGGTTTTGTTTGTCTTGCGGTTTCAGACATAGATCCAAATCTGTTCACTCCTAATAGTAGTGCAGTGCACAAAATTTGAGGTTCAAAGTTTCAAGATAAGTAAATACCTTTTTCCCTCCTTTGTCAATTTAGTATTTTCATTTAAGCACTTATCTATTTCAGACTTCCATTTCCTAGATCTAAAAGTATTAACTTAGATCTCAAGGGCAAGTTACATTCTTTCCCTACCTTCATAGCCCTTGGACCTTAGTTTGTGTTGATTCTCCTTTATCCCTTGGATTGCATTAACCTACTAAAATCTAACACCATTGGGAGATGGCTTGAAATAATCTATTTCTATGGACTCTATCCCTTTTGAAGTGTGTGTGCTAATGTGATGAACTTAGGGCTAGTCTCCTTGATTCACATTTCCCCCAACACACCTTCATCATTTGGAAAGTGTGGTCTACCAATGATCCTTTTGTTCTTATCAAATCCTACTAGGGTTGGGAACCTATTAACAAGGGCTTTGTTCATTTAATAATGCCCAATCCTTTGATAGGGATGATTGTACTAAAAGTACTATATTAACTTTTAATAGGGTCACATCCTTTTTAATGGAGAATTTATATATTAGTACAATATCTAGTGGGTACCATCCCACCATGGTTTTCCTTTTGATCAATTTTTTTCTTCAAGAACAAAAATCATAGTTGTATAGTGTTGAATCCCTTGTTATTCTACATTTTTATCTTGTTAGGTGGTGATCATTTTTATAAGTTTGAATTTTATAGTTATTATTTACAACTGATTCACCCTCCTCGCCCCTCAGTTGTGGTGTCATGGGGACTTTACTTATTGAAAAAATAACAATCACTCCTAGTACCAAACATAGTGACCTACATTCTTAGCACAATCCTTATTTTGAACTAGCTATTATTAATTTTTTTGAACTTGATGTTGTTCCTCTTGTAAGTTTCCCACCTTACCTAAATATTATAGGTAGATATGGGGAGAAAGAAATATCTTTGATTAAATCCTCTTGTGTAGTGGTCAGGTTATGCATTTTCTTGTTGTAATGAGTCTCCCTCATGATCTATTTCTTGCTATATATTTTGTCTATATTTCTTTAGATCATCTATGTTACTCTATCGATGCAAGATGATAAAGGAATCAAACATGTTATTCGCATTCTTATATGCGTACCTCTCTTCTTCTATATATTTTGCTACATGTTGTGTTGTATATGTGTCATTATTCATAAATTGCCTTTGTGTGGTCTACTTAGATGATGTGACATGATAGCCAAAATTCATTTTGGCCTCCATGGTTATATCTTCAAAAGAATCTTCTTTATAACTCTTATAGTCTCTTTCACCATTGTGTTGTACTTCCACATCATTTCTGGAATGGTGCTCGATTTCATACTTGACAATAGTTCATATATTATCATATGATCTTGACCCTAGAGTTGGTAGATCCCCCTTGTGCTCTATTTTTTTCATGTGTCTATTTTCCTTGACATTTTATTTCTTAGGACAATTTCATAGTGAAAACTTCTCCAGTAGTGCTAGGTACGCTTTATTAAAACAATTGCTCATGTTGATGTGTTAAAAAAATTTTTAATGTGGGGCTACACTCCACTCACATTTTGCACATATGCACTATGATATTTTTCATATTTGAATCCCTTATTTTACTAATAATTGTAAGGCCTAATCCCAAAATTTTTGGATCTCTTATTAGATTACTAATAGTCCATAAGGCCCATTCCATTCACTTTTGAATCCCTCTTTGAATTACCAATAGTCCTTGAGGCTTGATCCTTATGCCAAGATATTATTTTTGGATTTTCCTTTTGGTGACATGAGTCTCTAAGGGGGTATCCTTGATGGGTTCACCAAAATTCCATACACCCTTTCTAGACTATCAATTCCATCTTTTTTCTAGCATGCCCTTTCTAGTGACAGACACAAATCTTACTAGATGACTTGATCACACTCTTTTTGGTTTTTGTTTTATCAGTGATGTCTCTCTTGTATTGGTTTTGGACTTAAAAAGGAGTCAAGTCTATTTGGGGCTTGATTATTTCCTTGTTTACATAGTCTTGATACGATCATCTTATGTTTTTTTATCCTTTATCATGAGTTTGACTTTGGCTCATACTCCCACTAAAGTGGGGGCTAAATGTATCATCTTAAAATATAATTAATTACTATGTAAGACCTTTCACCTTTCCCTTTTTCAATATCCTAGGTATATGAGTGCACTCATGGTCATATTGCTCCTTGTTCTTGATTTTCTACTCATTTTTTATTATCCTTTTTCTATTCCTAAGATCCTTGTGTGCATCTCAAGGTTCAGAATCCTTGGGAAAAGGGTTGAGGTCATTCTTAATCCCTAGGTATGGGATGAACTCATCCCGAAATGACTAGTAATCTAAACAAGTTCATCCCTTATCTAGGTCATTTTTTCTTATATTATGAACCTATTTTAGGGTTTCAATTTATTTCCCACTTTGTTGAGTCGACCCTTCTCAATTTTTTTTCTAAAATTGATACAAACTAAGGCACTATCTCTTCATTTGGCCACCCTCTCTATTTATTTTATATGCAATAAATCCTTTAACATCAACAAGAATTCATTATTGTCCATTGATCATTCGTTTGAGATTAAGATTCATTCAAGGCATCATCCATTGAAGAAAGTTTTCAAGGAACATTCCAAATTTCAGTCCTTCAAGCATTCAAGGGAACATCTACATTTATGAACCTATGAATTTATATTGGTGGGTCTATTAGGATTTTTGGAGACATCCTACATCATCTTATACATACAATAATTGATACATATTTGGTGGATAAAATAGTCAAATTGATCCATGGAAGTTTCACAAGCAAGGTGAATATTTACATTGTCTTTATTTTACATTTTTTTATCATTTTAATGATTATTCCTCAATTGGGGCTTGCATCATCCCTCCCCCAAAAAAAAACATATTTTTACATGCAAGTTTGTATTTTTCTAGAGAAATGAACATCAAATCTCTAAACTATGACTTTTAGGTCGTAGATAGAGCTTTGGGCTTATTGGTTTTGTGCATAATAGGTCAAGAAAATCCTCATCCCTAACCTCCAAGTCATCCCTATTTGAAGATCTTTAGAAGTGTAGAATTTGTAGTGTCTAGTTTCCAAGTCCTAAATCCCTAACATTGTCTTATTCTAGTAGCATATTTTCATATCTTAGTTTATTCATCTTATTGGCTTCCAAGGTGAGTTTCGTACTTTAATTTTTCATTTCATAGCATCTATCCTTAAGTTTTGGATCTGATCATTTAATATATTTAGGAATACATCACATGTGTTCTTTCATTTTTTGCATCTCATTCATTCAATTTTCTTGCACTTAATAAACTCTCAACCAAACCAATTAATAACATTATAATTAAGGAGGAAAATATTATATTAAAAAGTTGTCCTTTGAGTGCACCTCTTTAGAAGGGTCTTAGATTTGGCATTGGAACCCCTTGCATATTGGACTAGGTTTGTATCGATCTAGTTTGAACCCTTTAAAGGGTTATACTTAAGGGTCCTCCTTTCACTTCCTCTAATGTGTCATCTTAAAAGTTAGGGATAAATTGGTCATAACTTGATCAATCCAACCATAACCCCCCTAATTTTTATATTATAGTACCAACGGTTTGATCATATTTTATTTGTATTAGTTCTACCATTTTCAACACTTTTACACACCCTACTACACTTAGTAGTGTCTCCTTTCACTTCACAATTGGTTGTATCATCATATTCACACTAATGGAACATGGGATTTGTAAATGAGATGAAAGGTGAAGTAGTCTTAGCCTACGCTATTTCTAAAAATGGGAGATGACTTCTTCATTTAGGTATATCCCATCATATAGCATCTTTTTATGCATAGGTTTTTTTTTTTTACCATGTTCATTCACCTTATATTTTGTTGGCTAGTAATATATTTATGAAGGTTTGTGGAAATATAGGTTCTATTAATATGGGTAAGGGATCATTTAATGATGTTTTTGCGTACCCTACTAGATGACTAGTCTTCTTTTAATTTATACCATTACTCATTGTGTACAAGGTAAAATAGTTGAGTTCACTCTTGATTATGTATAAATTAGAGATATGAATAGTAGAAATAGTGTCAATATAGGTGTATAGGATCATGCATTACAATTGTATTTTTTTTTTTCATTTTGATATTGACAATAATGTTCTTTTGACTTATTTTAATACCCTCTAAGGGAAAATCATATTTGTGAGGGCAAGATTGGTCATTTCAAATTTGTTCATGAGCCTGGTGTTGGGCTTCCTCCTCCACCACATACTTCTACATTTTTTAATTGTACTCTTGAGAAGGTTTATTATAGTGTTCTAGATCTTGGATCTTGCTTTGTCAAATGAGTAATTGGCAGGTATTTCAGATATGTTTGTGGAATCTCATCTTGCATATTCAGGAAATATATTTGAGAAAAAAATTATATTCTTTGATGAAAATTTCAACACAATTGTCCATTCATTTCTCTTTCCTTTGGTGATTAGCACTCACAAACTTTCTTCTTTATTTGATTTGTCACATTTATTGGTTGAGTTTGATCATGATTATGTGGTTTCTTAATCAAGCTTGGAGGATCATACTAGAGTTTATAGGGATTTCAATTTGGAGGATTTATTCCTCCTTTAAGTTAGATATATAGAGTGGCTTCCTCATCATTTGTTGGACTTGTTTCTTCCTAAGGGGAGATATGTTGCTTTTAAGCATTAGATCAACTTTTGTTTTATGTCATACTTGATCAATATCTGAGTTTCTTCAATATGGAGGGGGCATCTTGCCTCTCTTTTTCCTTTCAATAAGGTTGTACTTGATTGTATATAAATGATGTATGTAGTCCTTGAAGGATATAATTGAGAGTCCTCTATGCATCATCTTGTATTTGTTTTGTCTTTTTTGAAGGATTTTTCTCCCATGTGGTTTTCATATTTTCTTCATTTGTAAGAGCTTTGATAACATTTGCATTTTCATTGTACAAGAGGTACCTAACATGGTTATGAAGTTGGGACCAATATTGCATCTTACTTTCATATTGAATAATAATCTTCTATGTAATTTACACTTAAGGGAGGATGTCACATTAAATCACTTTTACCCATTTTCTTTTCTTAAATCTACTTAGACATCCAACATTACTAATTGTTACTTACTAGTGCATTTGATAGTTTGATAAGTTGTTAGTTATGTTTATTACCTCTCTTTTATCTTTATAAGAAAGGCTCTGTACATTATTGTTACATCTTAATATATTTATCTGCTCATGTTTCTCTTTATATGTGACAGTGCGTTTGAAGTTTGTGCTCTTGAATTTGGTGGTTGTAACCAACAATATCATTTTATTCCTTTAATGAGTCCAGGGAGATTGGAGGAAGTATGACAAGGGATTTTAGCCCTCTATAGATGATGCTAATCCCTAAAATAAGATTATATCTAGTCCACTAATGAAGATCTTGAGATGGATCACAATGAGTTGGACAAGAGTATTAAAGAGTTTGGAGATGATAGGCTATCGATGATCAAAGGGAGACTTCCGAAAAATGAAAATAATGATGCATGCCTAATAAGGAACGGCTAAAACATCACACACTAAGCTTAATTCCTAGACCAAAAATGTTAAATAGTCAAAGTTGACTTTTTTTTTCCAACTTAATAGACTGGATAAGCTAGAAGATATGATTGTTAAGAACCATATCTGTGAAAGCTGTGATATGGATAATATGTATGACTTCATGAAAATTACGAGTCGACTCATTAATATGGAGAAGGGCATAAATGATATCGTTAAACACACTGATAATTTGTTGAAAGGGGTACTTTGAGTATGATAACTCTTCAAGTAGAGCCCAACAAACGGTAGGCGGGTTCATAAGGAGCATATCCAATCCTTAGAAAATGAAAAGGATTGAGGACCAACTCATCATGTACTTTAAATAAGATGATCAAAGATTGGGATTCCGGCCTGCTTGCAAACTTGGATTTGGGTGCTGTCTATTGAGCTGGGATGGTTAGTTTTTCTTGTTTAGTATTTATGACTCTTAATATGTAAGGAACTTGAACCCATACTGCCCAAATTTAATCTGCCCTACCAAATGATAAATAGTAAGAACTATTCAACTTAAACTCCATATTGGAATCTTCCTTACTTTGAATTAATTCCGAAATTAAATTTACAGGACTTAGCAAAGTCCAATTTTCCAGTTTTATGCAAATTAGCAGAAATTCAGCTCAACTAGCCACACATTTTCTTAATTAATCTATCAACTATATCTTTCCCAGAGGCCCAGTATATTGGCACCACTCCCTTTGAAAAGAACACACCAAAATAAAGCAGAGATAATTGTGCCACACAAAATACAGATTATATTTCGACATCCTTCATTTCTCATGTCTACTTCCTTCAATATACCCCGTTCACTCAAGTGTTTTTGATAAGATGCAATAATTTGGATCTGATTATTGCTTCTTCTACTACCCAGAGCTCTTTCCAGAATGAGAAGACTGTCCCTCCCATTAAGCCAAGCTCCCATCGTGTCTTCTAACCGCATGCTAAGCTCAGTGATCTTCAAATTTTCCGAGAGTCTACACTTTATAACAAGGATACAAAGTACAGAGTCACAATGTAATATGTCGTGGGCAGGTAATATGGAGCCAAAGGATATGACACAATCCTTATGAGAAGCCCAATGGCTCTGCTCAGACAAATGGCTCCAGCTTGAAAGATTAGCTGCTTCCCCTGTTCTCTTGTTCACCATAATCCAGCTCAACCTAATATTTTCCGTCAAATGCTGCCAGAAATTCCAATCCTTCTTCACCTTCTCCACCGTGTCAATCTTTGGCAGCTCATCTGCAAAGGTCTGTTCCTCGTCTTCAAAGTCATAAAAGTTAATGAGCTCCATTTTGAATGGACAGTTAGAGAACCATGTTTCAAATTCCTCTTCAGCACATGGAATGCCCCAAACAACTTTGGAATAGATGGTCTTATTTTTGTATGTTACATCTACAAGTGACACAAAATCAGAGGGAAGAGATTCACAAACCTTCTTCACCTTATGTCTCATGGAAGACTCATCATAAGCAATGGCTGGAAAACAGGTCGCATAGAAATTTCTGAAGCCACCCAATGAAGAATATATGAATTCTTTGACATCTGAGTTCTGTGTGGAAGGCCAAAGAGAAGAGCATTTATCTTCCCATATCTTCTCCTCTTTGCCTACGGACCAAAATTGGGAAGAAACACAGCCTACACTTGCAAGTGTTATGCCATCCACGCGGCCTAAGATATCTGTGATAAGATCACCGTTCAAACTCATCATATCTGATCGAAAATGTAAAACTCCTATCAAAAAGTGATTGTGATCTCCGAAAGCTGGCTAGTTGTGAAAGCTGTCTAAAATTAGGTTAATGGTGGAAACTGAAACCAAGAGAGTCTTGAACTTTAGCTGTAACATTATCGAACAACAGGGACTTTTCACAATACTGTGATTCTTGACCTCTGTTTATACAAAAGGTCGCTTCCAAGTTGTGAAAGCTATTTGAAAATGGTTTAATAATTGACACTGAAACTCTTGAGTGGTTTCTAATCAATGACCAAACGAATGACACGTCAAACGTCTCCCTTATCACACAATCGTTGAGGGTGTGACGTTTGACCAGCAACAGCAAATTGAGGATTTGTCTTTTGATATTTTAATGGTGAGATTGGATTATTCCTGATGCATTGTCGCCTTCAGTGGCCCGTCTGTCTTGCCTTCCACGTATCGTATTACCGAATACGATGATAGCAGTTCTATAGGAGTGTCTTTCATTGTAGGACCTTGTTAGTGTTACCTAAAGCTAAGGTCACGGGTTCGAATCATTGGAGAAGTAGCGTAGAGAGCATTTGTTTTCCAATGTAATATTTTATGTTAACACGCTTCCAGTTTCCTTACCTTAGGCATTGATTAACACAGTTCCTATATTCAAGCAACGATTGAGGGAGATACATATTTGGAAGAAAACATATTAATTTTTAGCCAAGGAAACGCAACACTTTGGTCCCATTATCTGACTCATACGTTCTCCATGGGAATAATATTTAGAGCACCGACACCAAGAATTAGAGGAAATGGATTATAAAATATGTATGACATAATGCGTGAAGGAAGAAAGTAATGGTGACATTCAATCTGAATATTTCATAGATTATTAGGTTGATTATGACGCATAGGGGATGCTATAAGGAATTGTATCATTATGACCATTAAGGCTCAAGACCATCTTGAATCATTAAGACCATTAAGGATAAGGGCACTAATCTCTAGGGCTCGCATTAGATTCTATGAGTCTAATGTGGTTTTGGCCGATTCATATGGCATTGAAGTGAAAGGACATTTCATGTATTTCTTGTCTTGATCTATATTTTTTCAGTTTCTTTTTACAACTCTATCATCTTGATGATAGATCATTGAGTGTGATCTAAAACATTGATGCAAATAAATTTAACAAAGATGAATTCCAAAGCACTACACACTTATAACTAAGTCCATTAATAAATTTCATATGTGTACAATTAGAATTTGTAGACTTGGGCTCATTTGGCAGCAGGAATATGAGTGGAATAGGTGTACGTAAACTCTTAAACTTTTGAATTATCCATTTGGGTGCACCAAATTGGAATTGCAAATAAGAATACATATTCCAATTTTGGCCCAAAAATGAACATTTGCAATTCCACCCAAATAGGTGGAATTGGAATACGTATTCCTATTCCTATTTCATTTATTTTAGATAACATAATTTTTTTGAGTCTATGAATTCCCCATCAAATTCTGACTCAACCAAACAAGAATAGGAATATGTATCCCCATTTTCTATTCCAGAATAGCAATTCCAATTCCCATATTTCTATTCCCACAGCCAAATGAACCTTAATAATTGGAAGAGTTGTGCACTTTTATTAATATCCATAGTGCACAACTACTAAAGCATTCGTGCATAAATAGTAGCACTTTTTGAAATGGTTGTAGTGCATGGATATTGGGCATCTTTAAGTAGGTATCAAACTACACTTTAAAATTGTCATTTTTTTACCCTTGCACATACAAAGGATCTCACTTTGTGCATCATTACCTAAAAGCCATAATACTATAAGCAATTAAGTTGCATACAAAGACAACCAAAATAAATGTTAAAATATGATGTATTGTTTAAGATTTGTGGGTGCACAAAGTTAGTTATAGCACCTCCTATAAGATTCTCCTAGTTAGAATTGATTCCTCCTCATAGAAACACATAGAAAACTAGTGATATCTATCGATCCGACACATCTTTCTGATTAGACCATTTCTACTATAAATTAAAAAGCACAAGCTAGTTGTACTGTGACTTTTAATTTAATTAATAAATAACAAAGGGTTGACTCTATTGGCTATATTTTAATTTTCTAATAGTCCCTCTCATGTGTTTCCTTGTCATATCAATATTCCTTATTTGATATTATGAAATTGTTTTCTACAATTAGTTGTTGAGACAACTACTTATACATGCAAGATAGTACAAATCATCTTGTTCATTTATTTTGATGTGATTTTGTGTGTATCTGTAGTTTGAATGTAGTTATTATTATTACTTAGATAAGAACTAACTCTCAGCAACTCCATTATGAAACTAGGTCTTGGAGAAGGCTAGGAGAATCTTGGGAAGAAAGAGTATATTTTTTACACTTGCAAGAGCATGCAAATATAAAACTATTTATTTTTATAGTGTGATTCTTTCAAAATTTGTAGGGGCATGTACGTGCATATCTTGACAAATGGCTCATAGTAAAATTTATTTAGCGAGAGGATTGTTGAGAAGTTCATCTTGCATAGACAAAAGGTTGGAGTTGAACAAGTTGATTTGATCAAGTGGGTTGACTCTTAAACTATGTTTATCCTTATATAGACATTAAAGTCTTATTCTTCTTCTTTGTCACCATCATTCACCACTCATGGTATTTCTAATGTCACTTCTCTCAAGAATGTCTCCATACAAATTTCTTGTCTGGAATTGTACAACACAAATAATTTAAATAGCATTGAAAAAAGCATATATATAAGGTTCAATAGCTCATAAAGAGCCAAAATTCATATAATTTCTCTATTAAGAACTAACTAGATCATCAAATTTTTGGTGAAACCAAATGCTAGAAAGGTAAAAAAATAAGCTTGAGAAGAAAGAGTGTGTTTTTTTTTCACTTACAAAAAAGTGAAAACAAAATTAGATTTCATTTTATAGTGTGATAAATTCAAGGGCAACACTAAAAATTATGTAAACAATCTAAATATTGGGATAACTTATTTTCTAAGTGGACTAATGAGAAGTTGGTGGCAATCATCATAATATTGCATAGGAAAAGAGCTAAAATGTAAAAATTAGACGAGGTTTGTCCCATAGACTATTTTTAGCCTTATCAGCATTAAAATAATTTCTTCTTCTCCTATACTCAATTTTCCAACTAAATTTTATTTTATTGAATATATTTCTTCTACTAAATCTGATAGAAAGAGAGAAAGTAAAAGAGATGCATGTTCAGGTGTGTGGAGTACTAATTAATACAATAAAAAAATAAAGCATTCAACAAAAATACGATAAAATAACAAGGCCTTTTGTTGGGCGGTTGTCAAGTGTTATTACATGCCTATCGTTTTTAATTGGTAATAATAAGCTTAGATTAATTTAAAAGATTTCAATACATTCATGAATCCATTGTTTTGGAAAATATTCAAAAGACCCCTCTAAAATAAAAGAAGCCATAGTATGGCAGATTTCCAAACACGCTCCCCACAAACAGGTCACCCAAACCTACAGAGACCAAAAAACCTATACAAACTCATCTACAACTAACGCAGCATAAGCCCATACTACGGAAAATAGCACACACAGGAGACACCAAGAAAACCACGGACTAAATGAACCAACATGATGTCTGTTCCCTGGAGAAATTCAAGGATGATAGACCAGCACTAGGGACGCCCATCTCCAAGCCACCTCCATCAGTAGTAACCCGTCCATGCTTCCCTCTACCACCAGTAACCTAACCCACGTCTCCATCTACATGAGCCTCACCACCCCTTGATTTTGCCTGAAGTTCTCAATGGGGTATCAGACACCCCTCTTTCCTCTCGGAGTAAAAGATATCACTGGGGTCACCTTCCTTCTCACTATGCATTCCACCTCTACATACTTGTTTTCCTCCATTTTATTCAAAAATTCCAGCCAATCCTGCCACCCCTTCGTCACATTCACCATGTGAACCTGATCCTTTGGATAAGAGGAAGTCTAGACAAGGAGTGGTTCTAGTTTCCCATTACCACCGCGAATAATCCTCCACAGTCCATGATACATGTGCAGACCTTCACCAATCTCTTCCTGATCCATGATACCTTCAAGCCCTCTCACCCATTTGGGTTTGAGGCATGCACAAGCTACCTGTAATACCTCTTCATGTAAAGATCCTTCCATGAGAGCCAAGCCCAGAAAGAGAGGTGAGATGTCGAGGTTAGTCCTCAGTCACAAGTCTATGTTGAGAAGCTCCTGCCCCAGAATGTTAGTGCATCCTCGGGATAGAAATGGAGCCAGTGAAGGCCAGCATTTTTCTCATTGTTTGCAGAGAAAAATTGGCTTCCATCTCCAAAGTTCCTCTCCAAGATTACTATAGTCACCACAAGTTCAAGAACACAAATATTTGTGAGCCCACAGCTGGCCATCACACCCCTTAAAGGTCAGCCCTTGCCAGAAAAACTAGTCCAACATGTCCAACATGTCCATCAGTCATTTTCATCTTCTCACACCGTACCAAAGATCTAAAAAAATCATGCCCATAATGTCACTTACTTACTACAATGATATCTAATCTGCATGTACTTCGACTTTGGAATGTGCAATGTACTTCTCCACCTCCATTCTCATAAAATCATACGTAATAGTTTGGTGGTGAGAGAAAATATTATCCTTAATAGGTTTTATTCTAACAAGAAAGGTCTAGGTACTACAAGTACCTTACATCTTCAAAAACTTTGTTTTTTTTTTTTTTTTTTTCCTGCTAAGGACCTATTGGCCCCTATGTTTGGAGAGTTTTTCATCAATCGAATTTGCCTCTTAAATACATGTGTGAACTTGAAGTCTTCAAATTTTATTAATAAACTGTGAATCCTCTTGATGTGCTTGTTGAGGTTACAAGTGTTCATCTTCCTTTGGCAATCCCATTAATAGTGAGTTAGGAGTCACTCTCATGATGGATATTTTGAACCCCCAATTTCTTGGCTAGCTGATAAACTATAACACTCCACTCTCGAACCTAAGAGAAATAACGTAACATGTTTCAATGTTTACTAAACTTTAAAAAGATAAAGTTTGTGAAACACAAGGTAACAATACAGAAGCAATACATACATACACATCAATTACACATATGCAAATACAAATCAAATTACATTCCTCAAGGGTTCCTTCACATTGAGTCACATTTAAGAAGATTATAGTAATTAGTTTAAGTCTCAAGTACAATGTTTATGATCATAGAGAAATAATAAATACAAGAAAATGCATAAATACAACTAATATAATGAAATACATCTAATATGAATAACATACACTGCATATGTCTTAGGGTATGTGAGAATAGATACAAGTATATCAAAATACAAAATAGATGATAACATATATACATCAGCCGAATAGAAGTCTCCAAGATATGAATAAGAACGATAAAGGGTACAACTGCATCAACAAGAATCTAATATCAGCAAATATGAGGGGAACCCAAATGGTAAGAAGACACTACCTCTTGACCGCATGGTTACCTAGCTGGGCTTCCACTTCCACTATATAGGGACGATAATGAACGAACCTCATATAGTTAATCAATCATAAAACAATCCTAGGAAAATGATCCTAATAGCCAAAACTACCTCAAGGGTACACAACTGTTGAAGAAGAAAAGATAGTTAAAATTAAAAGGACACTCAATCCAATACCAACACCACATACCAAAATTAACATATAATGGGTGAACCCACAATAGTGGGTTACACTTTTTTGGAGGAAGAAATCCCTTCAAAAAAGTGCGGAAGCCAAAAATTGTCAGAAGAGTTTCGATAGAAACTAATATTAAAAGTTTTGATCGAAAAAGTCTACTTTCTATCGAACCTTACTTTCGATCGAAACTAACTTAATAAGTCAGTTTCGATCAAAAGTAGCCTAAAAGTTTCGATCGAAACTTAGAACCGCAGGTCCACGTGTGGGTTTCTAAGTTTCAATTCGAAACTTAAGTAAAGTTTCGATCGAAACCCTAATCCATGTGAATAAAAAGAGGCGCAGTCGATTGTCTTCACATTATTTCGATTGAAACTAAGAGAGAGACCGGCATCCACCTCATCAACCGTCCGAAAAAGGTATGAAATACTTGTTTTTTCCCTTCTTATGTTGTCTTAGTTAAAATTTATGTGTTTTTAGTATTTAAATATATGTTTTTTTGTATATTTTATTGTTATATATATATATATATATATATATATATATATATATATATTTGTATATTTTATTTTACTATTCTTGCTTAGGCCTCTAATGTCATTGTGGATCTCTTAATGCACAAGTAAGATATTTTTTCATCCATATTAGATCTAAATATATAATATTATCTTTTAATAAAGTTTATTTAAGTACACTCTAACTATTTTACTTAATCTAAACTCTAAAACTAGCCATAGTTCCATGACCTTTAAAAAATTCTCTAACACTAATTCTAACTTCAACTATAAGCTTTACTCCAATTTTAATCATAACTGAAATGCTAACCCTAATTTTTTAAAACCCCAATATAATTATTTCTCTAACCTAAGATGATGCTAAAATTAACTATATATCACTAATCCAAACCCTTACCATGTGGTGTAAAACCTCAACCATAAAGCCTAATGTTGACTCTAGCCATAACCCAAACATAAAACCTAGGTATGTCATTTTAACCCAAACCCTATTCGTGACCAACCATAACGTAAGCCCTAACCTTAACCTCAAATAATATTTTCAAACTATATCTAAAACTCAACCCAACCAAATTCTAATTCTCTCCCTAACTAAGAGATAATATAAACACTAATCCTAACCCTATCCCTAATCAAAGCCATAACTCTAACCCTACATGGTGCATTATATGAATCCTAACGCTGGCCTTTATTATAGCCTTAACCATAAACCTTGACCTTAACTACAATCTTAATCATAACCAAAGTTACGCTAACAATAGTCCTAAGAAAAGTATTTCTCTAACCTAAGAATAATTCTAAACCTAACTATATCACTAATACAATTTAACCTAACCCAAACCTTAATCATGATGTTAAACTTGACCTTGACCCTAAAGCTTAATATTAGTAGTAACACTTATGCTAGCCATCCCCAAACCCCAAACCTAACTATATTTTTATTCGAACTTTTAACTCTAATTTGCTAACCATGATTTAAACAAGCAAACTATTTAACCTCAATGCAAAACCCTAAACCTAAACTTTATCCGAGAGAGAGAGAGAGAGAGAGAGAGAGAGAGAGAGAGAGAGTGTGTGTGTGTGTGTACATATCATGACACATATGCATATAGATCTATATATGTACATATATATATATATATATATATATATGTATGTATGTATGTATGTATGTATGTATGTATGTATGTATGTATGTATGGGCATATGCACCAAGTTGTGGTGCCAAAAAGATGACAAGGTTTTTTTTTTTCTAATTTTCAATAGTGCGTACACGCTATGGCTTGGGTCACCCAAGTCATAGTGTGTACGTTCTATAGTGCGTATGCGCTATAGTGTGTACGCGCTATTCTGGTATGCAAAAATTTATATGATGGGCTGCATACCCGCAGCCCATCATTTTCATTTTGCTTTTTGGCTCTCCAATAGCGCGTACACGGGTTTGATAGCAAAAATTCACCACCATTTGCCAAAATGCCTCCTCACCGACGAAATCCAAGACAACGAGCACACCCACGACGACGAGGTAAGTGATATAAACTTAACTTTGCATTGTTTAATATGTTTTCTATATTGTTTTATTGGTTTTTGATATTCTTTTGTAGGGTTTTTACAAATTTCATTTAGATTTGTTTATTTAGTTGGATTTCAATTGATTTTTTATTAGGAAATGTCCATAATCAACCGAAAAATCCACAAAACCCTCAAGAACATCAAAATCAAAACCCTCCTCAAGAAGAACAACAAATTCCACAACTCGAACCAATTGCAAGACCTCCGCCAGGCACACAAGAAAATATAAGAAATGAAATATAGAGAGGCAAAACTGAATTAGAAAGACTCATTGCTCGGTTGAAAGAATCCGGACAAACCAATCCAATGAGGGCTCAATTGGCATCATCCCTCGAATCCATTAACACTCAAATAGCCTCAGTTAGTGGTCAGTTAGATATTTGGCAGGCTAAGAGGGATGAACAAAAAAGATTTTATGCAAATAAATTGTCATATGAAGATGTTAAAAAAAAAGAAATATCAAAAGGTAGTATATGTGCATTATTTAGAAAACTCGGTGAGCCAAATACTGTTAGAGAGGGTACTAAACGATTCCCCATCCATTGGTGTATACATGATGCTATTAGAAATAATTTTTGGGATAGATGGTGGATGGTTTTTGATGCCCCTCCTTGCAACAATCACGAGGTCCCCGTGTATTTTTTGAAGAAATTATATTGTGAGTTTGTCCTTGGAGAGATCCCCAATTATTTTGATATGTTAGACTCCTAGGGTAGAGGTGGGGGGTCATCATTTGAGAGGCCAAGAGCATGTTGTGACCCTAATGTAGTTAGGGCACCTGTGGTCCATCCACAGCACGAGCATGTGATTATTCCTTCAGTTGTGAAGGAACATGTAGAGGCCAGCACTCTAGGGACCATTAATGCTTTGACGTAGACCGTCATCCATTCCATGAGCCCATTAGTTGAGGGGAAGCCTTCTATGTGTCGTGGTCACATGTGCACTTCATGCGGATCCCTATGCACATTTGGCACTCATGCCGAAGATGCTGCAGATGATGGGCTTGTCACCAATGAGTTCTTGAATGAGACATTTGGCATTGACACACAGGTAAATTAATAATTTGATCACATTTCATATGTATAGTGAATGATTAATTAATTAGCATTTATTGACATTGTTCAAATTTTAGGGTCAAAGTGTTGCTGGGCCTAGCAGCGATCCTCATTTTTTGTCCCTTCGACGAGTCCTAAGGTATGTATCAATTTAATAATTTTAATTAATACATATATATATTACGTAATCATATTAAGGATTGACAAAAAAAATTATGCATGTGCATCAGTTCTCCACAGGACCCTCAACCTTTACCACAAACACAGAGCAGAGACATCATACAAGCTTCACACAGGTACAGTTGTTTCATGTTAATTTAATTCATTTGATTATATTTATTCCATGTTTCATGTTAGATATAATGTGTATTGTATGACATGCAGCTCATGATGTCGGACACACCTCCTCATTTGTGATAGTCTGTTGATAGTGGAGTGGCCGCAGCTGTGGCTAGCTCACAACCACTGACAGAGGTATGAAAGAATTTTTTTTTTTTAGTTGTTGTTTATAATATTTAATCTCAAAATTTATAATGTTATTTATAAGTGATTATATTTATTGAATTGTTGTAGGATCTTGTCACGCCTGATCGTCCACAAGCATTTGAGGTGGACTTACAGAGTGACTATTTGTTGGCGGTAAGAAAATAATTGATTTTGTGTGTACATATATTTGATTTCAATGTATAATAAATATTGATTCATATCTACTTTCTTTGTATCAGTTGGACTTGGAGAAGAGCCTCAACAAGAGGTCAAGTGAGTGTGTCAGGAGGGCCCCATCATCTCCACTGTCTCCCTCCACACGACAGCAGAGGACGTCGAGAGACTTGTTTCCTTCCCCTCGTGGGAAGGAAAAGATGTAGTTGAGATATTCGGTACATACATATATATATATATATATATATATATATATATAGACTTGTTTCCTTTGCCATGCATATATATAGAGGCATCAGAGAGACATATTTGACATACATTTGATGTACATATGACATTCTATATTTGATGTATGACATTATTGGTTAATATATGATATGCTTGTTCATATACGACATTATTGGTTATCATTTTATATTATATGTTTGTTCATGTATGACGTTAAATTAGATATGTTCGTGTATGACATTAAATTAGATATGTGCATGTATGAAATTAAATTCAATTGCTAGAGAGTTGACATTATGTCTACCAACTAGTAGATGTTATTTTTTGCTTTATTAGTATTTCTCAAAAATTGCAAAGAAGTTGTTTCTAGTGAATAGTTGTAAACAATTGTGATCATCGACTTCATGTACTCATGGCTTTGGCTGTGAACACTCGTAACTTTGGCTATAAGAATCCATGGCTTTGGCTATGTGCACTAGTGGCTTTGGTTGTGAGCATTTATGGCTTTGGTTGTAGGCACAATATAGTCTTGGCTGTAGGTTGTCTTTCTTGCTGCATGTCAAAGTTACCTTCAAGAATATCATTAGTCTAAGATCATTACAATTAAAATACTATGATATAATACCTTGGAAATAATAGTCTTTAACCCATTACTTTATTTGTTAAAACATCATGTAGTATCTACTATAGTGCTTCTACTCAAATATGTTTTCAAAAATACTTAGTATGGAAAAGAAATGTTTATGGAAAGCTTGTCAAATAGGATATTGAAGAACTAAATGTGGACAGTCATTAGTACCCATCAATAAGAACACGAACATCTTTCTCAAGCAAGCCATATGACATTAGCTTAATTTATAAATTTCCTTTGCAAATAACTAGAAGATGCTATGAATCTTAATACAGAGTTAATCACGAACTCATTATTCCATCCAAGAAGCATATATCACCCTAAGCCAATTAACCGACAGGATAAAAATTAATTCAATTTCAACAAAATTTTGAGTATAACAAGCATCTTAGGGATTCTTACAAGAATTAACACAATGTTCACAAGAGCATTACAAGTTCTCGTAATGCTATTTCACATATTAAAATCATATTCAATTTTGAATGGCCATTTGTGTTACAAGCATAAATTTTCTTTAAGGTCTTTTAATTCTAGACATGAATTTTATTCTGAAGCTTTTCTATGACAACCCACTCAATGCATATATTGTTGTTCCACATTATGCTGATTTGACTTTCATTGGTTGATTTGGGTCTAGACATTACGTTATTCACTACCTTTTTCATATATTATTTTTTTGTAGTGAGGTTCTAACCTGAATGAATGTATTAATCATCGAAGTTGTGAACCTTGGTTGAGATCCTTACAAATATATTTTCAAATTGGACCTCAAATAGTTTTCTCAGTCACCCCCTGTACACAAATACTAAAATTGTAGTTAATTACAAAATTAATACTGAATTAACACAAGTTTAATTGAGAAGTATTATGTACCTCAATAGGCTAGATTATTATTGACTGGGAAGCTTTATCTTAGAGCAGTTGGTTTCCTAAATCTTTAGCGCAATGACACTCTTATGGAATGTGGAATTAGGTATGCTAGCTAAGGAACATTTTTTAAAAGGTAGAGGAAACTCAAGACTCACATGTTTTCAATCAATATAAATGTTTAAATCGCTTCTCTAATTTTTTCTATTTATGATCTTCTTAAAACTTAACTTTCTAAATGCATTGATAGGGAAATAAAGATCTTCTAGGAACTAAAGGCTAATCATGTTTAATACTTGCAATTCTTTGTTTTTATATAATAATTTAAAAAAGATTGTACAAGTGTTTTCAAAGAGCAACACTTGTCACTAACATCATAAGAAGGAATATCCAAGGAGAATTACCATTGATCCCCCACCACCAAATTCAAGAGAAAACAAAAATCCACTACTAAAGAGATAGTAAGAATGATCATCCCTAGTCTCTCCCTTATCACAAAATGATTACCATCAAAATTTGCATTTCCAATTGTGTCATGTGCGTTGAAGCGATAGTAACATTTTCACTCTCTTACCTAATGTCTACCATTTTTGAAACTCTTGGGGAAGGGCAAGGCCATCTTCTCAGTACTTCAAAATACAACGAGTTCCATTTTTTCCCATATTGATAATCGTTGACTTAAGGTATAGTCAAAGTATTGACAGCCCATAGGAACTCAACCTTTGAACATCCCATCTGTAAATGACCTCATAGAGAAAGTTCAATAAACCCGCATGAAATAGTGAAACAAAAGTTGCATACTTGTGAAGATGATAAGACTACAGGTGATCAATATGTCTCAAATTTATATTCAGCTCTTTTACTATGCATATAAATGGTTTGTTATATAAAAGACTTATATCCACCAGATAAATAATCATTTTCTTACTATGTTATCCTTATCCTTGGCCGATCTCTGGTCTCTGCAACACAGTCCTATCGGAACTGGAATCTCATCCATATCTCGCACAAGCTCCGAGATATGCCCCGTCAAAGATTGTAGCCCTGTGGCATTTAGTGACCCTTAAGGACATTCCAATTCAGCATGCTTGAGAGCATTCAAGCACTGAAGGGGACAAGACGAGGTTGGGGATAGGGTTTACCTGGACACACGGAGCTAATGGAGCAGATAGTTTGATCCCACGACAAAAGATGAGAGAGATTTGGCAATTTGCAACTTTGTATTGGCCAACATTGCAAGTTTCAACATCACCCGAGATGGCATTGTAGAATGAAAATAGAATGCGATCTCCAAAAAGAAATAGAGGTTATTGTAGGTCTCTACAACACGGTCTTGTAGGAACTGGAATCTCATCCATATCTTGCACGAGCTCCGAGATATGCCCCGTCAAAAATTGCAACCCTGTGGGATTTAGTGACCCTTAGGGACATTCCAGTTCAGCATGCCTAAGAACGTTCGAGCACTGAAGGGGACAAGACAAGGTTTTGGATAGGGTTTACCCAGCCACCCGGAGCTAATGGAGTAGACAATTTGATCCCACGATGAAAGATGAGAGAGATTTGGCAGTTGGCAACTTTGTACTGGCCAACACTACAAATTTCAACATCACCCGAGATGGCGTTGTAGAATGAAAATAGAATGCAATCTCCAAAAAGTGAGAGATTTTATTATAGGTCTCTACAACACGGTCCTATAGGAACTAGAATCTCATCCATATCTCCCATGAGCTCTGAGATATGCCCCGTCAAAGATTGCAGCCCTATGGCATTTAGTGACCCTTAGGGACATTCCGGTTCAGCGTGCCTGAGAATGTTCGAGCACTAAAGGGGACAAGACAAGGTTGGTGATAGGGTTTACCCGGCCACTCGGAGCTAATGGAGCAGACAGTTTGATCCCACGATGAAAGATGAGAGAGATTTGGCAGTTGGCAACTTTGCACTGGCCAACACTGCAAGTTTCAACATCACTCGAGATGGCATTATAGAATGAAAACAGAATGTAATCTCCAAAAAGAGAGAGAGGTTATTGTAGGTCTCTGCAACACGGTCATGTAGGAACTAGAATCTCATCCATATCTTGCACGAGCTCTGAGATATGCCCCGTCAAAGATTGCAGCCCTGTGGGATTTAGTGACCCTTAGGGACATTCTGGTTCAGCATGCCTGAGAACGTTCGAGCACTAAAGGGGACAAGATGAGGTTGGGGATAGGGTTTACCCAGCCACCTGGAGCTAATGGAGTAGACAGTTTGATTCCACGACGAAAGATGAGAGAGATTTGGTAGTTGGCAACTTTGTACTGGCCAACACTGCAAGTTTCAACATCACCCGAGATGGTGTTGTAGAATGAAAATGGAATGCAATCTCCAAAAAGTGAGAGAGGTTATTGTAGGTCTCTACAACACGGTCCTGTAGGAACTAGAATCTCATCCATATCTTGCACGAGCTCCAAGATATGCTCCATCAAAGATTGCAGCCCTGTGGGATTTAGTGACCCTTAGGGACATTCCGGTTCAGCGTGCCTGAGAACGTTTGAGCACTAAAAGGGACAAGATGAGGTTGTGGATAGGGTTTACCCAGCCACCTGGAGCTAATGGAGCAGACAGTTTGATCCCATGGCGAAAGATGAGAGATATTTGGCAGTTGGCAACTTTGTACTGGCCAACACTACAAGTTTCAACATCACCTAAGATGGCGTTGTAGAATGAAAATGGAATACGATCTCCAAAAAGTGAGAGAGGTTATTGTAGGTCTCTGTAACATAGTCCTGTAGGAATTGGAATCTCATCCATATCTCGCACAAACTCTAAGATATGCCCTGTCAAAGATTGCAGCCCTGTGGGATTTAGTGACCCTTAGGGACATTCCAGTTCAGCATGCCTGAGAACATTCGAGCACTGAGGGGGATGAGAAAAGGTTGGGGATAAGGTTTACCCGGCCACTCGGAGCTAATGGAGCAGATAGTTTGATCCCACGACGAAAGATGAGAGAGATTTGGCAGTTGGCAACTTTGTACTGGCCAACACTGCAAGTTTCAAAATCACCCGAGATGGCGTTGTAGAATGAAAACGGAATACGATCTCCAAAAAGCGAGAGAGGTTATTGTAGGTCTTTGCACCATGGTCTTGTAGGAACTAGAATCTCATCCATATCTCGCACGAGCTCTGAGATATGCCCCGTCAAAGATTGCAGCCCTGTGGGATTTAGTGACCCTTAGGGACATTCCAGTTCAGCGTCCATGAGAACGTTTGAGTACTAAAGGGGACAAGACGAGCATGGGGATAGGGTTTACCCAGCCACCCGGAGCTAATGGAGTAGACAGTTTGATCCCATGATGAAAGATGAGAGAGATTTGGTAGTTGGCAACTTTGTACTGGCCAACACTGCAAGTTTCAATGTCACCCGAGATGGCATTGTAGAATGAAAACAGAATGCGATCTCCAAAAAGTGAGAGAGGTTATTGTAGGTCTCTACAACATGGTCCTGTAGGAACTAGAATCTCATCCATATCTCCCACGAGCTCTGAGATATGCCCCGTCAAAGATTGCAGCCCTGTGGGATTTCGTGACCCTTAGGGATATTCCGGTTCAGCGTGCCTGAGAACGTTCGAGCACTGAAGGGGACAAGACGAGGTTGGGGATAGGGTTTACTCGGCCACCCAGAGCTAAACAATTTGATCCCACGACGAAAGATGAGAGAGATTTGGCAGTTGGCAACTTTGTACTCGCTAACACTGCAAGTTTCAACATCACCCGAGATGGCATTGTAGAATGAAAACAAAATGCGATGTCCAAAAAGTGAGAGAGGTTATTATAGGTCTCTGCAACACAGTCTTGTATGAACTAGAACCTCATCCATATCTTGCACGAGCTCCGAGATATGCTCCGCCAAAGATATTTGAATTCACAGTGTTTAATGAGAATATAGTTGAGGCTTGCTTTACTTTTCTATGTTAAGTTTGGCTTTCAATTTTGGTTTCCCTACTTATCTATGTGAAAGTTCCACTTTCATAAGTAACATGGATGCAATAATACTAAATTAAGTATAGGTCCATGGTTCTAGAAGCTTCACATAGCTTCTCTTCAACTATGGATCTTGTAAGCATTGTACCATGACTATTGGTGTTGTGAGAATATGCAAAGCATATATATTGTTTGACCAAATGTCTTCAATGAACATGAACTATATGGAAGAAGAGAAGACATGTTGCAAAGTCTTTGAAAATTTTCTTCAAGAAATGTAAGGAGCCATGGGTGATTCATCCAAATTATTTGGTAAAATAAGAGGAGGAATGAATCAACCTTGATGATAGAGGTAAATGTTGAATAATATTTATTTAATCACATTGTTTGAAAAAACTTTAATGACCTTTAAATACAATTGAAAGAAATGGAATTGATCTCCCTTACTCATGTAGATGAATAAAATTGGAATTTGAAAAAGAGAGGGACATCCACCATAAAACCATGCAATCATGCACTTCTTGATGGGAGTATCATAAGTTCATTGTTAGATGGATATGCCAAATGTGGAAGAATTAAAAGGAAAATATGTTGATTGATTGAATACAAGCATCAAACCAATGTGATAACAAAAAATCAAAGTTGATTCCATAAGGTCTAACAATATCATATAATTCATTTATCAATAATTTGAAACATCATAAGCATATGTCTAATAATGCCATACATGAAATATATGTAAAAAATGACATACATAGAAAAAATTATACAAAACATATGCCCAATAATGCCATATAGGTGTAAAATGTACATCATTAGATATATACTCTTTCCAACTAGGGGAACAAAATAAATCCCTTATTGTCTTTAATTGCCAACAAGTGGGAGATGACCAGTGTATATAACGAGGTCTTCCTAACATGCTCACTAGTCCATTAGTCTAGAATCTTCTGTAACTCGACATGTTACAATCAAAATTATATATGAATAAATAACTATTTTATATTAAATATATATATATATTTACACATAAAACTTTATATTTTCTTACATGTAAAGGTATCTCTGATGTCAATAGCTGAAAATGATAATACATGAGACTCAAATGCAGTTATGAAGAATACACATTTTCTTTTGTCTCCATATCAAATAAAATATTTTGGTACCTCTATGAATGTAGTATGACATACTTCATTTTATAGTGTTGATCCCAAAGCTACAACACTTATTATTTATTACACATGTATGTAAATCTGTTAAGCATCAAATTCAACACCTTTGTCTACAAAATAATGTACTATATGTTAGAGTAATAAATTCATTTCCTTAGTAATTAAATTATATTGATATAATTACTAAGTTACTTATTATATTGATATAGTTTACTTATAATTCCTTTCGATTTACAACTAATTGAAATGATTTCCCCAATTTTCCATCTAGTCACTAGAAAATTGGATTTGTTGTCTCTTTCTCTTAAAGAACCGGATCTACTAGTTCCTTTGGTCTAGAAGCCTTCCATTGAGATTGGGGTTTTGAAAGGTTCAAGGGTTGAGGAACTTTTTATAGAATATCTTGAAGAAGGAGAGGTCATGTATAATGGTTTTGAGGAAGGCTAGAGTTCCATCCAGATGGTATTGCAAAATGGCCAAGTGGAGGAAGAGGTAGAAGAATAAATAGAATAAATGCATGAGAAGGAGGGTCATGGGGGCAATGGATTCAAACCCACAACCAAGCTTTTATACCATTATACAAATTTAAAATTATAAGACTATGCCTTTCATGATAGTCACATTTTCATATTGGCAAATGAAGAATGACTTTTGGAACAAACATAATAAATACTTCCAAATAAAAATGAAGCCAATGTATTGTATTATAAGCTCGAATGGTAAAGACCAAGCCAAAAAATTTATTAAGGTGTAGCATTTATAATTGTTAGGTTCATGTGAAGAAGTCATCGTTCATATTCTCATTGTTGTGTAATTTGATGATAAGAAGAATACAATGATATAAAGGTTGATAGTGGCTTAAAACTTTACAAAATGCAATCAATGAGAATTTTACATTGAGGGGGGAGTAATAATCAATGTTTCATTCTCATTGTTTGAAAAACTCTTATATAAAGAGGGAGTAGACAGATGATATGGTTTAGTCTTCTTCCGAGAATCTTAGTCATATTGGTTCAGAAGGATTCATGATACAACTACTATACTTAGCGTGATCAATTGATGCTAAAAACCTTAGTATTGATGCTACAAACCTTAGTATTGACATAATTTAACCTCTGCAATTCTAGGCATAAGATGATTATCATACAATGGTACTTGAACAAAGAACACTAATAAATATTGAGGATGTGAATTGATAATACCATTTCACAGATGATTTTGGCATCTCACCCTTTATCACTTGTGCGTCAACTTTATTAGCCCTCTTCTTTGGTGACCTACAAATGAAGAATTGGCACAGTAACAAATCTAAGATAAGATTAAAAAAAGGGTCCTATTTAAGAATCTAATATAAATTCAAATAATGTATCTATATTCTAAACAAATCAAAATTAAATCTCATCACTTACACATCATAACAATACGGTCCACCTTAGTCATGTGATAGTCTTGGGGAAGAGGTTGTAACATTGTATTTGGATCCAATTGATCACTTTTTCTCTCTCTCCCAATTCAATCTAATGAGCCAACTGGATCTGCTCGACATTTTAATGTCTCAAGTATTGCCTCATGGTCTGACTCGCGAACTTTCCAAAGAATCTTATTATGTGGTTTTCCACCATATTTTATCAAGTGGACATTTGATGCGACAACAAGGTTTGAATAATGAAGAATTTTCCTCTCTGTTTGCCAATCCTCGAACAACCACAAATTAGGATTCTTCATAGGATATCGTCTAAGCCATGTGCCTATTACAACCACTACACCGACATGGTACTCTAAACCTTCACCATCTATAACTGAGTGATCCAATTTTTGTTTGGCTTCAACACAACGAGACAAATAATAATCTGTCCCTTCTTCATTGTCTTCAGGTGCAATAATAGCAAAAACATGGCCTGCAGTGACAAATGTACAAAATGCGGTCATTAATTTAGAAAATACTTGGGTAAAAGTTATAAAGTTACATATTGAAATTACAAAGATATATATATATATATATATATATATATATATATATATATATATATATATATATATATATATATATATATATATATATATATATATATATATATATATATATATATATATATATATATATATATATATATATATATATATATATATTACCAGGTTGCACTAAATATGACAAGCAGTCAAAGTCAATAGATGAATCCATCTCTACCATTTCCAGTGCTTGTGGGGGACGATAGGTGTCAATTGGGTCCAAAACCCGTATATCCCATTTTTCCACCCATTCAATTGACTCATAGTCATCCCAATTTTCCTCTGCACATGATGGACAATAGCATGCCATTTTTCGTGTGTGGATACTCCATGAACCTGCATCAGAGCTTCTAAAAGAGTGTAACTCACTAGATCCTATTAGTGTGCAACAATCTTGATATGGTGCAATGTTAGTATTATCTATCAACCAAAAAAATCTACGAACTGTAGACTCACCTTCCTTACCTGGACCCATTGTAGTGTTACACCATTGGACGATGGATTTTTCATCTATCAATATTGCTCCATCTTTGTACTTTAGTTCTTCATGAGCCAAGGCTCTTTTAATGCATGCGCTTGCACCATCATGCTCTTCCTTACCATGACCAACCTCTGTGAAATTCCACATATATTGAATTCTACACAACATGTGCATCTTGCTCAACCAATAGAACATCCATACATTCTTGAATTGAGATGCACAATTGTCTGACCAAATAATGTGTTGACGATATGATATGCCCCTGTTAGCCAAATCTCCATAAAATAGTTGAAAACAACCATGTAGAAACTCCGTAGAATGTGATCGATCATCGTTGATGTAAAAATGGTACTCCCTCAAAATCTTCCTGTCATCCTCTATACTTGTAGGTGAATGCATGAATGTTATGTGAACAAATATAGAAACCTGTTGAGATGTATAATACTTTGCTTGCACCTCATTTTGTGGTTGTAGTGTGTAGTTCTCTACAAAATCTACAACCGAAACAATGGTATCCAATGGAAACGTATCCTTGCACAACTTGAATTGCAAATCCAACCATCAAGCTCTATGGGTATGCCTTGCATACTCGTACATAATCTTTTCATGAAAAATCTTCATGAACTCATACACTGGAATCTTTTCAATAACTAGATCACATATTGTACCATGTTTCCCATCTTTTAGAGCATATGTCACTGTCTTGAATTTTCCGTAATCTACTATTTCATTTCCAATTGCATGTGTACTATCCATATGTTGACAAGTTGATAAAAGTTGCAAAGAACCACAAAATAAGCACGTACCATCCAAGCATGATGTCTTGTAAAATTGTTGGCCATCCCCTATTTCACATAAAATGTTGGATATGAATTCCCTTGAAGATCTTGGTGGCTCTTTTATGTCACAATCTTGCAAAACAAAGTAAGAATGCAAAACTATGCATATGTACCTAAAAACATCAAAATGGTTAGAAAATTCAATATGTATCCTACAAAAACAAGTTGTACATGTGTGATTTATTTTCACATAAAAAGGTTTATCCATCTCAAAAAATCTTTGACTTATTTGAATTTGAGGATACATACCAATAAATTTTGCAAAAAATTGTGTCTGAGTTGAGTCCAAAAAATGTTTCGCATGTGGCTCATGATTTCGGCTACCAATCCTCCTTCTTACAACATCTCTTTGATTAGGAGAAACACGTGTGTTATTTTAACAAAAAGCTTTGATCAATGATTTCAAGGCTTCACTAATTTCTTTATCCTTTCGTGGTAGTCTACTGCTAAATGTCCATAACTCATTTTTTGTTGGATCTTCTAATCTCTCACGCCTTAGCATGGCTCTCCTTAAGGTACCTCTACCAATTTTTAATGTTTTGCTTGTCTTTCTCATGAGTCGAGCTTTCTTCATTTGGCTACTTACTATTTTCGATGTGAGTACTCGTCTTGTGATATTACTATCTTTGGTGCATGATTTAGAACCCACTTTGTCATAAGAACTCATTAGATTCTTTACAATATTTTTTTCATTTGAATATCCATCGTTCTTAGCCCAGGAATCTTCATGATAGGCCTAAATTTCAAATTTCTCATCATTTCAACAAATAATTGGCATTGACCTGTAATATTTAATTCTTCAAAAAATAATCTCTACATATGATTAACTTTTCTTTGACAAGTACGCTTGCTAATCTTGTTAGGCATTGATTTTAAAATGTTAGTATCAATATCAATCAAATATTTTGGTTTTCTAAAATGAATTCTAGAAGGTGTTCTAATCTCTTCAATTCTCTCAACATTTTGAACATCAATATAAGGTTGAGTGTATTGTGTACCTTGAACTGAAGATGATGTGCCTTGGAAATAAGATGTAAAAGATGGAATATCACCTACTTGATGTGTTGATGTTGTGCTTTCAACATGACATGATGGAGTGTGTATATCGTCGGATCTATAAATCAGTGTCTCTTCAACATGAGAGGATGATATGACTTCAACATTGGAAGATGGTGTAGTGGATGATATGACTCCAACATTCGAAGATGGTGTAGCAGATGATATGACTCCAACATTGGAGGATGGTGTAGCTTCACAATTCAATTGTCTTCTTAAGCGTAACAATCTCATTCGTTCTCTTTGTCTTTCTAATTCTTCCTCCTTGTTTCTTTGTACTGGTGGTTCTTGATCCTCTTTGAAATTTAATTCTTCATCATTGCTTTGCAATTTTCTTTGTTCACGTAGTAATTTCATTTTATCTCTTTTAATTGTCAAATCTCTCTCCCTATCTACATTTGTTTGAATCTTTGGTTTCTTCCTTGGCATGATGATGATTTCTACATGTCAAATTATTCAAACATCTGAATTACTTAAAATGTGTAAATTACAAATTATTCAATTACATATAAAAATTATAATTATTTGAATGAATACACAATATATATCAAATGACTTGACAAATTTCTAACCATTTCGAAATAACATTTCATTCAAACATACAATTTTTAATGAATTCACTATATATTACATAACATATCAAATTATAATCAAATTTGTATCTATATATCGGTAAACAATATTTAAAATGGATTGCACTAACCTTTTCTATTAAAAGAATATTAAAAAATTCTTCAAATCACGTATCCAATGATTGAATTTGGTGTTTGCTAGCTTCCAAAAGTGTTGAAATAGTGTTTGCTAGATGTTGAAACCCGTGTTTTCTGTCGGAATAACAGAGAGCATAACAGACCAAAAGTTAAAAATTGATGAAATGGGCCCCAAGGTTGGTTTTTGACCATTTTTTGGTGATTTGAGATAGTGCGTAGCACTATAGCACATACCCACTATAAAGCGCATACGCACTATAAAGCGCATACGCACTATCTCAAAACACATCACTCCCCATCCTCCCTACTCTCTATCCTCCCTACTCTCTCTCCCATCCCCTCCCTCTCTCTCTTCCTACTCTCTCCCATCCTTTACTCTCTCTCACCCTCCCTCTCCCACCACCTACTCTCTCTACCTCTCTCACCCCCTCTCCTCTCCCATCCCTGACTCTTTAGATCTCTCACACACACTCTTATCCCCCCTATCTCTCTCCCTCTCCCTCTCCTACCACCTAATTTCTCTCCCCCATCCCCTACTCTCTCTCTTCTCTCCCATCCCCTACTTTGTCTCTCTTACACACATTCCCATTCCCCCTCTCTCTCCCTCTCCCGCCGCCTACTTTCTCTCCCCCATTGTCGTACTCTCTCCACCACTCCCTACTCTCTCTCACCCTCACACTACTACTACCTACTATCTCTCTCTTTCAAGTTCTCTCTCTCCCTCTCTACTCTCTCTCCCCCATCTTGTACAAGCTCTCTCTAGCTCTCCCACTCTCTCTGCCATCGCCTACTTTCTCTCCCCCATCCCCTGCTCTCTCTCTCTCATCTCCCATCCCTTACTCTCTCACACTCTCCCCCATCCCCTACTCTCTCTCTTCTCTCCCATCCCCTACTCTCTCACACACTCACTCTCTCCCATCCCCTACTCTATCTCTCTTACACATACACCCCCATCCCCCCCTCTCTCTTTCCCTCTCCCATTGCCTACTTTCTCTCCCCCATCATCATACTCTCTCTCTCTCTGCCACCCCCTACTCTCACACTCTCACACTTTTTCCCATCCCTTGCTCTGTCTCTCTTACACACACACTCCCATCCCCCCTCTCTCTTTTCCTCTCCCACCGCCTACTTTCTCTCCCCCGTCGTCGTACTCTCTCTCTGCCACCCCCTACTTTCTCAAAACACATCACTCCCCATCCTCCCTACTCTCTATCCTCCCTACTCTCTCTCCCATCCCCTCCCTCTCTCCTCCTACTCTCTCCCATCCTTTACTCTCTCTCACTCTCCCTCTCCCACCACCTACTCTCTCTACCTCTCTCACCCCCTCTCCTCTCCCATCCCTGGCTCTTTAGATCTCTCACACACACTCTTATCCCCCCTATATCTCTCCATCTCCTACCACCTAATTTCTCTCCCTCATCCCCTACTCTCTCTCTTCTCTTCCATCCCCTAATTTGTCACTCTTACACACATTCCCATTCCCCCTCTCTCTCCCTCTCCCACTGCCTACTTTCTCTCCCCCATTGTTGTACTCTCTCTACCACCCCCTACTCTCTCTCACACTCACACTACTACTACTACTATCTCTCTCTCTCTCAAGTTCTCTCTCTACCTCTCTACTCTCTCTCTCTCTCCCATCTTGTACAAGCTCTCTCTATCTCTCCCACACTCTCTCCCACCACCTACTTTCTCTCCCCCATCCCTTTCTCTCTCTCTCATCTCCCATCCGCTACTCTCTCACACTCTCACACTCTCCCCCATCCCCTACTCTCTCTCTCCTCTCCCATCCCCTAATCTCTCACACTCTCACTCTCTCCCATCCCCTACTCTATCTCTCTTACACATACACCCCCATCCCCCCTCTCTCTTTCCCTCTCCCACCGCCTACTTTCTCTCCCCCATCGTTTTACTCTCTCTCTCATCCACCCCCTACTCTCACACTCTCACACTCTCTCCCATCCCCTGCTCTATCTCTCTTACACACACACACACTCCCATCCCCCCTCTCTCTTTTCCTCTCCCATCGCCTACTTTCTCTCCCCCATCATCGTACTCTCTCTCTGCCACCCCCTACTTTCACACTTTCACACTCTCTCCCATCCCCTACTCTCTCACTTTCAGAGATACACACACTCTTATCCCCCCACTCTTCTTCTTCTCTCCCATCCCCTGCTCTCTACATCTGTCACACACACTCCCATCCCCCCTATTTCTCTCCCTCTCCCTCTCCCTCTCCCACTCCCTCTCCTACTATCTACTGTCTATCTCTCTCAAATTCTCTTTCTTCCTCTCTCTCTCTCTCTCTCTCTCTCTCTCTCTCTCTCTCTCTCTCTCTCTCTCTCTCTCTCCCCCATCCCTTACTCTCACTCTCTCTCCCATCCCCTACTACTTTCTCTCAAACTCTCACACTCTCTCCCATCCTTTACTCTATCTCTCTTATAAATAAATACACATTCCCATTCCCCCCCTCTCTCTCTCTCGTAGTCCTTGTCCCACTGCCTACTCTCTCCCATCCCCTACTCTATCTCTCTTAAATGCTTCCATTCCACCTCTCTCTCCCTCCCACTCCCTCTCCCACTGCCTACTCTCTCTCTCTCTCTCTCTCTCTCTCTCTCTCTCTCCCTCTCTCTCCCATCCCTCTACCATTGCCTACTCTCTCTCTCTCTCTCTCTCTCTCTCTCTCTCTCTCTCTCTCTCTCTCTCCCCTCTCTCATTCTTGACTCTCTCTCTTTGACACACACACACCAATCCCCCCTCTCTCCTCTTCCATCCCCTACTTTTTCTCTCACTTGCTCCTCCTCTCCCACTCCCTCTCCCACTGCCTTCTCTCTCTCTCACTCTCTCTCTCTCTCTCTCCCTCTCCACTCTCTCTCTCTCTCTCTCTACTACCCTCTAGTCTCTCTTAAATTTTCACACTCTCTCCTATCCCCTACTCTCTCTCTCTCTCTCTCTCTCACACACACACACACACACACACACACACACATTTCTATTCCCCCATGTTTCCCCCTCTCCCACTCCCTCTCCCATCGCCTACTCTCTCTTCCATCCCCTACTCTCTTTTGAGCTACTTTTTCTTCCCCCTCTCCCATTCCATACTCTCTCTCTTTCACACACATGCACTCCCATCCTCCTCTCTCTCAAGTTCTTCCTCTCTCACTCTGTCTCCCATCACCTAATCTCTCTCTCTCCTCCATCCCCTACTCTTAATCTCTCTCTCCTCTCTCTCCCATCCCCTACTTTAAATCTCTTTCCCCCATCCTGCACTCTCTCTTTTCCACCCATACTCTCTCTCACACTTCCTCTTGTTGCCACCCCTACTCTCTCTCTCTCTCTCATCCTATACTCTCTTTGCCACCCCTACTCTTTCTCACTTTCTCTCTCCCATCATGTACTCTCTCCCCTCTCCTATCCCCTACTTTCTCTCTATCTCTTTCATGCACACACATAGCCATTCCCCTATCCCACCCCACCTAGTTCTCTTTTGCAACTTACATCTTAATAGTGTGTGCACACTATAGTGCTTGCGCCCTATAGCGTGCACGTGCTATTTAGAGCTGAGGTTTAAATAGCGCGTGCACGCTATAGCGCGTGCGCACTATAGGGTGCACACACTATTTAAACCTTAATCAAACCCAAGCATAAGGATTGGTTTTTCCTTGGAGATCCAACCCAAAGGTTTGGATTTGATGAACAAGCCTGAGACGTGTTCTCCAACAAACATACAAAAAATGATTGTTTTTTCTTCTGTGCTCCCCTTCAAGATTTTTCGTGGTTGGGTATAGATAAGATCAGGTTACATAGCATTATAGGTCTCTATGTTAGCTATCTAACCATATAATTTATTTTTAATTTGAACTATTTCAAGCCTTTCATCTATAATTTCTTTTGAATGTATGTTCATTTTTTTTCAAAAACCACCACGTACTAATTGGGCTATAGATTTTAGCTCGTTCATCAAATTTTGTAACAACTTAGTTTTTTAGAAACTAGACTCCATTCTACACACTTTGAAAAAAAACAGTTTTGATTTTAGATTAGTTTTCAATTATTTCTAGGGGGAGCACACAGATATTTCACGTTTTTGGGATGTGTCTAGTTAAAAAATTCGTTAAAAAAAAATAGACATTATAAAATTACTCGAAAAATCTGGGATAAACTACATAGTGTTAAGTAACTTTTGACCAGAGCGATTAAAAAATTTCAAAAAAAAAGTTAAAATTTTAGGGGGGGCACACTTTGTACTGTGCTATGTTTTTTTGGAATAAACAGTACCACTTTTTGTGGCCCCCTTTTTTGAGGACCTAAAACTAAACCATTTTGAAAAAAAATTAGTAGTTTAGAAACTAGATTCAAAGGACTACGACTTTTTTTGTTGGTCATATCTGAAAATTTTGAGCATAACTATCTTCAAATTCTTGTTGAAGTTCAAAATTTGCAGATTTTAGGAAAAAGGTGTCCACTTATACCCCCCTTTTGGCACCACAACTTTGTGCACTTACCCATATATACATATATATATATATGTATATAGATCTATATGTGTATATATATATATATATGTATGTATGTATGTATGTATGTATGTATGTATGTATGTACATATATAGATCTATATGCATATGTGTCATGATATGTATATTTGCACATATCATGTGCATGTGTGTGTATATATATGCATGCACATGCACATATCATGTACATATATGCATATATCTATATATATATATATATATATATATATATGCACATATTTACTTCATGGACCTAAATTACACTTGACAAGTTTATGTGCACACATATGTCTAAAACCTTTGAACATTCAATCTAACTTAGATAGAAATTTAACTTGCACACATGTAGTTCTTAAAAGGTCCTTGAGTTACAAACATTATATATAACAACATGTGTGTTTTAAAATTTAGTTTTTTTAAGGTACATGTTCATTTATGTTTTAGGACATCTATATATATGTACACATGTACACATGTTTAATTTTATTAATTTACAATTTAGATACAAGTTTTTTAATTTTTTCAAATTGTACATATATATGTTAATATAAATTTCAAGTTTATTAAATGTTATACATTTTAATTTTAATTTTCAGGTTTACACATTATACATGCACCTACATACATTGACACATGGTTGATCAACAGCCTTCTATCCCCCCCAAGCAGACTATCCCCCTCAAGTAGCCTATACCTAGGCCCGAGTAGCCTAGCCCGAGCCCTGAGCAGTAGCCTATACTCAGACCCAAGAAGCCTATCCTAGGCCCTAAGCAATAGCCTATCCCCTCTGAGCAGCATCATGTCCCCCATGATCAGCTACCTATCCCACCTTAGGAGCTCTATGATCGCACTAACTAGGAGATTCATAGGCTTCAGGAATCCCTGACGAGTGGCAAATGCTCTAGTGTCTATAGTGGTACATGCCAGAGTATCTTACGTAGCCTAACATTTATTCAAGATGAGATTCATGGTGCTACCCCATATTCTGCACAGACTATACATATTGTCCTTGACAGTAAGAGACGAGAGGTCTCCTATGGTCTTTCACTCTAGGAGCTACAAGGCTTAGTGCCCAAAGATGTCCTAAAGAGGGAATGTTTCCCTCATTATCTTTCACAAAAGTATGTGAAGGGGTATTCTCCCCTTAAGTGTACAGATCTATAGATGGTTACATTGATATACCCATGCTTCCTTTCTTCCCATGGTCGTTATCCAAATAACGACCAAATTCTACTCTATTTTGCCTGACAGCTTTATGCAGAGGTTCGCTTATGCAGGGTGGTGAACTATATAGATTTACCAAGACATTTAGGACAAGGGCATGCTAGACTAGCTGATAGGCAGCCAAGTCATCCCCCATTGGCACATAGATCAATTCTCAGAGAGAGGACACCTGCTATTTCCCTTGTGTTAGGTCCATCAGCTAATGAGGCCATGCGTAGCACTCAGTTATGTGGGGTCATTCGGGGAGTTGGAGAGATTGCAGCAACTATCAGATCTATTTTGAGTGATGAGGTTGGTCAGTATTTGATGTCTCGTTGGCATTCTAGATCATCATTATATGCTTCATCTTCAGGAGACTTGTACAGTGCAGCAGACATCCCTTCAGTGGCTAGCTTAGAGGGTCTCACTGGAGTGTTGGCATGAGATACTATGATTGGTCTAACTGAGGATCTATTAGATACATATAGATTTGTTTAAGAGCATCTTGGCATACCCATATCAGGTGTTCGAGGTCATGTCCATGGTAGTACTAGGACACATCCTCAGCTAGAGCATTGATCAGGTAGTGGTCATGGTTGTAGTGCACATGATGATCCACCTACTAACCACTCTTTTTCTCTAAAGAGACATATACATACCACAGACCCTTCAGCCAGTGTTACAGGGCAGGCTCAAAGTTCAGATGTGGGCCTTAATGATGTTGATTTGAGCTTGTCGACCACAAGATGGATGGACTTGTTGACACATGATGATTCTACTTCTGTGCCATCTCATCTACATGGTCCACTTGGCTTGTCATTATTAGGACATGTGCCAGTCACCAATCATGGGGCTCACATAGATGTAGAGATTGACCTTGATGTGATGCAGCGAAATCTGGATGCATTAGTGGGCATGATCGATGCTAGGTAGTTTGAGTATTATCAGATGCCACAATCTACACAGGTAATTTTTTTGTTCATATTAAAATTTCAATCATTTGAAATTAATTTAATTTACATATGTGCATGCGTGCACATGTATGTATATCATGCACACAGATTCGAATGTAATCATAGAGAAATTTTAATTTGATGTGTTGCATGTGCACATGTACAATGTAGGGGGACATGCCTCTTTTTACTCCAACTTTGATGCCAGATCATGTATGTCGTCGAGACTCATTGGATGATGTCATTAGTGGATAGGTAATGTTTATTTATGTTTTGATTATGTGTACATGTATTTCAATATCACTTTCTCTTGATTAAATGTATGTATGTATTGATATCACTTTCTCTTGAATTTATATATAGGGGTCAGCACATCCTAGTGAGCACCTTGATACTAGTCAATCTTCAGACTACATTATGAGGAGGCATGGCGATGATAGTCCTACACTTGATGATCTATAGTTTTTTTTATCTAGATGATTTGTTCTAGACTTTCATCCAAAGAGACATTCATATATTAGATAGACACTTTATATACACACATGATGCATGTTATATTTATATTTGATTTGATATAGATGTACCTGGATCTGCATGTCTACATGTGTGCACGCTATTTATATTTGATATTATCTTCTGATAGATCTCTAGATAGATGTACATGTTTTTGTTATTTTTTCTCGAGATGATTGATACATGTTACATTATGTTGTGGAATCTAATACATTATAGATGTAGATCTAGTATATTATAGATTGTTTCTATCTAAGATATGTAAGTAATTTATTTAGATATGTACACATGTAATATATATATAGTTCATGTAATTTAAATTTCTAGTAATATATCATGTATTAAATGTTCAAGCATCAAGTAATTAGTTGTACATAATTCCTAACTTGAGTAAATCTATAAAACTCATCCCTTTTATTTGTACACATATTCTAGAATTTTATCCCCTTAAGCCCAATGTTCTAATTCAAGTCCAACTTAAAACATGTACATGTTCAAAATTTAGTTAAACAAATTGCAATTTGAACTTGAAAGCTCACATGTCCTAAAATTGAAAGCTCACATGTCAGGTAATTAGTTAAATCGAACGCTCACATGTCCTAAAATTGAAAGCGTACATGTGTCCTAAAATTGACAAGTTAAGTGAAATAGAAAGTTCAATATAATTAATTTTATAGACTCCTAATTTCATCCCCTTAAGACAAGTGGTGTTCAAATTTCTTTCCCTCAAGGTGCACATGTTAGGTAATTAGTGTACACACATACATATAAGTTCATAATTTCTATAATTAGTTACTTTATGACAATTTGAATTCAAGACATCAAGTTAAAAATGAAAGAGTAAAAGTTCAATTTAGAAAATTAGTTATTCCACCAAATTTCAAATTGATCAAATGATTGTTTGAACCAAATTTCAAATTGATCAAATGATTGTTCAACCAAATTTCAAATAGTTTGAACCAAATCTCAAATTGTTCTTTAATTATATTTCAAATTAGGAGTTGTTTCTATCTCATATCAAGTGGATCAGCTCGTTCTTGGATAGCATTTAATATTTTCTCATGATCATCAATATGGAGCCTCCACTTATGTATTCCAGGTCCTTTGACTGGATGAAGAGTTAGACCAGTGGCAATAACATGGTTACTATATTGATATACATTATTGTTAGGTTGATAATCGGTGAAATGAATCCCATTTTTAAGTACTTTTATTTGCTTCAAATATGTTCTTTGTACAACAACAGAACCTGCACATGTACACATTTAAAAAATACATCAATCTTGAATTTAAGTCAAACAATTTGAATTCATAAAAAACATAGATGCTTGACATACATATATACATAATTCAACTATATACTAACCTATGAGAAAAATAATTTCATCACTTATTTCAGTCTTTGTTAGCTTCTCTCTTTCCATGGTGCAACGTAATAAATAATAGCTAACACCTTCTACATTTTTCGATTTTGCCATGACTGCAAAAACATTTCCTACACAAACTTATATATATCAAAATTCTGGATACATTTGTCATGTACATAAGTACATATATATAATAAAAATTTAAAAATTATGAAAAACTTATACATGTACATGATCTAGGTATATATATAGTTCATACATACCAACTCTGATCAATCTTGAAATATGGTTATAATCACTAGAAATCAATTGAATATCATAATAGTTTTCGCCCTCAAACTCATTCGTATTAATAACATATAGTGGCACCAAAGTCCATTCACCCACATATCCAGATTCTTGATTAATGCAACCATCATAGTCTTCATCAATACAATTAGGACAAAATCACACAGTTAAATCCTGATATTCATATCACAATTTGACTAGCTGTGGAAATTATCTCCTACTTATCAATGATGAGCTTAAGGGGCTTTCTAATGAATGGTTCATAAGGCACAACACTTGGTGAAGGTTTTGCAAATGGGGTTGCAAGCTTTGGGTTTAACTATGGAGGAAACTCCGTAGTTAAGCGCGCTCAGGCTGGAGTAGTACTGGGATGGGTGACCTCTCGGGAAGTCCCGGTGCTTCACCCCTGTGAGCATCACCTAGATCCAATGAGTGCTAAGTGTTCCATTTATTCTCATGAGAGATGGATTCATGTTGAATCACTACTCATGAAACATGGGTCATCGAGTTTGACTCAAAATCACACAGTTAAATCCTGATATTCATATCACAACTATTAAGTAGTTTGTTAACCACTCGATTAAACCGTGCATAGTTTTGATAGAAACTAAGTGATTTAGTTTCTATCAAAATTTTACAAAAAAGTTTTGATAGAAACTAAGTTTCTATCTAAACTAGCTAGATAGAAGATTATATGAATAGTTTGAAGTTTTTTTAGTGATTTCCTTTCTTCAGAGCTGAATTACCAGGTTCAAATGGAGCACTGAAGACCTAAAATTTTACATAATTGAAGTACTTTGAACTAGCTTTCTAATGACTATGAACTTGGTGCTTTTCAAATTTTTTAGGTATATATTTTTTAACATGAATTGAATATAGGTTTATTATAAAAATTAAATTGAGATATTCGATGCTCATGGAAAAATAGTAAATAAAAAAATAAAAATTTTGTAAAATAAGTATGGTATCCATATTTGAGTCACCTTTGAATCAATTTTTTTTTTTTTTTGAAATTGGGTAAATATATAATAAGTTACATGTGTCAAAAGCCACATATGTCTAAATTAGTGTTATGCCAACTTTAACTTACAATAAAATATGAAATACTAATGATAAAGATATAAGACCAACTCTACAGTTTAGGTATGGATGTTAACAAACTAAATTCAAAAGAATCACATTGAGATCTATTGTAGAAAAAAAGTTATGTTTGTCAAAAACAATGTCACTCTTTAAAAATCAAGTTTTTGATATCATACCAATTTTCGTAGGAGAAAAAATAATTCAATAAATTCAATTTTAAAATATATATATATATATAGAATCTAGACACAAAATGCTAAAAGACTCTAGTTTACTTCATCTTCAAATTCCTAACCATTAAACGGGAATTTGCATTTGAAAGTGAACACTTTCTTGAAAATTTAGAGTTCAGTGTCAATTTAGGCAAAAAAGTGTAACCCACTATTGTGGGCTCACCCACTTAGAACCAACTATTATTTTTGGGTTTCCTATTATGGAACTTAAATTTGATCACTATGGTTTTTGTGTATGAGACAAAATTATGGTTTGTGAGTTTTGGGAAGGTTATCTAGGTGCATGTCTACAAGAGTGGCTTGTAATGCGGGTCGGGACCCAAAGTGGTTGCTAGAGTAACTCATTGTAAGTTGTGTAATAAGTGATAACAAAGAAATTTAAAATATTTAGACACACATTAAAAAAATAAGTTACAAATATTGCTTCACCCATGCCTTGAGTTCTTCTATAGGCTAAGGATGGGAATATGATGATACCTAGTGAGAGGTATGACTAGTTTTCCTCATCTTCATGAGAGGGTATTTTAATTCCACATGGATCATGTTGAGGGTCTGGGGTCTAGAGTGACTAGTGTAGGATAGCTCAACACTTGAGGGTCTAGGGTCTAATGAGAGACCAGTCCAAGGTAACTCAAGTAGTTTGACCATGTGATTATACTCCCTACTATGTATCCCGAGTCTCCATATTTTTTTTATATTCACCTCTAGTGGTGTACTTGTTGATGTTCCTCTTTTTTGATGTTTTTATTGTTGGTTGTTACATATTAGTTGGATGCCATCTATTGTTGGTGATTTACTTTTATTGATGACAGTTGGTGATCTATTGATTATTATACTTTTGACAAGTGGTTGTTAACTTGAAGTGGATACTTTCATTGACCTTATCTCTTGATTTTTGATACTTGATTTATACTTGGTATCTATATATTAAAATAAACCCAAGTTATCATAAATGCTCATTAAATAAATCTCATAAACACAAGCCTCGATTTTGAATCATAAAGTACATCATGACATCTAGTCAAATAATCATAAAAGAAATCTCAAAAGCCTCTAGTGCACATCCTAGTTTGGTTAACTATACAAGTCACATAAAATCATCACAAAAATAAACATCACATGACCATAAATAAAATATAAAGCAACACATAGTTTTCAGCCATACAGTTTAATTCCATGATTTTCTATATATAGATTGAGCCACAAGAATGTGTTGAACAATAAGGTAAGAATATATCTATTTACATAAATTGTTAAGTTGATATACTTATTTAAACGAATAAGTATATAAATGTCAAATCTCTTTGTGCATATAAAATGTCATCCAATATTACCATGTTATTAATTTGAATAATCTTAAATCATAAATGACTTAATAATTAGTAACATAAATGTACATTATAAGATTTAAACAGTAATATCAATTTCATTTCTAAAATATTGATTTGACTTCTATTTAAGTCCAAAATTAATATTTATTTTTCCTTTAATCCATAATGCAACTACAAACAAATCAAACTTGAAATTATAATTATAATTAAATTACTTAAAATTTCTCTCATAATATTAAATATTCATAACTAGATAATTATATAGTTAACTCCACTATAATTTCTCTAAGAAATATAATTAAAATCACAAATATTTATTTATTACCTTCCCACTTGCATTAATAAATATATAATCACTTGTATCCAACTAATAGTTTAACTAGACTTAAGATATCATTAATATTAACATTCACTTTAGAAATAAATGAGTAATATTTATTTAATTTTTAAAATTAATAAATATTATTATTATTATTTTTTTAAATTAAAAACTTTAATTTTTAGATTTAATAAATTATTATTATTATTATTTTAATTTCAAAAATTAATACAAATATTTGTTTAAAAATTAAAAATAAGCTTGCATGCAATTTTTTCCACATCCATTTACTCTTAAACATGCAAGATTATTATATCAATATTTTAAATATACATTTATTTTTTATAAGAAAAATGGGTTTTGAAGGGAGTCTAAAACCTTTTACAAATCAAGAAATTTTCAAAGAAGCCCAAACCAAACAAAACTACAGTCCAAAGGTGAAATAGGTCACCCAACAAGCCATAGTGACCAAGGTGGCATCGCAGATAACACAGTACTCATCAGCCACACAAACAGGGTTTGAATGGGCACCTAAAACCTAAAATAGGTTTTGAAGGGTGCCTAATACCCTATACAGAACAACAACTAAAGGTGAAACATGTCACCAAACAAAAGGTGACCAAGGTGGCAACACATATAAAATAGAACACTATAGCCATAAAAATAGGTTTTGACCAAGCTCCTAAAACCCCATGGTGAGACACACTACAAAGAACTATAGGCCAAAAGAGCCAGAGGACACTATAGAGACCAACAAGCCAAAAGCTAGGAGAGCCAAAAAAGGATAGCCACATCAGACTTTCCCTTTTGAACCCTTCTTTTTAAACTATAATGCCGTGTCAAAAAAGGGATTGGATGGCTTGACCTTTTTTCCTTTTACTATAGTCCATCCATCCTCCACCAAACTAGTAGCCTTCTACCACTGAAAATCAACACCATTATAGCTAGTTCCTAAAATCCTTGAAGCCAAGGAAAAGGCCGCAAAAGAGGAAGTGACAATAGAAGCCAGAGACCGAACAACAACACCCAAAAAAGGAACCACAGGAGAAACTATCTTGGAAACACCAGAAAATGGGATAGTAGAATCTAGAGACAGACCAACAACCACCATAGAAGAAGCCAATGGCTGATCCACCATCAAGATGTTAGGAGTGGATGGACAAACAGAGACAACAACAGAGTCCATACCAGTAGCTGGGATAGCAAAATCTAGAGACAAACTAGCTATCACCACAAGAGGAGCCAAAGGAGGGGATGGACTAGTAGAGAATTTAGTAGAATCCACACTAGATATCTAGATAGTAGAATCTAGAGACAGACCAGTTGCCACCATAGAAGGAGCCATAGGAGAATCCTTCATCAAGATGTTAGGAGAAGACAGTCTATTAGAGATAGTAGTAGAATCCACCACCAAAGTATTTTGTGGAGAGTCACCATTCCCCATAGAAGGGACCTTCTAAAATGTGTAATGGTCATCCAAGACCCCCCTCCATCGAGAAGGGGACATTTTCTATCTAGATTTACTGGAAGAGCATTTGGCAGCTAGGTGACCAGTCAAGTGGCATTTCTTGCAGCGAAAGGGGATACCCTCATAGTCATGGAGAATATTCCAAGAACCAAGAGGAGAATCCAACGAAATCATTTTTAGGAGTCCCTCAATGATGTCAAGCTCAACCATTATGTGAGCATACATCATTTGAAACACATTGGATGTAGCCGTATCAGTCATGATGAATACACCAAGGGCTTTCCCCACCTCCTCTAGGATAGAATCTTCCCAAAGGTGAAGGGGAAGATTCAATAGCCTAACCCATAGAGGGAACTTATTACAAGATTCTGTCAATGGGTTGAAATCCTTATGCCAATGTTTAAACATCAAGGGAAACTTCCCTTCCCAAGAGAAGCCAAAGTCAAAAATGGCATTTCTATCTTCAACAGATTCAAATTTCACAATTTAAAAACCCCTAGCCAAAGGGTAAATCTGGGTAGTCCCCGAAATGATGGGCTCCCAAACATGGGAAATCCATGCGTGCAGATCTGATAGAGAAGGCCAAAAACCCTTAAAATAAAAGTTAGTAGCAGTGGCCAAGAAATCAACCATATTGTTAGAAATCTTATCAATTAGAGAAGAATTCAAATTAAACCAAAACGGGTTACATACCACAACTAGCATAGAATCTCAAAGCCCCTAACACACTTGGAACCTTGGATGCACTATCTGACCACCAATCCTAGCCTCATATGCAGCCACCTCAGCATAGGAAATGCCCAAAGCACCCACAACACTAGGTGATTGAGAATGCCCTCTAGGATCAAGAGAAGCCCTAGCCCGAAAAGAAAAACCCAAATCGGCCACCATAAAGCCGATCGTAGGAGTAGAAGCCAATTCTACCACCATAAAGCTAGACAGAAGAGCCAAAGCTAGACGCGGGAGTTAGATCTTAGCTCAGGAGCCGAAGCTAAAGCCAAAGCTGGACAAGGAAGTGGATAGGGTTCTAAAGTGTTAACATTTACTTAAATATACATTTGTTCTTTTTCACATGCATTTATATTTATTTACATTTATTCATTTACATGCATGACTACATTGATTTACATGCATATCTTTATACATTTTATTTTAAAAAAAACCTAATTCTTTTCACAATATATATATTCTATTTCATATATATAATTTTTTTGTCATATAATTTTCTCAATTTTTTCAATTTTTTTCCAAATATTAGATTTAACTTTAACTTGCATAATAATGCCTAATTTATTTTTGACTTTCAATTTGTTTTAATTTTATAAATGATTTGCAAAGGAATTTAATTAAATACTAAATTGGATAAATATTCATATTTTCTAATTATTTTGCATGGAAGTTTTCTCAAGAACTTAGGATTTTGGACAAATTTCATGCAACATATTTTTTATTAATTTTAAAGCAAGGGTTTCTAGATTTGAGTTTTATCAGAGTTTTCTACATAAGAATAGTAAATTATTTTCTCCCAATTTCTCAAAAATAATATAATTCGGAAGTAATTTCTCTTTTAAATTTCACAAATAAAATCGATGCATAAATTTTAAGATTCACTGCAACAAAACTTGACAAACATGAAGAAGACAATCTTTTAGAGGAACAATTTGCAAGGTTCTCAAACCCTACCTCATGATGATGCTAACAATCTGGCAACCTAGTGAAACCTTTACTAAACCAAAACCCTTCAAAGCTTCTGAAATTCCTTCTGCTTAAATCTCCAAAAAAATTCTCCCCAAAAACTTGTGTGAAATAACAAACCAAAAATCTTCTAATATAGAGTCCTAACTCCTTTTAGGGTTTATGTTTCTAAAAGCCCTAAAATATAATTATTTTATTTAATTATCTTTTCATGCAAATTTAACTCACTTTTAATTAAATAAACTCTTTTATTTTATTTATGCACTTTATTATTTAATGCAAGCAATCTTCATGCAAATTTAACTCACTTTTAATTAAATAAACTCTTTTATTTTATTTATCCACTTTATTATTTAATGCAAGTGCATTAAAATTAATTATTTATTATTTTAATCAATAAAGATAATTAGAGTGCATTATTAAAATGCAACTCTAATTTAATCAATATTAATTAAATATTTATTCTAAAACTATATTTAATACTGAATATTTAAATTCTTTTTATTTAGTTTTCTAATTAAGAAATTTAAATTAAATCTTTTAATTTAGTCAAATATTCTAATAATTTCAACAAATGAAATATTATCTTGTTTTACATTTTTCCCTTTTTAATTAAATAATATTTAATAATTCAAATATCAATGATTAATCCAAAGATCATAAGTAAGCATTCTACTAAGTAAATCACAAAGTCAAACCACATGAAATGCACAAGGAAAACCAACCAAAGAAAAATCCAAACAACATACGTACATAAAGACTGACCAGTTTTAAAATGGTAGACAGTCAAATATGAGTCCTCCTTGTAGGACAATTATTTAGGCTATGGTTGGAATTGGATGCAATAGGAAATGCTCATCTTGGTAATTGAGGGAAGTCAATGCCTAGCACCTATAACCTGCATAAAAGATGTGCATGTGTGTGTGTGTGTGTGTGTGTGTGTGTGTGTGTGTGTGTGTGTGTAATGGCAGAGAGTTCAATACATCATGTAGATCCTGACTAGCAGGTGACTATGACTCCCTCTCATAACCACATCAGACATGTCAGATAGAAATATAAAATAAACATGCACACCATACACATGCAAGTATGGGGTAAGTATCATAGATAAATCATGAATACAAATAACATTAGGTTTGACTATAACAACTGATCATCATGAATATATAATAATCATCATTTAAAGACATATCATGTGGTATCATCAAAAAAATATGATGTAGTGCAAGGTAGGAGAATCCCCAAAGGAGATGTCCAAACCCCCAACAAATAACCACAGAGTAGAAACTCAACAACAAAACAACAATAAGGCAAGATATAATACCAAATCAGCTTTGTTTATTCATAAATATAACTAATTACATGCAATATGCCTGGTTGTAAGGCCTTCCAGGATAGGGCCAAACATAAACAACAATTACAAAATCAGTTCTGCAAGATCTAACATGATCCAACTTACAAACCCAATCTCAACTAGTCTAGATACACAACTAGATAAGAACACCAAGAAGAATCCACACTTGTACCCTTAGTTCCACCAAGTAATCCTCTGGTTTCTCAAGCCACAACCCTAGCTCTTCAAAAAAATTAATCTACACTTCATCCCCTTCTCAAAACTAGATGATCACTCAGCTCTACTCCTTAAAGACTCTATAAAACCCCTTACTTATACCCAACTAAGACACAAGTTGGCCCAGCTTATTACAAACTAAATTAAATCCCTTACATTAAATATATGTTAAGCCTCAAGTTGGCCTCAACATAAATTAAATAATCCATACATAAACTAAATGCCAAAAGTTGACTCACAAACAACTCGGCACCAAAAGAAACCAAGACCAAGCCAAGTGTTAGCAAAACAAAGCCAAGCACTAGTAAATTCCCAAGTATTGTCGAGCTCCATAGACCATGTCGAGCTACTAGACCATGCCAAGCTACCAGAAAATTCCAAGCTCCATAGACCATGCTAAGATACTAGACCATGTCAAGCTCCTAGACCATGTCGAGCTCCCAGTGTATGTTGAACACCAGTTTCTACCAAGCTCCACAACACTTAACCAAAAAAATAACCTCCAAACATGCAAAATTGCAAGCAAGCCTAGGATGCTCCTACATCATACACCCTAGGTTTGAAAAGATTTTCTAGTAACTGTAAGAACATCTTCTAGGATTCAATGCATAAATCCCAAATTGGTTCTTCACATACATATCCTCCAAATCTTCAACTTGTACACTCTTTTCCTTGTTCTTCTTCTACCTCTTCACATCCATCTTAGGTGTGCTATAGGTTTGTTTTCCACACTAATCTCCAACCTTCTTAGAATATGCCAACTCAACTCAGCTACCAATACTTAGATTCCTCCTACCGAGCTCTTAATTTTGTAAAGGAATCAAGGAAAACTTCCTACCACCTTTCTCAATAGTAAATGCATTCTTGACACAATCATGCATAGAACTACAATCATACTACCAAGGTCTACCAAGCAACACATGACAACTGTTCATGTCCATAATATCACACAACACTTGATCCTTATACTACCCAATCTAGAAATCAATAAGGAATTACTCCCTCACTTCTGTTGGTGTTTTAAAAATACCAAGCAACAAAATGCTTAATACCAAGATGACAGTATTCACACAATCTAAAGACTAGCCAATTCTTATTAACAATTGCATGTGCAAAGCATTTGGGCCCAACTTCAACAAAACCAAGGGTGGTTTTCTACTCTTCTGGCTCTGCAAAACTAGGGTGGGTATACCCAAGGATGATTCAAGACTGGGAAAACTATATGAGGATTATTTTTAGTTTCATTCTTATTCTCATCTCAAATCCTCAAATACATACACAATTCTTGATAACTTGATAAACACATCCCATATAACAGATATGGAAAAAAATTCTTCTATAGATTTGCAGGTGTTCTCAGCAAAAGTGGCTAACTGAAGCTAAAATATTCCATGCAGACAAGTACTGGCCAACTTTTAAGATCTACAGGAAATAAAGTAAAATTGATTTAACTATGCATTTTTTGAAAACCATTTGTGACACATTTCTCTTATAGCTGGATCAAATTCTGATCAATGCCTAATCCATTGGGGTTTAGAGTCTACAACAAATTCTTAGATCTAATTTTTTGCCTTACAAAAAATTTCATCAGCAATTCTTATCAGAACTCATCATTCAAAATCCTTTCCCCTACTACAGTAATCTTATCATATTCATCAGAGCTTTTACTTAATCCATTGAATTAACAACAGTGATAAACAGATATACAACCTAACTAGATTGCATTCAATTGCACAAGCCTTTACCTAAACAACATCAAGGTAACCAAGTAATCAAAAGGAGACAAAGTTTAGAAAGAACTGATATGGGGACAGTTCATAATTTGTATTCATTTTCCTTGAAAATTGTATACAATTTACAATAGACTCAAAATGACCTTAAGAAGAAACATAGCTCATTCTATATTTATGTATTCTCAAGATCTGATAGAGAAAATACACGAACAATTTTTTCAAAACAATGGACCAAAAATAGACTAAGTATATCACTTAGAAAAATAGAATTTAGACCCTCACATTTCCTTGAAAACTCACTTATATAGGTGTGAGTTGCAACAAGCAAAGGGAAAATGCGACTGACAGATGTCCTTACAAGAGGAAAACAAATACATCTGTCAAAAAGAAAATGACTAACAAGAAGTTATGCCAATCACACATTCTCTTGCAAGCTTCTATCTATCACCTCCTTTCCTTGATTTTTTGCTCCAACGGTGATTCTATTGTATATGTAACTGCTAAGCTTGTCCTTGACAAAATCTATTCTGATGATTGCATTCTATCCTCGACCCCTGGGTTTTGTCAAGATAATTTCTTTGTGAAATTCATCTTTACTTCCCACTCTTCACTGATCATACTAGGCTTTAGAAATAATGGAAAAAATACTTAGTGTGCAACCCTTGGGCAGGGAGACAATGTGGCTATCAAATATAACAAAATGGGTAACTTCTGACTCCTAGCCATGCCTACTTTCTTAACCACCTTTTAACCAAAATTTTCCATCTACTGACACAAAAAAGGTGCATGCTAACAAAAAGTGAGAATGACCATATCCATGAGTATGAAATATTCTTCACCTTCCTCAAAAATTATGCACAGGATCCCACACATTTCTGTTACCTTGGCATCCGGCTATGATATCTTGAAATTTTTTTTAAAGGATGATGTTACCAATGAGAGGGTTGTTATCTTACTAGGTTCATTCATTATCCTTCTCAAAACCTTGGTTACTTGACTATGACATCTTACCAAAGTTTCACAGAGATGAAAATTTAAGAAAACACTCAGGATTACTAGTTTTCCTCTATAAAAAATCCATATACTTCTATACGGGACAAAACACTTCATTTTCGCAAACCAGTTTGAACTAGTATGCAAGATATTACAATCCCGGGCCCAAGTATTATTACCTAGTAATCCCTTTGCTATCCACAACCCAGAATCTAATGAACTCTTTAGAACCATCCTTTGATTAAACCATACAAGACTAGAAAATTTTGGAAAACTATGGCATGAGAACTTACTTGGAGTTTTTTGCTCTTCGTAACTCTGCAATTTATCTTTGAACCAATCACTTCACGCTCATGCTAGATTCATCTCAATCCTTGCAATAATTATCCTCATTCAGAAAAGATTTCAAAATATTTATTCGTGCTAGGTGAAACTGGGAAAATCTTGCCTATTATACTTTGTTATTAACTTTACATGCGAAACTTTTAACATCGTATTAATGTGCAGAGTGCCACCACCTTTAGTATTTAAAACTTTGTTGTCAATCTTAAAAATCATATGATCATGGGGTATAGAGAAAGAGAACTAGGTGTTGCACTCGACAAGTTGGCCTCCTAATCCAATGAAAATTTTGCACGTACACAGCTCTTTCATTGATAGCATACCTGCTTGGATCCATTAGTGACTGAGGATATGTGTCAACACCTCACTACTTCACCATACATAAAGAACGAGCACATTGCCATAGCAAAGAAGTGATAGCCATTGATTCACTCTTGATCTTGCAGATGATATGTTGCTTGTATTGCTTAAAAAACAATGGTGGGCCCTCATTCACTATCTCGCTATAGATATTGGTCAAGCAACTTTTTATAGTGAGACATCGACGATCGTTGATCAAAGATTGAATCAAAGGTGGAGAAATTGCACCAAGTACCCTGAGGAATAGTGGGTCCTACACTCGCTATGTCACAAAGACTAAACATCGTGCAACTCTTTATAGCGAGATGGCAAGGATCGTAGATTGAAGCTTGATCAGACAACTGGGGTCTCTTGAATGCTTTATGAGTGAGGCGTGGGTTCGAGGCATTGATGACGTAGGAAGTTTTGCACTGCTGGCGATCAAAAAATCCTTTACTTTAGTCTTAGTCATCATCTACGTCACTTGAGGTCCCACTAGATGTTCATTTCATGGAGCCTCACTACTTTGCTAATGGTGATATGGAAAATTTTTTCAATAGCAAGATAGCGAGACATCGAAAAAAATCATCATTCACGCATTGATTTCTAATTGTGTCCAACTGGGTTCCTTTTCCTGTTCTGATAGCATTTGCCAAGTGTCTGTGACTGAATGATCAGTTAGAAGATAATTTTTTGACTATCGTGTCTTCATCTTGTGGTCCCGTCTTGTAACTTCCTAACTCTCACTACCTCGCTATACATAAAGAGTCCTCATGTTTTCATAGTGAGGCAATGACAATGGTGGATCTACTTAGATCGGATGGCTAGGAGATTTTGGGAGGAAAAGTAGCTCGGGGTGGAAAAGATATAAAGGGAACAGAATATTCACCCGATTAAAAAATTTAAACATTTCACGCCTGACTATTTACGAATAGAAAGAGACATAGGGTTTTCATAAAACTTTCAAAGGCTTGCAAACAGACAAGTTATCTAGAAACCCTATTCTCTATTAATGGGCACAATCTAAAAATTTCTATTCCTGGACAAAGGACTTCCATCATGTGAAAATTCATACCAACAACTTCCAAAGCATTCTCACCTTGCAACTAGCCAATCCTATAAGGATAAGGATGTCTCACTCTCTTCAAACCAAGTTTTTGAACCATCTCCTCAGCAACAAGGTTATCCATACTACCACCAACTACAATCACCTTGCAGACTTTACCACCAGACTTACAACAAGTCCTAAACAAACTTGTTCTTTGACAAGAATCCAATGTCCTCTCACCAACCAATATTCACCGAGCCAACAAACTTTCTCCTTGCTTAGGCTGTCTATCTTGGATTTCAACCTCATTCACAACAATGACTATCCTACCAATCAAACATTCAAAAGATCTATGCCCTTCTTTACCACATTTGAAACAATTACCCCTGAACTCACCTCTACCTATCCTCCTTTTTTGATCAATAGGTTTTGGTTCACTCTCAACACTCAGTTTATCTTGTGCCAAGCTATCCTGCTTCTCCTTCCCTCTAGCATTACCTTGACTTTTCCATTTCAACTTATCCTCTACCTTCAAGGCATACTGATAAGCATCCTCAATTGAAGAAATTTTTAGCATACCAACTTCATCCTAAATATATAGTCTCAAGCCATTAATGTACTAAGCTACCTTTTCCTTTGACAATTCCCTATGACCAAACTAAATAGTCAACTTGTAGAATTCCTCGATATAATCTTTCACAGTCATATCTTTCTATTTCAGAATCTACAATCTCTTAAACTATTTGAGTTCATAATCAGTTGGAATGAACTTAGCCTTCAACTTAGTTGTCATCAATCTCCATCTAGAAATCTTCATTTCACCTTCCTCTTCTCTGTCTCTTTGCAATTCTTTCCACCAAAGTGCAGCATGTCCTTCCAACTTAGTTTGTGCCAACCTCACTCTAAGTGGATCCTCAATATCCTCAAGCTCAAAGTAGTCTTCCAATTCACCAATCCAATCAATCATGTCTTCAAGGGTCAAAGTACTTGAAAAATTAGAAACCTCCATCTTATGTTTTAGCTTCAACTAAGATCTAAGTCTAGCAAACTAACCAGCCCTAGTTCCAATAGGTCTCTCCACATGATCAATTCTATCCTCACCACTAGATCTAGCAACTTCAAATTCTTCAGCAACTTCCTTATAGCTACCTTCAGTACCGACATGCCTAGGTACACCACCTAAAGCACTTACAATTTCAGCGATCATGTCACTCTTCATCAATGCAATCTCAGAACTAAACTTTTCTCTTATCTCTTCTAAGGTCCTTTCTTCCACACCATTACTAAGATCATCAATTTCCCTAGGGTATAAATCTTCTTGGAGGCATCTTCCAAAATTTTAGCAAACCCTAAGCAACATATTCACCAATTCAAAAGATTAATCAACCACGAGTCAACCTTCTTTGCAAGTCCTGGTGCAAACTACCTTAGTTTCAATGATCTATCTACACACTCAGGAAAACCTTCACTCTGATACCATCTAACATAGTGAAAGGTAGGAGAATCCCTAAAGAAGATGTCCAAACCCTCAAAAAATAACCACACAATAGAAACTCAACAACAAAACAACAATAAGGCAAGATCTAATACCAAATCACTACTACTTATTCATAAATATAACTAATTACATGCAATATGCCCAGTTGTAAGGCCTTCTAGATTAGGGCCAAACAAAAACAAAAATTACAAAATTAGTTCTACAAGATCCAACATGATCCAACTTACAAACTCAATCCCAACTAGTCTAGATACACAACTGGATAAGAACACCAAGAAGAATCCACACTTGTACCCTTAGGTCCACCAAGCACTCCTCTAGTTTCTCAAACCACAACCCTAGCTCTTCAAAAATTTGCATCTACACTTCATCCCCTTCTCAAAACTAGATGATCACTCAACTCTGCTCCCTAAAGACTCCATAAAACCCCTTACTTATAACCAACTAAGCCACAAGTCATCCCAGCTTATTACAAACTAAATTAAATCCCTTACATTAAATATATGTTAAGCCACAAGTTTGCCTCAACACAAATTAAATAACCCATACATAAATTAAATGCCAAAAGTTAGCTCATAGACAACTCGGCACCAAAAGAAACCAAGACCAAGTCAAGTGTTAGCAAAACAAAGTCGAGCACTAGTAAATTCCCAAGCATTGTTGAGCTCCATAGACCATGCCAAGCTACCAAACCATGCTAAGCCCCATAGACTATGCCGAGCAACCAAACCATGCCGAGCTCATAGTGTATGTCAAACACCAGTTTCTACCAAGCTACATAACACTTAACTAAAAAAATCCCTCAGAACATGTAGGATTGCAAGTAAGCCTAGGATGCTCCTGCATCAAAATAATTACATTTACATATTGAATTATTTGCATTTAAATATCACTTAATGGCTAATATGTTCACAGGAGATTTAAATAAAGCTTGATAGAGAATACACAATGATAGCAAAAACGGATGGGTATTACAATAGAACCCACCACAACTAGACACTTCACCTTGTTTTTTGTCCCCTCTGGAAGCCTCTTGGTGTCTAGTGCCAAAATAGTCACATAATCATCCTAGGTCATGTACCCATCCCTTGACCGGTCCAAGTTGCCTCTTGAAGCACTATCAAAATTCACTTTTGTCCAACCAATCTTAGGTGGTTTCCAAGACTTCTTTTGCTCATCCTTTACCAGAGGATTAACCCTCTAAAGCCCATTAAAAGGGCTTATCGCATGCATTTCTTAATGATGTCTAGTTATTCCCTTATAATTGTCAATTTAAAAATCATCCATAAAAATATATATTTTTAATAAATTATAAACTTAACAAATAAATAAATAATAATTTATACATAATATTCATTTTTTTTAAATTTGTTATCTATTAAATAAATGTACATATTGAATAGTATATGATATATTGTAAATATTTAATATATAAATATCAAACATGTACCAATATATCATATTATTAAATGCATATTAATATTTCAATAATAAGTATGTGCACCAAGATGATGAACAAAAAAAAGTGGCTAGTCATCTAAAAAAAAATATATCATAGGAAATGAATTTAGCTCATTTGAGAATTAAATTAATTTTAGCATATTAAAACTCAAAAAAAATGATTTATAAGTATGTGGTTTTATAAATAATGTATATGTTAGAAAGTAAAGTCTTCTAGTATAACTTTTGGGGTTGAATCAGTTATATGCTTCAAACAACTTTCTACCCAACTATGGATATTATTTACAATTCTTAAACTTGCATTAAATAGTAAACTGGAAAGTTAAACCATGCACAACATAAAGAAACTAATCACACCATAGTGTGTTAACTAGGGAAACCTCAGCCAAGGGAAAACCCTAGTAGGGATGATATCCACAAAATGATCCACTAATCAAAACTATTTTCCCTTGTTAGAGGACTAGGCCTTTTTAGAAGTCTCAACCATGTTAGGAGTTGATATTAAAGTACAAAATGCAAGCAAGGCCCATTACCGAAACATGCACACATAAATTTACAAGTTATAGAATAGATACAAAACCTTTGACAAAGTTGATATCTCTAATATTTGATTTGTCATTGTAGTTCCACTTCATACATCAGATATACAATTTCTCTTCTCTCCATTGTACACCAATTTCACATTTATAATAATCATACAAAGTGTGCATATAGTAATCATATGATTAAAATGTAATTAGCATCTTTGCTAAACAAATGATCCTCGTTTATACCCAAAACTTTGATCTATCAGCCTTGTGCTACCTTGCATGTTAGCATATCTTCAAAATAACTTTTTTCATGAAACATATAAGATTTCTTCCATACCTTGTTAAGTAATTATTTTGGCAATCCAAAATAATTCCTTAACCAAAAACTCAATATATGTTCGATTACCTTGGTTTGCGATGTCATGCTAGTCTTTAAAAATATTTCTAGGAGTCAACCAAAACTTTAAAAAATATTTAGTGGCCTTAACCACATGTTTTACACTATCTATGTCATCTTCTTGTAAGACTACATAAGATGACATGTGTTTCTAGTGAAGTTTGCTAAACAAAACTATCTGCATGTTTCTTGTTTATCAATATTATATTTAGACAATTTTCTAAGTATATTTACTTCAAACTTATCCTTAACTTCTACTATCTCAAAATAGTTATATTTCCATAAATGACAAACCTAACAACTATTCTTAGCCAAATTACCTACAATCTCCTGCTTGGTCATTGATGGAAACATATAGAAAAAAAATGGCTAAGTATGCAAATATTGTGAAGTGCTCACAATGGCCTTGTCAAAATGACAAAATTGTGAATCATTCTTATAATTAGACCATGATTCATATTTATTGTTCCCCCCCTTAGTGTATACTCTATATCTATCTTATGACTCCCCCTTTCAATATGTTCATTATGCATATGTATAGTGCTTACAATTTCTCTTTCTTCTCCCCCCTCCTTTTACATCAATGATAAAGGTGAGTAAATATATATATATATATATATATATACAATTCAAAACTTTGGTTCCTTATTCTTCATTACTCAAGATGAATGTGTGCCCAAGAGTTTCATATAGTCAGAAAAGTTCTTCTATAGGTTTGAAAATTCAATTTCCTAATAAGTTCTAACTTCATCTATAATACTGATAACTCCACACAATGCATAAGATGCTAACTATGTTGATTGAAGTTCAGTAAAACCTAATTTATCATATGATGACTTAGCTTCTAGCAATGTTTCCAATTCTCTATGTACTAAGTCTATCTTCATGGATAAATTGTCTATAAGTAGATTGAATCTTTTCAAAAAAAAAATTGTCATTCTTCAACATCCTTAACTCAGCATCTGCCTCAATAATTCTTTGATCAATTTCAATAATCTAGGCCTCTTCCTTCTTTAATTCATTTGTCATCATTTCAAGTTTGTCTACTTTTCTCTTAAATGATTTAGCAATGGTATGGGTATTCTTGTGTGCTAAGGAACATTCAACATATAAGTTCTTATCCTATGAAATACATTTTATCATATCCTTAATGCAAACATCCAACATTCTTATATCATTTATGATATTGTCACATATTGTTTTGAAAAGTTTTTTATCATGTTCAATTTGCACTTTGATATTCATTGCATCCTCAAGACTTGAAAAGTGGTTGTCAAACTGCTCAATAGCTCTTTTTTATTTATTCTCAATATGTTTCTCTATTAGTTGAATGGATAATGGAAGTGTACTTTGTAAACTCAATTTCTTTCTCCAAAACTTTTTGACCATTGTTAATTTTCTTGACTTCTTTTCTATCTTAGAGAGTGAGAAATCTAAATTATCTAAATGTATTTCTCTAATTCCATGTCCTCTAATGTTAATCTTGTTGTGTCACTTGTTATATATGAAAATTGGGCTTCAAATGGTGATTTTGAAGTGTATGGAGTATCCTTATTAGTCTCCTTTCTAGGGGTTTGTAAGATTTGTATTTGTGTATGTTGGTTAGCCTCCTTTGTCCTTTGTTCTATTTCATGACTTTGTTTAGTGTTTGCAGCTTTGTTTTTCTCTTCATTCTATCCATATTTTTCCTCTAGCTATGATGGTTTATTGATGGAGCTAACAATTTTGAATCATGTCTCTATTCAGTAACTATGATAGCCCTTTGTTCCTCCTTCCTCTATCCTAACAAAGTAGTGTTTATGCTCTCAAATCTAGGTGGAAAGATAGATATACTTGGGTGTGATTAATTTAATAGAATTTCTTTAAGTCTTTTTTCACCCTGTTGAATATCTAGGTTTTGACAACCTTCTCTTTCTTTCTCTATTTCATCATCACTATTGTTATTCTCAACATTATCACTGAACAAATTTCTAACATTGAAATCTAATAGGTGAATAATTTTTTTTCTCTATTCTCTCAATATTTTTAATCAATTGTTGTCTCAAAGTTTCACATATTAAGCTTTTCTTTTTCAAAAATTGTCATGTATGCAACATAGATGAATCCAATTAATACAAAATTGAGCATTGAATTGTAATTCATTTTGTATCCAATAATCTTTCTCATCAATCTCACATAAATTTTAATAAGGTCCAAGCTCATTCCTCTACCATCCCAAGGTTATCTAATATTTACCTCAACTAAGTTCTTAACCTTTTTCTCAAAAATATATAGGTTCACTTCCCTCATTACTCAAATTGGTCATTTTATGGATTAGGTCATTAGCTATCATAAATAGTATATCTCCTACCCAAAATATTCCATCATGAATTCTACTAAGTATGACCCTTGTGCATTTAAAATTTTCAAATGTGGAAAAGAATTCATGGGGTTTGATACTGTAAGAATTTGGTATAGCTCTGACACCATGTAAGAATTTGGTATAGCTCTAATACCTTGTAAGAATTTGGTATATCTCTAATACCATGTAAGAATTTGCCTTAGCAAAAAATCACCCAAGATCAAGGAACTCAAGCACAAGCACAACAATAGACCAACGAGGTATGATCAGAATAATAATATTCAAAATTGATTTATCGTCATTCAATATTTAGTCATGTTTCAGTCATATACATACACACTAGGAGTGCTTGTATATAAAGGCCTCTATAATGCTTCTAGAATGCCTAGAAGTCAACACATTGATAAGTCATACAACCAAGCACATGTCCACTAGGAGTGGATTATCCTCCATTAAGCACATGAGTAAGTGCAATGATGAGAGGATAAGCCTACAAAGGTGTAGCATGTAAAATTATGTTGTAAACACCATGTGCTAAAATGAGAGTGCAATTAACTATGTTGTCTACATGACAACTCAGTTAATTATGCAAATTCCAGTGTTGTAGACACCATGTGTTGAATTAGAGTTTCTTACTCTAATGTTGTCAACATGACAACTCATAAAGAGTATGCAAACTCCTAGGTGTCAAACTAATAAATAATAAAATAATGCATTGACCTAAGTAAACTTAAGTAAAGTGTAATAAGTAAATACTTATTTACACTAACACCCCCCCACCCTTAAGTGTAACTTAGGGGAATGCACTTAAGCTTATGAAAGCTAGGATGAAATGCATAATGGGTCCTAGCTACTAGGCCATGTTAGGTACCCATGTACATAATGCAATGCAATCTCTCATAAAGTAGAGAAAGAGGGAAAACCTCATGGGAAAAACCCTCCCCCAAAAAGAGAGATGAAAAAGCAAGATGGATGGATGGATGGAGTAATAAAAAAAACCCCATTATGACATACATCAAGTATATACAATAGAGAAGTATGAGAAGGACAAAACCCCATAAGAGGAAAATGTGCCCCCCATAAAAGAGAAGAAGAAGGAGACAAGGTAGTCCCCCCCAAAATGTAGAGTGTTGATCACTGATAGCTGCTCCACTATAGAAGTTGATCCATGACTGCTAAATAATGTTCCTCCCCTTTGGAGGAAACAATGGTAGAGGTATAGGTGAGGTGCTCTCCCTATGTGTAGAAAAAATCTTGATCATGAATGGTGTCTCAAAAACCTACTCAACTATCCCTATGTTGATACCGATGGTCACCCCTTTTAACACTACTTAAAAGAATAAGTACAAATCTAGCAAGGATGTATGTAGAACATGTCCCAAAGAATATATTGTCTTCTCAAATGATAAAGAGACCTCCTACAACTGTTGTACATAAGGATCCACAATCATATTAACTTGGAAAGATTGATCATGTAGAGAATGGACAAGAGGGTCAAAGTGAGCCCTTGTTACAACTAAAGAAGATTTTGCTTCATCAAAGAGAATATGTAGATCATCAAAGATGTCTCCCAAATCTTCTATGGATGTCTCCACAAACAAACCTAAAATATCTATCAAGAAGTCATCCACTAATGCTGGAGCTAGAAGATAGGGTGTACTCTATTGTGCTAGACCTATCATTGTGGAAATGGATGAAGTATTCGCCTCAACAAAGAGAAGAAAAATATCATCAATGATGTCTCCCACATATTCAATGTGAGACTCCATGAACATCTCTACAATGTTTGGAAGGAAGATTTCCGATGAAGCTAAAGTAGGAAGACATAGTGTTTCCTACTGCACTAAATCAAAAGCATTTGTGGCTGGAATTGGATCAGTAGTAGTAATAGGAGCATCAAGAGGTGTGATCTCATCTAGAGAGGATGTAGCTATAGCTAGAGGTAAAATATCTTTTGGGAATGGAGGAATGTATAGATCTCCATACATCTCCCAAAGATAGATCCAAATATCATATAAATTAGTTGACTTCATGTCATCAAGTGAATCCATAACATCCATATCCATATGTAGAAAGAGGTTATGAAAAATGATGGAGCCAATGTCACTGTTGTATGAAAGTCCTTTCGCATATGGAAATGCATTATGCTAACTAAGATAAGTGAGAACCAATTGACTCCACTACTTATAGTTTTGTGTTCTCAAGATAATTAAATTTTCCTCATCCATGATGTACTAATCAATATATCCCCCAACATGCAAAAAAAACCATCAACCCCCCTAATGTATGATTCAATGCTTTACATGTAGTGCATGTACAATAGGCCACTTGTCAAAATGTACAAAGTGGACTTCTAATTTTTTTTGGTTACAACTACCTTTTGAGACTCAAACTTGTTATAAACACTATAGCTCAGATGTACAAGAAATTTAAAAGTAATCAAAGCAATACAATGCAAAAAAGGTCCTAAATCTAAAAGTGATATTTTTATCCACACAACCCTATAATTTTATTGTAGATCTGGAAAGTAGATAAAAAATTAAGCACTTTCAAAAAAAATGGAACCTTAAAATGTCTCTAGATGAGCCTGTACGGAGAATTTTAAGTTGCAAAATGTAGGATTAGATAGGTACAGTCACCAAAAAATGCAATTTCTGACAAATCTATGCACCAAAAATAGAAAATAACAACACCACTAAAAATTTCAAGAAATTCTACCCAAAATCAAAAAAAAATCACACCTAATTTAGAGTCCAGATGACTGAGTTATGGCCTCCCAAAGTTGGACTATTAAATCAAAACTAAATCTGAAGGGGGTCTAGGTAGAAAATTGTGAGGCTAAATTTTATAGTCAAAGGGCTATTGCAGCAGTTCTATTTGGCTTGGAAATGATGGTTAGATGACCATCAAATTTAATATTGTAAAATGTTGATGTCAACGATAAATTCCCCTTGCCTGATGTAGCAGGGTCATACATTGACATAGCGACTATACAAACAATACACATGGCATACAGATGGCTTTTTGTTCCACTAACATGTATGCCTGAGCTAGTGCACATGTGGCAGGATACAACAAGCTGACTGGGTCTATACACATGGACTCCTACGTGTCTATGTGTTGATGTCTTAGGTCTGTCTGATGTGGTAATGACTATTTGGGGTAATTTTTTGCCACATGGTGGCTAATGTGGAGGGGAGACCATCTAACAACATGTGTGATGAGTCCAAGTTTGGAAAACATCATGGGGAGGCATGAGAAGATGTTGCATGGTGTTGTGGGAGGGCCAGAGTACTCGTGGTTGCTGGTGAATTTGTTTGGCTAGAATTGGCCAGTAGTATTGTAGTTACCAAAAAATATTTCACTCTGCCAATAGGTGTGACGAACTTACCACTTGCTAGAAATTTGATAGATGCTAAAAAATGTAGATGGAATATTCCCTACAAGGGCTAGGGTTTCACCGCTTGGTTCCTGCAAAAAAAAATTCTTTGTAGGCCCTATTGGCCTAAGAAAAATTATGAAAAATGTAGAAATATTTTGACGAAAATTGTGGAGAATAATAAATACGGATTTGAAAATAAAATTTGCAGATCTAAAAAGTGATCATACTAGATTTGCAAATTGGGTCTTCGGGTGCTAGTTTGCAAAAAAAAGTTGCCTCAAATTTGATTATGGCTGAGGGTAATTTATAGTTAAATTTCACTAAATTGACATTTCAGAAGTAATGGCAAGGTATTCTTTGGCTCTAAACACTCCTAATGACTATGATACTATAGATCTAGGTCAAGGGCTTGAAGCAAGAATGGTCTCCAATGGCTATATGAAGAGAAATTCCCCAAGCTTTGATACCATGCAAAAATTTGGTATAGCTTTGATACCATTTAAAAATTTGGTATAGCTCTGATACCATGTAAGAATTTAGTATATCTCTAATACCATGCAAGAATTTGCCTTAGGGAAAAATCACCCAAGATCAAGGAACTCCAGCACAAGCACAACAGTAGACTAACAAGGTATGATTAGAATAACAATATCCAAAATTGATTTATTATCATTCAATGTTTAGTCATGTCCTAGTCATATACCTACACACCAGGAGTGCCTATATATAAAGGCCTCTGGAATGCTTCTAGAATGCCTAGGAGTGAACACACTAATAAGTCTTATAACTAAGCACATGTCCAGCAGGAGTAGATTATCCTCCATTAAGAATAGAAGTGTGATGATGAGAGGATAAGCCTACAAAGGTGTAGCATGTAAAATTATGTTGTAGACACCATGTGCCAAAATAAGAGTGCAAATAACTATGTTGTCTACATGACAACTCAGTTAATTATGCAAACTCCAATTTTGTAGACACCATTAATTAGAATTGCTTACTCTAGTGTTTTCAACATGACAACTCATAAGAGTACATAAACTCCTAGATGTCAAACTAATAAATAATAAAATAATGCATTGACCTGAGTAAAATTAATTAAAGTGTAATAAGTAAATACTTATTTACACCAACAAATACATTGCAAGTTTTTGTGTGGTCCAAGCTATTATCAACATTGCAAAACTGATTCCAATATTCAGGGATCTAATAGATTTTTAAGTGCAATATCCTCTATTTATGCCAAAATATAGATAGGTCATACTAATGTGGAGGGTTCACTACTTGATATTGTTTCCATCTTGGCTTCTGATGTTCTTTTGTCTCTTCCACCCACACTTTAGGTTTGTTGGTATTATTTCTCTAAAGAATGTCTTATCAATGCTTTCTACGTTATTTCTCTTTATATTCTCATTGCTTCTTGCATTATTGTCCATGTTTCTTCTAAGATTAGGTATCCTCATGTTCTTTTATCTCATATTAGGTGTCCTCGTATTGTTAAAACCATTCATTCTTCAACATCTTCTTGTACATCTCAAGATGTTGCAAATATAACATGTTATAACTTTGTTTCCATATCTTGGTCCAAATTGATTTGTTTTTAGTCTAAAATCTCTAGCAAGATGTCCAAGTTTTTTGCACTTGTAACACATAGCTCCATTTGTAATGATATTTTTTACTCCCCAAGGTTTGTACTTGTTGCATTTTTAGTCCTTTCATGCATACTATTATCAAATCTACAATTCCTAAATTCATTATATCTATGACCATAAATAAAGAAATTATAGCAATAACCAAAAAAGGGTTTAGAATACTTACCTACATGCAGTCCTTGTTTATGTTTCTAGGTTGATTGCATACAAAACATCTTCCATTGAATTGTCTTCTTGGAAATTTAGGTTCTTTGGGTTGATGTGGTACTTCTTTTTTCATATCTAGTTGTGTATTAGGCTTTTGATTCACAAGTTCTTCTTCTTCAATGACCGTAGATCCTTTAGATGATTCGCCTTTAATTCATCCAATTCCTATGTTGTCTCCAATAGTTCTTTGTGTCATAATTTTTTCATCAAGTTTCTTTGTGCTTGTGTACAAATTTTCAAGATATTTCTTGGGTTTTTTAAGCTCTTATTTCACTATAATATTATACTTCTCAAGTTTTGCAAATTGTAACTTTGTGCTTTCAAGTTCTTATGTCACCTTAGTATGTTTTGAATTTAGATATGCATTCTTGGGTCTCAAATTTGATTGACTTTTTTTTCCATCTTTCATTATACTCATCTTATTGATGTAATTTCAAGTTCATGTGCCTCATAATTTCATTCTCCTTATTAAGTTTTGTAGTTGACTCTTGATCCTTCGTTTGTCTAGGTTTTTTATTATATATTATGCTTTTAATTTGATCCTTTAACTTGAATAAATTCTTGTGCGTCTTTAAGATTAAATTTCAACTTGTTCCTTTCAGTGATAATTGTATCAAGTTCCTCAAGAGATCCTTCAAGATTCTTTTGCAAGTGTACTAAATCCATAGTGATCTCCCTCAAGCTATTAAACTTCCTCTGAGTGACTAGACTCTTATACCAATTGTTACCAAGCAAAGTCTTTTAATAAAACTAAGAGGGGGGCGAATCAGTTATATGCTTTAAAAAAAAAAAATCTACCCAACTATGGATATCATCTACAATTCTTAAACTTCCATAAAATAATAAACTAAAAACTAAATCCATGCACAACATAAAGAAACTCATAACACCATATTTTGTTAACTAGGGAAACTTTGGCCAAGGGAAAAGTCCAGTGGGAATGACACCCACAAAATGATTCACTAATAAAAAATTGTTAGAAAGTAAAGACCACCAAGATAACTGAGCGGGGTGGGTGGTGAATTAGTTATCCAACTATTAAAACATTTATCAACCTTACTAATCCTTAACCATGTGAACAATATAATCATCAATCATAAGAAGATACACATACACAATAACACCAATTATGTTAACTAGGGAAAGCCTTGATCAGAAGGAAAATCGTGGTGGGGATGGTACCCACAAAATGATGTACTAATATAAAAGTTCCTAGTAAGAGGATTGACTATGTTAGGAGTCAATAAAATACATTCAATACATATTACTCCCTATTAGGAGACTTTGAATCCCTATTAGGAGATTCCAACTCTGTTAGGAGTTGTGCCAACCTTGTTAGGAGTTGTAGAAGGAAAAAGGACCCATTGTCCAAATAGCTTCATGAGAAAGACCACTGAACTCAATGTCCAACTAATATATGTATTATTCCTTACACAATAATAGAAATAAAATAATCTTGAACTCCTCTATCCTCCTTACTAGACCAATCCTCTTCTGATTTCAATACTAGATCTTTGAATTTCACATCCAATAATCCTTTGGATCACTTACACTCATTTACCAACTTCACATATCACTTGTACAATTCACAGTTGCATAATCATTCACATTGCTTACATCTCTTACATATTTCACCGTAAGGAAAATAACCTTCCTTTATATGATATCCTCAAAATAATTTATTTGATTCATCCTTGAGGCTTTCTCAATTACTTATAATAGGACCTCATAATGACATTACAATCATTTTACAAGTGCACAATATTGTCAATTCACACTATTTACAACTTCTCACATGTACAACCTCTAATCTTGTGCACATTTTGAAGTCATCATTAGGTTTTCTACTATCACAATCTAACTTTTTTCATCACAATTCTATCCTTGTTAAGAGATACAATCCAAACATTAGAAACCACTTATCAGGTACTTTTCTCACACACTATACTCTATAATTCATGAATAACTCTCACATGTCTTCAACTCTCTCTATGTGCATTTGTCCACTTCATCAGGACACAATGTAGAACACATCCTCAACTGTGCTTAACCTCTTCATCAATACATAGTCCATACAACCTTGTTCTCTATCTTCTACCATGTTAATGTTTATAGAAACAATACTATGTTGACATCAATGACAAACACAGTCATGAATGCAACATGTCAATCATGTTAACAAACTCTCCAATGCTTAGGATACTCCCCCAAAGGAATACCATCAGAATTCATGCTAACAATCTCCCCTTTTGGCATTGATGGAAACATAGATAAAAACATCTAAGTTCTAAGAATACCAAATCCAACTCTATTGTTGTTGTTGTTGTTCTCTTTCTTTTCAAATCCTCTTCATCAAAAAAATTTAAAACTCATAGGAACACTTCTCCATATGTTCTTCCTCATTCTTAGGATTAGTGTTAGCTTTTCACACTCTAACTCACAAGAATAACTCTCCATCTATGATTTCTTATTCGTACATGCATGGAAATCAATTCTTTAGACTTCTCCCCCATTGATATAACTCAATGTTTCTCTCTATTGACTTCAATCACTTTCAACAATGCATCTCCCCCATTGATACACATCTTCCTCATACTATCAAAAGATGTCTTTCATGTACACAATTTGTCTCCCATTATGTCAGAGGATTTTTTATCATGTTCACTTCTCCACCATTGACATCAATGAAAAAGGCTTCATTATGCCAATCATCTACTCCAAGTCTTCAACCAACTCAAGTGTCCAAAGACATTGTTCTATACCAACTACCAAGAGTCCTCGATGACTCTACTCATCACAAATACTCCCCTATACAAGAAGCATCAACATTTAGTCCAGATAAATAATAGTGCTTTGTACCACTAGAGTGATGCACTTTCTACATAATCAATTCAGAAGTAGGCAATGGCATAACCCCAAGCATACCTCACAAATACTCAAATATATATTTAGGAAATGGCTTCATAAAGATATGTGCAATCTTCTATTTTATATTCACATACTCTAGTCTGATTTCTTTCTCTATAACTTTTTCTCTAAAAACATGATACTCGATGGATATATGCTTAGTCTTAGAATGAAACACACGATTCTTAGAGATACTTATTGTACTTGTGTTATCATAGTGTATCATAATAGGTTTTGAAAACTCTATTTTAATGTCCTTCAACATTTTCTTCATCCACATGATATGATTACAATTATTTATTGTTGCTACATACTCCACTTATGTTGTACTCTATGAGATACAGTCTTGTTTCTTAGTTAGCCAAGAAACCAATCTTCCTCCAAGGATAAATGCTTCACTTCTAGTGCTCAATCTATCATCCATACTACCTACCCAAACTGCATTAGTATATGCACACAAATTAAAATCACTTGATCTATTATACCACAAACCAAAATTAGGCGTTCCCTTCAAATATTTGAATATCCTCTTTACTACTCCATAATGTGCTTCTCTAAGATCTGCTTGGAATATTCCTACTATACCAACTATGTTTTCTTTATCTAGTCTAGTGTGAGTCAGATATTGCGAACCTCCAATCATGAATTTTTATTTCTTCTCAATTGTAAGTGTCTTATCTTTGATAGATAACTTGTGACCAGTTACCATAGGTTTACCAATAGGCTTATAACTTTCCAAGCCAAATCTTTTCAATAAGTCTTTCATATACTTAGTTTGTGATAGAAAGATACCATCACCATTCTGCACAATCTGTAGACCTAATAAATATTTCATCTCACCAATCATACTCATCTCAAATTCACTCTTCATTTCATCAACAAATTTGTCACTTGCTTCATCATTACCTCCAAAGATTATGTCATCCACAAATATCACAATAATCAACAATCCATTTTCAATTTCTTTTAAATACAAATTACTATTTGTCATACCTTTAGAAAATCCCAACTTTTCCAAATACTTTTCCAATCTTGCATACCATGTTCTAGGTGCTTGCTTTAGACCATACAATGCTTTCTTCAATCTACATACCATGTCCTTTTATTGTGTCAAATGAAATCCTTCAAGCTTCTCAATGTAGACTTCTTCAAGTTCTCCATTCACAAATGTTAACTTCACATCCATCTAAAAAACTTTAAACTTCTTACTTGATGTATAAGCTAAGAACATTCTTACAACTTCAATTCTGGCAACAGGGGAAAATGTATCTTCATAATCTATACCTTCTTGATGTGAATATCCCTTGCATACCACTTTTTCTTTATTTCTTACAACCTCACCTTGTTTATTCATCTTGTTTTTGAAAACCCACTCAGTTCCAATAACATTCTTGTCTTTAGGTCTAGGAAGCAATTCCCATGTCTCATTTTTCACATTTTTTTCTAATTCTTCCTTTATTACTTGAATCCAATTATCATCCTTGCATGCCTCATTTGTAATTTTTGGTTCAACTTGAGAAACTAAACACAATTCTTCATGTACTCTATTTCTTGTTATAAATCCTTTTTCTTTGCTTCTAATAATCTAATTATTAGGGTAATTCTTTTTCAAATTCATGTTAGGTGTAGGTGTTACTGATTCAACTCTTACTTCTTCTCTAGGTTAAAATCTTGGTTCTTCTCTCTATTCAATAGCTCAAACATCATTTTGCAAATTATTGTTAGTCTCAAAGAAAACTTCAACATTTTCTATAATAGGTTTAAGATTAGTTTCTTCTTCATTAGAATTATAATCCAAAATTATTTCTTTAACACCAAAATTTTCATCCACTTTTACATTTGTGCACTCAACAATAGTCTTAGTTCTTTCATTAAAACATCTATAACCATACCTTCATCACTTCTTGCATCAAACGTACCAATTCATCAATGCTCTTTATGTAGAACTTCCATAAATTTTGAAATACTTCGCTAAGGGTGCATGTCCAAACCATAATTCATAGTAGTTTTGTTTTTACCTTTTATGATCCGGACTGTATTCATTGTGTATATTGTTGTGTTGACTGATTCTCTCCAAAATTTCTTTGATACATCATTCTCAAACATCATGGCTCTCATTGCTTTTGTTACAAAACTATTTCTTCTTTCAACAATCTCATTTTGTTTAGTGGTCTTAGGTGTTGCTAGCTATCTCTTGATGTCATTTACCTCACAAGAGGTGTTAAACTCATTAGAGGTAAAATCTCCACCTCTATCTGATCTTAAACATTTTATCTTTACTCTAGATTCATTCTCAACTATGTTCTTAAACAACTTAAACTTTTTAAATGCCTCTTTAAGAAACGCCACCCACATCATTCCAATGAAATCATCAACAAAATTCATGAAGTAGCTTTCACCATAGAATCCTCTTGTTCTAGTAGGACCACTCAAATCTGTATGAACAATCTCCAATTTTTTTGTGGTAGAGAACTTCTTACTACGAAAGGAAATTTTCTTCTATTTAGCCATAACACATTCTTTGCACACAACATTAGTAGGCTTTACAATTTTAGGTAAATCTCTGATAGCAAATGTACTACTAGCCTTCACAATATTATTAAAGTTCATATGAAAATGCCATAACCAACTAGTATTCACCTTTGCAACCAAACATATCATCTTTGTAAGGTTCAATTGAAAAAATGTTACCTCTAGATTGTGTACTAGTACCAAACAACTTACCATCTTTATCCTTGATAATGCATATCTTCTCTGTGAATAACAACTAATATCCTTTATGAGTTAGATTTCTATCACTCAATAGGTTATGATGTAATCCCTCAAAAAAATAGACATCATCAGTGTTAGTCTTTCCATAAAGAGTAATAGAACATATTCCCTTGATATGACAAGTTGTATTGTTACAAACTCTAACAATTCCTCCATCATCACTACTAAACCTAACAAATATGTATTCACATCACCAATCATGATGCAAAAAATCATTGTCCATGATCCAATCAATTTTTTTTTCAACATGCAAAACTAAGGCCTTCTCTTCTTTGAATTTTTCTTTAATAGCTACAAATCCTAGATCACACTACAACATTTGGGGTCAAATTGCGATGGCAATTTATGAAAGCAGTGTAATCTTTGGCAATTTTCATGTGCTTTTTTTTTTGCAGTTTTTCCCAATATTTTCACAACACTAACTTTGACATTGAAATTATGATGCCTACACAAGCATAAATAAATTTTTAAAGAAAAAACATCACATAAATCGTTCCCCATTGGTTTTGATTATGGAGAGTTGTGTGAAAAAGAGGTGGAGAGATCTGAATGAGGATGGAGAGTTGTGAATGTTGTCATGCCCTTGTGATCGATGTATTTCATTGTTGTGCCCTTGTAATATTTGAATTTCATTACCATGCCCTTGCTCTATGATTTTTTTGTCATGTCATTGTTGGAAATATAAAAGGAGTAACTGAGAGGGGAGGGATGAATCAATTACCACAAAAATAAATCTCAGATCCCTTAGATGCCAATACAAATGAAAATTGAAAAGTGTTGTAACTCGATAAACACATAGGAAAAATATTGTAACTCGATAAACACTCAAACAACTCAGCAAATTCTTAACATAAAAATCTTAAGCTATTATCTATGATTGATCTTACTTTAACTTATTTCAAAACACATAAAAGAAATAGCATGAACACAATTGACACCAAGATTTAACATGGAAACCCAATTTGGGAAAAACCACCAATTGCAACTAGTTACTAATTTTCACTCTTCAAAAGTGAGCCCTATTAGGAGCCAACCTTGTTAAAGGTTACAAAACACACTATTAGGTGTGACCTTATTAGGAGTGGCCTCGTTAGAGGTCTTTAGATAATTCAATAGAAATTCCATCTTGTTAGAGGATTTATAAATAATTGCTAAGCCAACTCTATTAAGATATTTAGATCACTACTACAATGGTTAGAGAGTAATAATGAGATGAACTAATTTCTAGTGCAACTAAATTACTCATTACATATCTCAATTCTGGCTTGAATACTTGATCCTTCCTGATCGAATGAATCTTTGCATCTCAACAAGGATATTCTTCTTATCCTTCTAATTTGCTTCCTCTAAGCATCATCAAATCTTCAATTATGTTCCACTTATACTACTCCTTCTAATCCTCAACTTGACCTTATATTTATATCTTACACATTGTCAAGTTGGCTTGAATAAAACTTAGAATAATTAATATTCATCTTCTTATTCAGCTAGAACTAATAAACAATTCAATTGAACTCAATATACCACAACAAGAAAATCCTTCGTTAGCTTACCTTGTTTAATAGACACTAACTCAAAGTGATTTTCCTATGTTAACCAAATAAACTTGGTTAACAACATACATTCACAAAGTTCCATTGGTAATGAAGTGAGCTTGGTTAACACTCAACTTTTGCAAACTTTTCTTTGTCACTTGAGTGAATTTGGTAGACACTATCTTCTAAACTAAGCAAACTCTAGAATGCTCAGTAGACATAGGAAATCATCTTCAATGCTCGAGTGAGCTCGAGATACACTGATTGACAATGATATGACATTTTATGTAACATCAAAGGTGATACACAATTAATCAATTATTTCCAACAATCATGCCCTTGTGATTTACATGCCCTTGCTCTACAATTTTCTTCAAGGGTGAGAAGAGGTACCTATGTAAATATTCTATTCTTTTCCTTCTAAACATGTATGTCTTTATATTTCCTTCTAAACATGTATCTCTTTATCTATTCATAGAGATATTTTTAAAGGTTTTTATTACATATTAACTCGCAATAGAAAAATTGATCCAACTACATAAATATTCTAGAGTCTAAATAAAAATAAAATAAAACTCACTCAACCCATGCTAAGTGACTTACCTCAATATCATACACAAAAATAATGTAGACTGCAAAAAATGGGCAGAGTTCACAATTTTTTTTACAAAAACATATCATAGCAAATACTTTTAGAAAGAAACAAGCCATAACCCAATTAAATTTGTCTAGTTGTTGATTTGCTGGGTTGATTACAAATTCTTGTAGAACTATCATCAGATTAAGTACAATAAAATAAACAATTAGATGTTCCCAACTAGCAGGATCAAATATAGTTTTTGAAGGTGATAAAATTGCATATGTAGATGCATCACTTACAGGCTAGGCATGAAGTGCATTCCCCAACTTATAAAGAATGGTTGGATATAAAGTCTCCATAGGCTAGCCCAACAATGGAAGCCACAGATGTAACCATGCATGTATTGGAGTCTCCCTACAAGGATCCCACATGTCTATTATTATTAATAATTTGGGCATCACTATATGTTCCAGAATGTTATGAAGTACTGAAGCCTGTAGTAACTTCTCTTATGTTTCTAGAAAATGTAGCATCGATTCAAGGTCCCTTGGCTCTTAGGAATTTGTAGCAACTATTGTCACTACTGGAAGAAAAACTTTAATGAAGATTTGAGTGTAAGGAGTTGAATAAGAAAGTTTTCCTTTTGTGTATAAATGCCATAACTATGAGGTTTAGTCCCTTGCAGAAGCCTCTTCCACAATGACATTACCTCTAAACCATGCAAAGGATGTTGAAGTGTCTCCTAGCCTTGAAAAATACTTATCAACAATGACAAAGCAAATGCAGATGCAATACATGAAAAATTACACAACTTGTAGTCTTTATATATGCAGAGAGAGATCTTTTTGAAGGTGCTTATTACATATTAGCACAATAGAAAAATTGATCCAACTACATACATATTCTAGAATAAAAATAAAAAAATAATAAAACTCACTCAACCCATGCTAAATAACTTAGCTCAAGATCCTGCACAAAAATAATGTAGACCACGAAAAATGGGTAGAGTTCGCAAGAAATTTTACAAAAACATATCATAGTAGATATTTTTAGAAAGAAATAAGTCATAACCTAGTTAAATTGGTCTAGTTTTTTATTAGCTAGGTTGATTAAAAATTCTTGTAGAACTATCAGCAGATTAGGTACAATAAAATGAACAATTAGTTGTTCCCAACTAGAAGGATCAAATATAGTTTTTCAATGTGATAAAATTGTTTATGCATATGCATCACTTGCATTCCAAGCATGAAGTGAATTCCCCAACTTATATCGAATGGTTGGATATAAAGGCTCCTTAAATTTCCAAAACAATGGAAGCCAAGGATGTAACCATGCATGTATTGGCATAGTCTCCCTGTGAGGATCCCAAGTATATATTGTTGTTGTTAATTGTTCATCACTATATGATCTAGAATGTTATGAAGTACTAAATTCGATAGTAAATTTCCCATGTCTCCAAAAAAAATAGCATAGGTTCAGGGTCTCTTAGCTCCTAGGAATTTGTAGCAACTATTCTCATTGTTGCATGAATAACTTTAGTGAAGAGTTGAGTGAAAGGAGTTGAAGAAGCACATGTTACTTCTATGTAAATGCCATAATCATGAGGCTTATTCCCTTGTTGAAGCCTCTACCACAATGATATTACTTCTAAACCATGCAAAGGATGTTGATGATGTAGGGAAAGGGGTGAATAAATAAGGCCAAAGGCTCACCCAGCTATCCAAACCACCCTGTAAGAGTTAATACAATGGAAGAAAACACAAGAACAACAACCAAAGGAGGAAGAAGAGTGAAATAATTTTATTGATTCATCAAAATATATTCATACATACCCACCTATAAGGCCTTCTGGAGTATAGCCAAATAAAAATATATTCACATTCAAAGATTCAACAACAAATTTGCACTTTCAGTTTTGCTGCCCCAATCTCTTCCAAAAACTTGCCTAACTCTAAGCCTAAACACTCTATATATACTTGCAAAAATGGCTTACAGATTATTCTACAACATTACATAAGAGGAATGATGACCCAACAATATTCTAGACACATCCCAAGAAAATATCTTAAAATAAATTTTGCGATCAAAATAAATCCCACAAGTTGGCTCGTAGAAATCACATCCAAATGTTGACACTTGGCATACACTAGGTAACTTGATACATGAAGAGTCACTTGACATACACTGGGTAACTTAGCACATGAAAGAATTGCTACAGTAACTTGGCACATGAAGGAATTTCTACGCACATGAAGGAATTACTATAGTAACTCGACACATGAAGGAATTGCTAGGCACATGAAGGAATTCCTACAATAACTTGGCACCATCTTGCAAAATGAACAAAAATGAGTAGGATAACAAGGCAACCTAGGATGCTCCTATATTAGACAACCGAGGTTGAAAGAAATGATTCTCTTAAATCATTGAGATGTCACAACCTAAGCTGAATCCAACTCAAGTTAAGAAATCCATGAAACATTTTCAATAGTTATGTTCTTCCACTTGACCAAATATTCATAGTAATCTTTTCCTCTTGTGCTCTTTCCAACTCTCTAATCCAATATCTATTCAACTTCTTCAATCTACTTCTTAGGATAATCATCTAATACAAAAACTTCTTCATCTAACTCATGATACTTATAGAAATCAAAAATATTGAATATAGGAGATATATCCATGTCATCAGGTAACTCAATTTCATAATCATTACCACTATCAAACTTCTTCAAGATCTTATAAGGTCCAAATTTCTTCATCTTTAGCTTATTGTATGTTCCAACAGGAAATCTTCCTTTCTTTAAATGAACCATCACTTCATCACCAACTTCAAAATCATGGTGTCTTCTAGACTTATCAACATTCTCCTCATACTTATGATTACTTTGTTCCAACCTCAACTTCACTTCCTTATGCAAAGACTCTATAAAATTAGCAAATTCTTCTCCTTTAGTGCTTCTCTTTTCTTTACTAGCAACATCTCTCAAATCTAACATACCTCTAGGATGCATTCTAATAATAATCTCAAAAGGTGTTTTTCCTATACTCCTATTCACAGAATTGCTATATACAAATTCAGCTTGTGCCAATACCATCTCCCAATTACTTGGCTTAAATAGCTCAGCAAGTTACCTAAGCTTCTATTCACAACCTTTGTCTATCTGTCTATTTGTGGATGGAATGTAGAACTAAACTTCAATTAAGTATCCATCTTCTTCCACAAAGTCTTCCAAAAATAACCAATAAACTTACTATCTCTGTCAGAAATAATACTTCTTGGTAATCCATGCAATCTCACAATCTCTTTAAAGAAAAGTTCAATGACATGATCAACATTTGATGTCTTCTTACATGGTATGAAATGAGCCATCTTAGAAAATCTTTCCACTACAACAAATATGGAATCATAACCCTTCATTGTCTTAGGGAATCCAATAACAAAATCCATACTAATGTCACTCCAAGGTTTTTTAGGAACAGTAATAGGTGTATATAAACTAGTATTTTGACTTACTCCTTTTGCAACTTGACAAACTCCAAACTCTTGACAAATTTATAAACATCCTTATACATTTGTGGCCAATAATACTTCTCTTTTAGCAAACTCCATGTCTTATCAATTCCAAAATGTCCAGCCAATCCACCACTGTACTTTTCCTTAATTAGATTCAACCTCATAGAAATTCTAGGAATACACAACTGAACACTTTTGAAAAACATACCTTCTTGAATGAAATACTCATCATACTTACTTATGTGATCTGTTAGATTTGGTGCTATGCACTCTCTCCACATCTCAGAAAAATCAGGATTAGCATCATACAACTCTTTCATTTCATCAAAACCAAGAACTTCAATCTTCATTTTAGTCAATAAAGAATGTCTTCTACTCAGTGCATCAGCAACACTATTAGTAACTCCACTCTTATGCTTGATAAAAAATGTGAAACTCTGCAAATACTCAACCCACTTCATATATCTCTGATTCAATTTATGTTGACTTCCCAAGTATTGTAAAGCTTTATGATCAATATACAACACAAACTCCTTAGGAATCAAATAATGTCTCCACTTCTTCAATGCTTGAACAATAGCATAAAACTCCTGATCATACACAGAATACTTCCTTTTAGCATCATTGAACTTTTCACTAAAAAATGCAATAGGCTTACCTTCTTAACTTAATATAGCTCCAATTGCATTACCACTTGCATCACATTCAACTTGAAATACTTTGTTGAAATCAGGCAAAGCTAATATAGGTAATTCAAAAACCTTTTGTTTCAAAGTCTCAAAACTCTTATCAGCTCCATGTGTCCACTTGAATTCCTTTTTATCTCCCCTCATTGTCTTAGTCATGACATTACAAATAGAACTAAAATTTCTTATAAACTTCCTGTAAAAACTAGCCAAACCATGAAATGATCTTAGCTCACCCACATTCTCAGGTGTAGGCCACTCCAAAATTGCTTTAACCTTCTCAAGATCCATCTTCAACCCATTAGCTAAAATCACAAATCCCAAATACAAAATCTCCTCTTGCATAAAAAAACACTTTTTTAGATTAATCAACAACTTTTCCTCTTTCAACCTCTGTAATACTTGTCTAATATGCTCAAGATGTTCTTCCTTAGTCTTACTAAATATTATAATATCATCCAAATAAACAATCACAAACTTACCCAAAAATCTTTTCAGAACTTCATTCATCAACCTCATGAAAGTACTAGGTGCATTAGTCAAACCAAAAGGAATAACCAACCATTCATACAAACCATCTTTTGTCTTGAAAGCAATCTTCCATTCATCACCTTCTTTGATTCTAATCTAATGATAGCCACTCTTCAAATCAATCTTGGTAAAATACTTTGCTCCACCCAAACAATCCATTATGACATCCATCCTCCGCATAAGAAACCTATATTTCACTATGATTTTGTTAATAGCTCTAGAATCAGTACACATTCTCCATTCTCCATTCTTTTTAGGTGCTAATATAGTAGGTATAGCACATGGACTCAAACTTTTTCTGATCAAACCTTTCTGCAACAACTCATGCACGTGTCTGTTAAGTTTTTCATTCTTGGTAGGTGTTAATCTATATGGTGCTTTGTTTGGAAAACTAGCTCCAAGAATCAGATCCATACAATGACTTATACTTCTTACTAGAGGTAAACCATTAGAAATATCATCAGTAATAATGTCTTTATTCTCATTCAACAATTCTATAATTTCTATTGGTACTTAGCTATCACTATCTGTTGCCAATCGATCATTACTAGCTTTTTTTTCTTAGTCATTAATACCAACACTCAGCCCTCTAGGAACTATAACAAAACAAACTTGATTCTTCTTTACTTCCTTTTCAAATTGTTTTCCATTAACCATGCAAACTTTTATTTTAGCGCAACTAACCTCATCTGGACTTTCAACCAAAGGTAACAATATTTGCTTCTTCCCATTCACCCAAAGATTATATTGACTCAATCTCCCATCATGTACAATATATCTATCATATTGTCAAGGTATACCCAACAAAATATGTCAACAATCCATAGGCATAATATCACACAAAACTTCATCAAAGTAATATCCAATCTTGAACTTCATAAGGCATTGCTCACTTACCAATATCTTATGCTCATCTTTTATCCATGAAACATGATAGGGTTTAGGATACTTTAGCCTCTGTAATTACAACTTTGTAACAAGCTCTTCTAATGCCAAATTTGTAGAACATCCACTGTCAACGATCACTTTGTAGCATTTTCCAGCCATCTTAAATCTTGTCTTGAAAAGACTTCTCCTTAAAACAAGTTCCTCATCACTTCCCTTATTACATAAGGTTATTCTTACCATTAGATTTTTTCCAGCCTCAAGTCCACTTGGTGAACCCTCATCATCTCCTTGAATCACAGCATTTTTTTTACCTTGCCCACTTTCAAAGGATCTACATTCAAAAGATCTATGTCCATCTTTACCACATCTAAAACAATTACCATGAAATCCACCTCTAGAATAAGAATTACCTCTTCCTTGATAAGAATTAGTACCTCCATGGTAATAATTACCACTTTTCCATTTGGTCTTGCCTTTTTTATCATTCTTCCATTTAGATTTTCCTTTATTCTACACAAAACTTTTAGATCTGGCACCTTCACCATAAGATTTACCTTTACCTCTCTAGAATCTACCACCTCTACTTCTTTGTCTTTGTTCATGCTTCTTTGCTAAAATCTCCTCAGCTTTCAAGGCATATTGGTATGCTTCTTCCACACTTTCCAACTTCACAAAACTTATTTCATCTTGTATTCTATATCTCAATCGATTAATGTACCTTGCAATTTTCTCAACATCATCATCCATATGTCCAGATCTGATGTCAATTCTATAGAATTCCTTAGTATACTCTTTCACATTCATGTCTTTTTGTTTCAAATTTTGCATCTTTCTCAACAAGATAACTTGGTAATCAGAAGGAAAGAATTTTTTCTTTACCTTGTTCACCATCTTTGGCCAAGTTCTAATCTTCTTCTTTCCTCTCCTTTGTCTATTAGTTTGTAAGTGCTCCCACCATAATGATGCATGACCTTTCAATCTAGTGACTATAATCTTCACCTTCCTATTATCAAGAGTGTTTTCATACTCAAAGAACTTCTCCATATCTAACATCCAATCCAACATGGAATTGGTATCCAATTTTCCATCATAAGGAACAACTTCTATAGGAAGCTTTGAATTTTTCCTAGACAACACTCACTACAATATTTCCTCATCTTGATCTTCTTCAAGTTCTAGATTATGGTTTTGTGCTGCTGCTTCATCATCACTTACATCATCAAGATGTGCTCCTCTCCTCTAGGATATCTCCATAGCATCTAATCTAGCTAAAATTTTTCTCAACTAATCTAATATGGAATTACCATCATTTCCTCTAGCACAAACCATCTCTACAAATTAGGTTCTTGCAAGATCGTAACTCTCTACAAGTTATAGGTCAAATTTGCAGATCTGCCACCCTACAACCAAATCCAAATCAGGGTTCTACATGATTCAATCTCCACACGGATGAACCTCAAGCTCTAATACCACCTAATGTAGGGAAAAGGGTGAATAACTAGGTCCAAAGGCTCACCTAGCTATTCAAACCACCCTACAAAAGTTAACACAATGAAAGCAAACACAAGAACAACAACCAAAGGAGGAGAAAGAGTCAAATACTTTTATTGATTCATCAAAATATCTTTGTACATGCCTATTTGTAAGGCCTTCTAGGGTACGACAAAATACAAATATATTCACATTCAAAGATTCAACATCAAATTCACACTTTCAGTTCTGCTCCCCCAATCTCTTCCAAAAACTTGCCTAACTCTAAGCCTAAAAACTCTATATATACTTGCCAAAATGGCTTATAGATTATTTTAGAACATTACATAAGAGGAAGGCCAACTCGACAATGATCTGGACACATCCCAAGAAAAGATCTTAACATAAATGTCATGATCAAAATAAATCCCACAAATCAACTCGTAGAAATCACATCCAAATTTTGACACTCGACCTACACTGGGTAACTTAGCACATGAAGAGTCACTCAGCATACATTAGGTAACTTGACACATGAAGGAATTGCTACAATAACTTGGCACATGAAGGAATTGCTAGGAACATGAACGAATTGCTATAGTAACTTGGCACATGAAGGAATTGCTAGGCACATGAAGGAATTGCTACAATAAATTGGCACTATCTTACAGAATGAACAAAAATGAGCAAGATAACAAGGCAACCTAGGATGCTCCTACATCAGTTGAGGTAGTTCCCAACCTTGAAACACTCTTATAAGCAATGGAAAAGAAAATGTAGATACAATACATAACAAATTCCAAGGCACGACTAGATGTTATTTCCAAGGTGATCATGAAAAATGCTAATATCTTAAATGCAATAAATT